>JAHDVE020004052.1:0-473465 GCA_022606495.2 Halesus radiatus
GATGTTGGTAACCCCTATTCATCAGCGATGATTTTTTTTCTTATCACTTAAGTACTTATCACTGATTAAGAGAAACAGTGTATTTATTGCTTCACCTGACGAGTGAAAACAAAATATTTATTTTTGTTTTTTTTATTAACGACCATATACATAAACATGTGAAATATAAAATAAGTTGAAAGTATAAAAATTTTTACAGAATAAAGTTGAAGATACAAAATGGTGCATTTATTATTAATTATATTTTGTAATCTTTTTGACATTATTGGGGGGTTGGGGGGTCATTAGGGGGTCCTGTACTGAGGCGAATTGGAGTTATTTATTTTAGGTGCGTCTTCTATGTGTTTTTTTAGTGTGGTTTTTAATGTTGTTTCATTGACCTCTCTCAGCCAGACTTTTATTTTTAACTTGCACTCACTAACCTTTTCTATTTGTTTTATATCTGGGAGCAGGATGTTGTGGAGTTTTGTCGCATAATATATGTAGTTTCTTTGTCCAAAAGTGGTTTTATAAAAAGGATTTTCCTTAATGTTATTTTGGTTAGATCTAGTTTCATGAATACGTGGTTTAGTGGGGGGTTTCATTTAACTAAAAAAATTGCTGTTCATATTTGGCGTAGATTTGGTATGTCAAAACTTTTAACGATTTTTGTCGAAGCCATTCTTATGGGAACTTTAATTGTGCTTTTTGTTATTTCGTTTTCAATTGTATTTAGATTATGTATGTACATAACTTTTCCATTAAACTCTGTGAAATAATTTCTTAATCGTATGTGTAATGAATAACATACAAGAATGTTATTCGTACCTCTGGTAAATTTCTGTGGACGTATTATAAAAAATATATATTTTATCACAATTATATTATTTTTATCGCACTGCGAGGATGATTTTTTTTCTTTTCTTGTGATCCTAATATTATTTGACTGGATGCCATGCTTAAATAGTCAAAAAAGTAGAAGAGAGAAAAAAAATAATCGTCAATCTGCCATACGCCAAAAATTCTTACCAAAGCACGGATTTTGGCATTTTACGACCTACGCAGTTAAATGAATGAATCGTAAATCATCAAAATATCGGATGAATTTGCCTGCTCGAATTAATGTTATAATTTTTATGTGAACTTTAGTATTAAAAAGACGACTTTTCTCCGTGATATAACAGTTTGTATTAAACCTTTAATTTATTTTTAAAATCACTCCAACCGGTTTCGCTTATCTCAATATTCATCAGGATAAAACTAAAAACATTGTTGGGATATATCCATATATATCAAATATGTATTTTTGTTTAATTCTAAGTTTGTTTAATTCTAAGTTTCTAATCCTAAGTTTTACCCTGATGAAGTTTGAGATAAACGAAACCAGTTGGTGTTATTTTAAAAATAAATTAGTGGTTTAAAATAAAGTGTTTGTTTTATTTATAAATATGTCAAACCACAAAGTAATTAGTTTCTACAGAAATAGTTATGTTTCTATTAAAGTATTTTCATTTTGAATATATATATATATTTTTTTATTTCTCAGAAAATTCTTTGTTTTCAAAGATTATCATAATTTGTTCTACCGGGGGGTTATCGAAATTTGTTTACGTTGATTTAAAAGTAGTTATATTTGGTGCTAAGAAACATTCAGTTTCATTGGCAAGAAAGAGCTATTTCAGATTTAAATGTTGGTACAACCTACGGTGTGCAATACAGTGGGTAATTTTGGTACAATCTTTAATATATTTGAGATTTGTTAAAAGCTGGTTCTCTTTCAATGACTGAAAATACGTCATTTAATAATCACAGATCACTAATCTTTTTCTCCAAACCCGAACGACCGGTTGAAAAGAGATCCCCACACCTCCGAACTGCTATTAGATAATTATATTTATCGCCTCTTTGCTCGATAATGTTGCACAAGAAATTAACAGATAGACACAATTTATTACAACATGGCCCAGTCTCAAAATAGAAGCCTACAGCATTTTTTTTTCTAAAGAGTTATTTGATAAAATGGGTGTGTGTTCATCATTCTTCTTGTTAACCTAAAAACAAATTCAAGTCGTAATTTTAGGAAAGGCCATGGAGATTTGGTCCGGTGGTATTTATTTGGCCACTGCACGAAATGCCCAAATAAAGATCTACGCATTTTGAGTTCAGAAGGTTCGAATCCCTCCGCAGCACAAAAACATGTTGACATTTTATACGTTGGTCATTGCCAGAAAAAGTTTATTGTTTTATTTTATGGGACTTCTAAATTTTCTGTCAAACACACTAAACATTTTTGCTTAAGAAAACGGTGTTTAGGTATTTTAATTAATTTTGTAAAAATCTTAACTATATATTATCCATTTTAACTTCCAAATTTTTTCAGATTTTTACAATAACCGTTTCATTGGACATGTAAGAAAAAGTGTCAAATAATAGAAAAGCCTTTTTGATTTTTTTTTGTTGATATATGTGGGTCATTCTCACAAAGCATAGGAAAAGGGTTTCTAAAAAATGTATGCAAATAGTCAATAGAATTGGGATTAACGGAGTTGAGAAAACACACTGTACAATTTATTTATAATTAAATTTAATTAGAAGTTTGTCTTTACTTGCAATTTGCTAATTATGTTTGTGAGGTTATTAGTAATCTAAACAATTTAATTATAGTATTAAAGCAGTTATATCTTGCAATTCATATCAGTTAATGTAGTTGAGAATCAAAACGGCCCAGAAAAATGTGTAGAATTGAATCAAAATCGTAAAGGTGATGAGGTTCTAATATGAGATGAGTTAACATTTACAGCAATATGACGGTATAAACTTCATCATGCCGTGTCTATGGTCGGCGTTGACAGTGTTGATATTATCAAAAAAAAAATAATTATTAAAAGAATTGTTAATGGATTTGAGATTAACAGAGGGACATTGTATTTTCACGAATTATTCCAATCTTAATATAACAAATATAACTTCAATCTATTCGAATCTTAATAAGCTCGTATAACAAATTGCAAAACATCACCAAATTGATTTGATGATTGCATTGAATCAAAAAGCAGTACAGAAATTAAATAATTTTATTCAGTTTACTAAAAAAAATAAAAATGTTTTGAATTTTGGCAGAGGGACACTGAGTTTTTATTTATGTAGAGGGAAATACATATTTTTATAATTATGCGTAATAAAATACTTTTATAGAAATATTTAACCAAATGAAGTGATTCTAATGAGTTTAATGCATAGTTTGTTGCTCGAGTAAACATGATAGTCAAATAAATCTAACGTTTGAATTTAGAGACTCTTTTTTTATTGTAACAAATTATTATAAGCAATAATTATTAACCTGAAAAATCATACAAATTGAATAATCTTCCGAGAAAAAATACATGCTGCCGACGGGACACGAACCCGCGACCTTTTGTTTACCGGACAAGTGCTCTACCACTGAGCTACGGCAGGTTATTCATTACCCGCCAAATTAGTCAACATGTACTAGTTCTTCAGACTACAATCATTGCTTATTACATTTTTTCTTACTGGAAACAACCATCTTTATTTTTGTGGGAAAGGCATTGTAAGTGCTAACTCTCTCACTAGGTGGCGTCGAGATTCTATCGAATCTACATTTTATTTGTAAGAATATTTTTTACTTGCCAGATATTATTATTTTAAATGATAAACTAATGTTTTTATAAGACAAGATTTTTTATGCATAGCACAAATATGGTAACAAATTATTATAAGCAATAATTATTAACCTGAAAAATCATACAAATTGAATAATCTTCCGAGAAAAAATACATGCTACCGACGGGACACGAACCCGCAACCTTTTGTTTACCGGACAAGTGCTCTACCACTGAGTTACGGCAGGTTATTCATTACCCGCCAAATTAGTCAACATGTACTAGTTCTTCAGACTACAATCATTGCTTATTACATTTTTTCTTACTGGAAATAACCATCTTTATTTTTGTATTTTCTTTTTATATTCTTCTGAGAATGACCTATGTACATATTATTATATATAATATAAAGGATCATAATGAATAATTAATATTTTATAGTCCATAATGTGTATAGTTCGAATCAGACCTTAATATTCAAAACTTGTTTTAAAAGATGGTACATCTAGAAAAGTTTCTTCAGAAATTTGTATTTATTATAACTACTTCTTGTTTTCGTAATAAGCAAACTCATTATAATTCAAAGAACTTTGTCAATTGTTATTATTATTTATTTTATTATTTGATAATACGCCGATCTGGGCTTTTACTTTTAATGCATAATATCAGAATGCACCAAATATTAGGTGGCACTAATAAAATCATGTTTTCAGAGACATTCCCACCTATACAATAACCACCATGTAATATTATTTTATGTTTTATTTATTTTAGAAACAAACAGTACATGTATAAAATAAGTGGTGTACAAATTGTGTATGTGTGCGTGTGTACCTGTGTCTGAATTGTGCTATGTAGTGGAGAGTTGTGATTGCGCATTGATGTTACGAGTAATATTTTTCTCAAAAAATATGTCGAGATCTGAGTTGGGACAAAGATTATTGAATGTTCGGAGAATACGGGAATTGGTGAATTTGCTGCAGCGTTTGTTTTGTTGTTTTATGTCTAAAATATTTTGGTGTGGCGGGTACGTTTCGATGGTATATAATGGTTAATTTGGGACAGGTGTTCAGGGCAGCCTATTTCAACATTTGAGATTTTATACGGGAATAGTGTCGGCTACCATTCGCCTTACTTTCAGAGATTGGAGTGAACAGTGATAGTTATTGTATAATGAACCGGAGAAACTTAGTGAATTTATTTTGTATTCATTCTATATTATTGACATATGGTATGTATTTGAGATTCTAGATAGACGTGTACATTCCAGTGTGCTTCTGACTAGTGAAAAATAAGCATTATTACCATACGCGGGTTTTTAAATGAACTACTTAATCAATAATAATAATTGGATGATTTGTATAGCTCCGTTTTTTTGTGAAAAATCACCTCAAGGGCGTAGTACAAATCCAAGCATTTTGAATGATCCATCAGTAATTGATTCGATGTGCGTTTTAAATGTAAGTTTACTTTCTAGATATACCCCGAGATCTTTACATGCATTTTAGGAGATGACAGGTTCATCGTGGAGTGAGTGGGAAACTTAATTATAACTAATTATACGCAGCTCAATGTATATGTAATCACTATATATATATTTAATGTTCGGTTCGAGGATTTCGGTCCCAATTTTTTTATGTCTACGTCTATTTTACCATCCATTCTACGGCAAGGCAATAATAAATAATATCGTAAGGCCATAATCAAAAGATAATAAATAATTGAGTGAAAGTGGATTACCTCAATATTTCAAAATTTAAGCGGCACGTGTAAAAATACATTAACTAAAAATCTTAAGGTGGCCTCAGGTAAAATATATTTTTACCTAACATAAATAAAAACGTTGTTTGAAATTGATGTGGACTTCGTGGTAAAGAGGTAAGGTCCTCGACTACAAATCCAGAGGTAGCGGGTTTAAATCCTGACGTGGGTAATTAATTTTTATCAATTAATTCATATCAATAAATAAATAAATAATTAAAAAATACATGTAATACACTTTGCGGCACGTCGCCTTGAAAGACCATCATTCAGAAGCAAAGCGTTGCTCGATATGGATTTAGCCTTTTTTAGTGATCAGATCTGAACAGCCAGGTATTTCCCCACCTTCCTCTTCCCACACATCCTTTCCCTCCCATTACCCTCAACCTCGTTTAACATAATAACCTAATTGGGGATGCCATAATTCCACTGGCTCCAGACGGTTGGGAGCATTAGGAATTCTTGTGCGATATTCACATGAAATTTGTTTTTTTTATTATTTTTCCTTAGTATAAACTAAAAAATACATAATTAAATACAGTATATATATATATATTCCTACATGTTAAATTTTTCTCTTTTTGTCGACCACATTTCGAAAGGTTCTATATTTTATGACACTTCTATTAATTTGTTCAGTGAAATTTATCTTCGCGCTATTGACATCTGTTTCATTAAAAAATATTTACCCAGGATGCGGGAATCAAGATATGATCTAATAGTCGTAATCTGTGTATTTCAGTTGCGTTGAATTTTGTTTGTGGTGTTTTTGCCGTTATTTATCTTAGAAAAAGCCGATCATTGTAGCAAAGTACTCAGTTACTGTAATATTTATTATAATTGTGGAGATATAAAATTTTGTCCTGACATAAATATGATCTTAACGGTTTAACGATTATTACATATTACTGATTTAACGTTTTTGTGTTATTCTATTTAATGGTCGATTATTTGTATTACACGCGTCTGACGGTGTGCGCGGTATTGTGTATACTTACCAATACTTACCAAGCGCTGTCGTTAAAGATTGTCGCGGAGATATTAATAAAAGAAGGGTCACCATTTGATTGATTTATTTCTCAACGCGTACAAAGTTCAGAAGGTAAATTATAAACTAGGAGTGATGCAATATGCGAATCAACAAGTTACTAGTATATTCTATAACACGACCGGTTCAGCAAGACGCAGGAAAGCGAATGAGGATTTTGTTTTACAAACAAAAGAGGGCAGGCTGATCGTCTTTTATCTTGTGTGTTGGCATATTTAAAAAGAATATAATTCAAATGAATTTATGGTTGTTCAGTGCTTGCATATTACAACGGGATTGAGATGTAGGCTTAAGGTGTGACTCTAGTGAGTAAGTAAATAGCAAATCGTTGATATTATGTATGTATTCTTTTCTATTTTGTATTACCAAACTTGTTGTTAATATACATATTTTCTACGGTTTATAAAATCTATGTATTCAAATGAAAATTGTTTCGAGTAAAATTACGCAAATAAAGCGATATTCCAAAAACATGATTTTATAAATAATTGCATCTGAACTAACTTACTTGATTGCCACGACATTAATATATTCACATATACATTGCAACCAGTCTCTATTACTAACACTTGTTTGAATAATTTAACCGCTTTATGATGTAAAGCCAAATGGGCGCAAAAATTAGTAAACAAATAAATATGAATCAACATTGCATGACCATGACTGAAATGTACAAACGCATAACTAACTCACTATCATACCATTTCACCACAGGGGTAAACAGAGAGGATAGACCGCCATAAAACTATAATTGATAAGAAGCTCTTAATTAGCTGGGCAATATTATATCTGTCTAAAGCGAGTTTTAGTTCCTTCCTTTTGGCGTTATTCCAAGAGATATAATATTACCCAGCCAATTAAGAGCTTCTTTCGCACACACTCTTTGCTTTATTCCTATGAATACATCGTATCTTGCATTCTATTATGTTATCCTTACCCTTGATATTGCCTAACAACTCAAGTATTTGATACACAATTTAATATATTTAAAAAAATCATCATACTTTTTCCTTACTCCTTTTTTTAGTAACCCGTCTTTCTATTGGAAATGAAGAAAAAAATTCGATACGTTCATATATGGTACCCGTCAACCAAACAGTAAATAAAACCCAACGATTTCGAAAATTAATTAATGCAGAATAGATGTTATATATATATATATAGTAAAACACGTTATTGTCAATATTTTTTTCGCAAGTTTTAACTGTACCAGTTTGAAATTTCCGTAATTGGGAAAAAAATGTTAGAAAAAACTGTATTTACATATATATTATACCATTATCATAATCATGTCATTAGAATTTTACTTTCATATCAGACGATGAAATGTTATAGGAATATTCATTGAATAAATCTTATTTCCATATTTTTATTCGCTTTAAAAACAGTTTTTTTTTTTCAGTTTTACTTCGTTACTAAGTTGGTGTACTAATTAAGTTGTGTAATTTCAGCATCAAAGCCTCAGATGCCACAGCAGCCTAGATTTTTTTTGATCAATAAGTATCAAATAATGTTTATTACTAGATGTCCACGAAGTAAAAGAGTAAGTTTGATTTTTGTTTTTTTATATGAGTAATCTGAAAGTACGTTGGCTGTTGTATGCTAACGATACGGTGCTGATTGCTAGAAGTAAAGAAGATCTACAATCCCTCGTATCTAGAATGAATGAATTATGTATGAAGAATGAGCTAATGATGAATGTAAGTAGGTCTAAAGTTATTGTTTTAGAAAGAGAGAGTACGAAAACAGTGTGCAATATAGTTGTGAATGACGAATACTTGGAGCAGGTCGATGAGTTTGTATATTTGGGAAGTACGAGTATGTGTACCAACATAAAAAAAATTGATAATCGAATGTACACAGCCCGCGAAAATTCAAAATTCACCTTTTCTTTTGAACAAACCTCGTATATTCTCCTTATGTGTTTACTAGAGATGGAAAAACTGATAGGGATATTGAAAAAAAGGTGAATTTATGAAACTTCATTAACGGAGAACTGAACACGGTTGGCGCTAACAAAAAAATTGTCCAAAGGAGCGAAGCTACCAGTCCACAATGGAATGCTGATACCAACCCTGATATATGGCAGTGAGGCATGGAACTGACGGAGGAAGTATAAAAATAGACTGAATGCTGTTGAAATGAGATCTATGAGGGGAGTGTGTGATAAAACCATGTAATTTTTTGAGATTTGTATATAATGCAAAGCTGATGTAAGCGTAATGGATAAGATTAGATTGATGATTGGACGGTTTGGGCATATAGAACTAATGAACGGAGAAGGCGGTGTATGGAGAATATATGACGCAAATGTGAATGGAAGAAGGATCCGGGGGGACGCCTGAGGAAGACATGGTATGATCAAGTGAATCAATGACTTAAGTCTGACCATGTCAGAAGTCGGAATAATGGAAGAGAATGTATGAGACGATGATAATGTGAATGAAGGAAAAAGTGTATGCCAAGATCGAGTTGTTTGGCGGTCTGTCCTCTCTGCCTACCGCTACGGGGAAACGGTGTGATGGTTAATTAGTCATTAAGTACGTAAAATGAAAACTGGCCAAGTCAAAGTTTTTTTTTTAGACAGATTGTGATTAAGGATTTTTGCATAGATGCAGGCTCACATTTTCGCAAATTAGAATATTTTTAATTCAGCATGTTTTATTTCATATACGTAAAAAATATTCTGATTTGCGACGCTGTAGGTTTGTGTCACAAAGGACTTCAGTCCTAGGCTGCCAATGGACTTCGTTGTATGCTCACGTTATGTTTAAATCACGATACCTATATCATATTTTAATAACGCGGATTAAGAAATTTTACAAAAATGTTTTCAAGGGCGAAAGACAAACCAATCGCACCTGTCGATGTACTCGTATATTAATTATTTCTAATAGAAAGGTAGTGTAAAAATTTAATGAATTTATATTTTTACACAAAACATAAATCATTAAAAATATTTACGATTTTTGGCGAGTATTACTTTGGAATCTTACTGTACACGATCTAGTACTTCCGTAGTGTGCCGAGGGTAAATTTTCGCACGGCCTACTTGAGTCTATTTTCGTAATAACTTTCTGGTTCTTCGCAAAACGACATTTTTGTAAATTGTACTGCCTTACCAAATGATGTGTTTAGATATTTATAAAAAATGTTTATATCTATCACAAGTAATCTCACAAGAATAGCTACTTATACTCAGAGAAATGATTTTTTCACATACCGATCGTATTCGCCACTAAAATAATTTCGGCGCGCCGAAAGTTAAAAAGTAACGGACGAAATTGGAAAGATAAGTAGAAGATTTACTTAAGCACAAATGTAAAATATTTGTAATTTTTCTGCCTGCAATTCTTGCTTTCACAAAATAGACCACATCTCTTTTTATTTTGGTCGTTTTTAGTATTTTCATGTTAAAATAATTTTACTCCTCAATTCTTTTCGTAATAAGTCATTTCTCTACGGAATTTTGTTATTATTTTGTTGCAAAGTTTCGCCGGTTTTTATTATTTAAGAGCCTATAATTTCACCACAATTTCTTATCGTTCGCTAATTGGAAGTAGTTTTCCACAAAACTTCACGCATCATCGGAAATATGACTGCAATCTTTATTTAAGTCAGTGAAAGAGCAAATAAAGATGTTTTGCGATATACTTTCAAAGTTTCTTAAGATAAGATTATTATGCGCACTTCTTGATAATTGCATATAAAATAAGACAACGGGTCGGTCGGTCTTTTTATAATGAAATCAGATAAAGAAATATTGTTATTTTTCTTGAAAATATTATATTAGTTAAGTTATACTGTATCAGATAGTATTATTAAATGTTTTTTTTTCAAAATGTTGACATCATCTAAGCCTATCTTCACTCAATGCGACAATGAAGAAAAAGCAATAATTTAACATTTAAATTATACCATTCGGTGTTCGGTTAGGTTAGGTTAGGTTTTTTACTATTTTCTGAAGGGTTGTATTAGATTACCATTCGGGGTTGGGCAGTAATGATTTCCAGGTTTCATGAATAAAACTTTGGTTATCCAATAACCGGGCATAGGACAAATACTTCCCATGTTATATTTTCCATTATATTTTTTATTTTCCATACCATATATAACTATCGAAAAAATCATTTAAAATGTCTCCATAGTTACTTGTGTCCGGTTAATGGATAAATTATTTACTATTTATTAGGAACATTTAACTGAGTGATAATAAATAATACATATTGATAGAAGCTAAATAAACAGTAAGGTTCTCCGTCCATTTACAAAAAAAATCTCTAAAGAAATCATTTTATCTAAAGTAAAGAAGGAAAAATAAAAGTAAGAAGTTGTCAGCATAATGGTTATGCCAAACACAAGATAGTACGAGTATCTACATAATAATACATACGAGTATGTAAGTATGTCTATAATTAGGATAAATTAAGTAGCAATCTTATTTAATTTTTTACTGTGCATATAATATAATAATATCCATTCTAGTCTCAATGGTTTAAAAAATATGAATTATGTCATAACAATTTTTTTTTAAATTTAGAATGTATGTTTCTTTTAATTTTAATTTTTTTATTATTTATTTTTTCAATTTGCTTAATAATTGTTTATATTTTTATAATCTTATTTAAATCGATATTATGTAATTGGAGTCTTGTATCTATATAACAAAACTGTTTACTGTTTGCTGTTTTCGTTTTTTTTTTTCAATAACTTGTGTACATTGATCATAGCATGCATGCACCTATATTGTTCTATTATTGCTACATTTGTATGATGATGGTTATTTATTGTTGTATTAATATTGTCGAACTAAACTCCTGCTGACAAGCTACTTGCAGTGGCTTAGCGGGTACAAGTTCCCATTGTATGTAATCAATATGATACAATAAAAAAATCTGAAACTAAGTAATGTAATACTTTTTTGCACGTGTTCTTAAAATATCATTTTAATTTGTTTGACAGAATGTTTCTTACTGAAATGTCGTGCGAATGTTTTTTAAACAATACAATTTAAATAAAATATGCTATTTTTATATGAATACCGCACAAGAGTCCCAAATGCTCCCAACCGTCTGGAGCCAGTGAGACTATGGCATTCCCAATTGGGGAATGTTATGAGGTTGAAGGTATTGGGGAGAGGAACGAGAAGGGGAAGAGGGAGGTGGGGAAATACCTGGCTATTCAGATCTGGTCAAGCAACGTTTCAATTCTGAATGGTGGTCTTTCACCAGGGACGATGCTTGGACGAAATTAACGTCTTTATAAAAGATTTTTTTTTCTTCTAATATTAAAAAGCGTAAGCACTACATTTAGATTTGGAAAGACGACAGGTAATAGATAAAGAAAATGTATATTTCATTTTAACACGAAACTAAATAGCCTAAAATTTAAAAAGTTGTTTGCACATCCTTGCCTGGAATATATAAGAATATAAATACCCTGATGAATGCCTACTGACAGTTTTGTAAATAAAACTCCTATGTCCTTAAGGAAAAAGCCATTCTAATAATGCGAAAGAAAAACACTAATGTGAACACTGAACACGATATTATTCAATAAATAAGGCTCATTTGCGATCACTATATGTATGTGAATTCTTAATATAAACTTTCAAATTAACATATTTATTTTTATTAAGATATCTATCTTCGTACTTACCTACCTGATTAGCAAATATTTCTATTGAAATTTAAATTGGGTATTGGCGGACCAGGCTGCAATACAAACGATGGCCTCCGTGGTTGAGTGGTTACGATCCTCGGATACGAATCCGGATGTTGCGGCTTCAAATCTCGGTGTGCGCAAGTTAATTTTAATTGATTAATTAGTGTTATTTCACAATATATTCATTTAAAATAATATAAAGTATATTTGCGGCACGTCCACAATGGTAGATACTTTCAGTATCGCCCTGGTGAAAGACATCATTCAGAATCGAAACGTTACTTGAAATGGCTTTAGCCTTGTTTGGTGACCAAATCTGAATAACCAGGACTTTACCAGCTTCCTGTACCCCCATCTCCTTCCTTACCCCACTACCTTCAGCCTCACAACATACCCCGATTGGGGATGCCATAGTCTCACTGGCTCCAGACGGTTGGGAGTAATTGGGACTCCTGTGAGAAACTGAAATAATTTATTCCTTTTAAAACAAAACAAAACCAATGAGTAATTTTCACCTTGCTATACCCAGAACAATTAGAGTTATTTTTTATATTTATTTATGTATCGAGTAATTAAATTTTTGCTACTAATATTATTATTTATATTAACATAATTTTTAACGAATGTGAATGAACAGCTAGACCTCAATATAGGTAAATTTGAGAGCACCGAATGGAATGGAAAATTAATTGTTTTATTTGAACAATATGATGGTTGTCAGTAGAGTTCTATTGCCAGTTGATACAATTGCGGCTATATCGTTTAACTCTCTCAAGAAAGAGATAACAAGAAATAACAAGAGATAATAAGAAAGAGATAACGATAACAACCAAGTTGGAAAAATTACAACATCGAAGTAAAATGTATTATTATTTTCAGCAGGCAGTATAATATATATAAAGTAGTGACATCTGTCGAGAATCAATGTTACTATTGTGTTGGCTAGAAATTGAACGTAGGTTAAGAGCGAAAAATTGACGTAGATGGGTAGCGTATTCAAACCTCCTTTCCGTAAGCAATAGTACGTAACGAATTGAAATTTATGTTTATATAAAATTAAACAGATGTCTCTATATATATTTTTTTTATTAATAACATTCAAATAAAATTAAAATATTAAATCAGCGTGTTTGGGTATATAAAATCAAATTAATATAAACGGGTAATTAGTAAAAAAAAGTACAGGCCGCCTCAGAAGAGTTCTCCCTGGTGAGGAGGACTGTGAATGCTGTGACTTTTTACTTTTATTATAATAATATGCTATACTTACTTACTGTTCTTATAATTATGCTTTGTACTTGGAAATTATTACTAAAGTCACATACATGTAAAACCTTTAAATGGAAACTAATAAAAAAATACAAAAAATACGAAAAATATGCACTAAATGATAGTAGATAATTTTAACCTGTGGTGTTTTTTTAAGTGTGGGATATTATTTAAACAATATATCAACCAACATATGTGTCATTTCTTTCTTTATCATGTCATTGTGCCGACGGGTTATTTTTTTACAAATATTAGTTTTTCCATGCCTTCATTATCTGCAAAAGAATCATAAACAAACCAATAAACCGTTTCTTAAAAATTCCCTTTTTATGATACTATCTGAAGTACCCGGCATTGCCTAGGGTTATGAATGGTTTGGAAGAAAGTTTTGAGGTTGTTATGTATTACCTCTACCCCTCATCAGTAATTTTCCTCTTATTTTGAACGTCAAGTTTGTTCAATTTCATCAAGAAGTACCGAAATTCTATTTTAAGGGATGGTAAATGGGGATGGGGGTGATTTTTCGAAATCTCGTGTAGACAGTATACTTTCTCTTATTTGAAGGTGAAGTGTGCAATTTTTTATCAATCTCGGAATAAAACTGTAAATTTGCATTTAAAAGAAAAACAATGCCATAGCATTGGCAGGTGGTCAGAAAATGCCTCGTTTCTTGGCAAAAGAAATTGAAATCTGCTTATTATTAAATTTTATCTTTTTCATGAGGATTATGTAAGATAATTTCAAGTATTTTTAAGTGAAATATTTTTTATTCGTATTGTAAGATTTATTAATACATATTGTTACATTTTTATTGTACGATATTTTGTATTTTTATTTTATAAGAAAATCCCAATTGAACACAGCCAGACTGACTATTTCCACAAAATTGAGAATGTTTCATGCTGAAGAAGAGTATGAGAAGGAGATGTGAAAGAGAACGATTAATAAGTGTTTTACTATTTATATATATATCGGAATAAGAGATCCCTGAGGCGTATGTGTAGTAAAACTATGTATGACCGTATGAAAAATGTTGATATTCGCAAAGAATGCAAGGCTGATGTAATTATAATGAGTAAGATTAATAAAGGGATGCTTATATGGTTTGAGCATGTAGATCGGATGAACGAAAAAAGGAGTGTAAGAAGAATATATGTCTCGAATGTGAATGGTAGAAGAAGTCGGGGATTCTCGAAGAAAACCTGGCACGATTAAATGATCGAAACACTTAAGTCAGCCCATGTCAAGAGTAAGAATAGAAGAAGAGTATGGGAATCTTTGAACTTATTGTATAGTGTGAAATCTATAGGTATGTGAAAACCCTTAATAATATATTGTGGTCGTGTTTGTATTCATTTTCCCTCACTTTGATTGAAAATGATCGCAAACATGAAATTCTTTCTTGGACGGATAATTAATTTTGTTGGTCGAAAGACCGGCGATTAAAACATACATTTAGATTTCATACACAAATAAGAAAATTTGAAAACAATATTTCTTAATAAAGTATTATGTACTTAAGATTGCGTATCAGAGAACACATCACGATTCACGATACAAAATAGATATAAATTAAATAATTATGGGTTTTGGGTGGCAGGTCATTCGTTCGTTTTCGCAGTATCTACTTTAATCGCCGGCGTATCGGAGTTTTGACTGGGTCATATGTGTAGTAACTAATGCACTCTAAAAGCTAAATTTTACCTATATTCCCTTACTTATAATCACGGCATAAATACTACGCGACGAGGCGTCGAAATAGTGAAAAACTAGAGATATTATTACCACGGCCACTTATGGTTAAATCGGCCTTAAACCGGGCTTAAGGCCGGCTTAACTATACCAACGATGAATCGGTGTGAAAACATTAAACAATATAAGGCTGTGATGTGAGTGCGGAGTACGTAATATTTAAATTCTAGAATTCAAATTAAACAACTCTTGTCTTCAGTACATATAATGAATTTATGCCGGAGCTCTTAAAATATTTGATGGCGTAATGGTCAGCATAGTTGCATTTCAAGGAGTTGATTTGGATTCGATTCTTGGCCGTGGAAATATTTTATAATTAATGAAAAATATTTATTTTTAAACTCCATTTAAAAAAACACATTTATATTTTAATTTTAATTTTATTATAATATTCACTGATTTTTCACGGGTCTGCGCTAGTCAAATAAGTAAGACGGTTAGACTATTTATGATGATCATGTTAAAAATCCGATTATTTTAACCAAAGTATCACATCTGACCAGCCTACCTAACTGACATGCCTCCAATCAATGTTGACGTAAGCTGTAATCATTTTTTTTTATCAAAATGAAAATATCTTCGCCAAGATAACACATGTATGGATCTGAGATAAGCGACATTTGAGATGTAAATGATAAAGTGCAGAACTCCTATAAGTAATAGTTTTTTGATAAGATTGCAATATTTACTGCAAGTGATTTTTTTTTGACGAACAGGCTATGTTCAAAATGTTAGTTGATGTCATTGTTTTTGATATTTTATTTTCTTTATTTTTATACTAAAAAATGAATGTTTATCTGTCTGTCTTCGATTTTCTGGAAAATTGCTAGACCAGTTTCGCTGAAAATATCACAGTAAATTTTTATTAGTTCCAAATGGGTTTATAGAGTAGTTCAAATGAAATCCAATAAGAAAAACTGTTGCTATAACGTTTTAAAATTTGTATGAATAACATTGAACCACGCCACGTTGTATTAAAGTTAGTTCATAGATATACTGGTAAGCCACAGATTAAATAATTGACAGAAAAAAGTTGGTTTGGGTAGAATATTTTTTTTAAATGGAAAACACGAGTAGGAACCTACTTAAGATCTTTATTATTTAGATGTATTTTGAAAAAATAAATGTTTGAAATGAAATAAAGTTTTCAAATAAATATTTCTTTGTTTAGATAGAGTAATAGTCGTCACCGGACATTACTTTCACTGTCAAATCAATTATGGAACCCAAGCGACAAGCAAGAATTCACAACTCCTAATTTAATTCCAATGAAAAAAAAACCCGAGCAAGGCCGGGTACAAATCAGCTAGTATTAAATAAGTACTTACTTCCTAGTGTCAAAAATAAATTAATGTAATGTACAGAGAAATATAATGATAATATTTTATTTGTGTTTATTTACAATGCTGAGGGTATAAAAACATATTTATTTATTTTTATAAACAATAATTATTAGCCTGAAACACTCATCGAAATTGAAAAAACCTTCCGAGAAAAGATAAATGTCGCCGACAGGACTCGAACCTGCGCCCTTCTGATTGCCGGTCATATGCTCTACCGTTGAGCTACATCGGCTTATCGCAAACCCATGTAGCTCAACGGTAGAGCATCTGACCGGCAATCAGAAGGGCGCAGGTTCGAGTCCTGTCGGCGACATTTATCTTTTCTCGGAAGGTTTTTTCAATTTGGATAAGTGTTTCAGGCTAATAATTATTGTTTATAAAAATGATTGTTCCCTTTGCGCTATGCACAAAAATCTTGTCTTAAAAACGTTAGTTTATCAATTAATGCATATTTATTTATATATATATTGGGTTTTTTTATAGATATACACACTTACCTCAGAACAACCCAGTTATATAAACTCTATTATTATACTCAGATTACATAAAATTACAAATGCAAACAAATTAGGTAGTTAACATGATTTAATAAAAGGCCTATACAATGTGTCGCCAAAAATAGAGTAAAATCTATATTTAATAAGTAGGTATACATAACAATTAATATAAAATTATGTTTATTTCTGATTGGTTAAATTCGCATGTCACGTGTGACACGAAGGTACTCCGGTATGAATCGTCTTAATTTTAATATTTATCTGAACATTATTCAATATATATATATTATCTCGTTAGCTAAATGATAATGTCAGAAGTAGGTGATTGTTCTATAGATCTCCTAGTTGGATCACCTCGTCAGACCACCGTGGCCTTCTTTCTCGTCATCATGAAGTAGACGAAGGAGGCCGCCACGAGCGCCGCGCCCACTCCTATGAGGGTCCACTTCACTATCTCCAGGATCTCCAGAACGTCGAAAAGCTGATCGTTCAGCATGGCGATCAAGTCATCTGGCAACTCCACACCCTGGAACCAAAATAAATACATTTTATTGCCGGAAATCTAATTCCGTCTCGTCCTGACTGTCGCCCAGTGACGCACTCCTACACCATAGATGGAAATGGTTCCCTGAAGTCAGCGTAATACAAGTGCTAAATGTGAACGTTGTCGTCCAGGCAGTGAACTCTGTCAGTAGCACAACACATTCCTACATCATAGATGATAGAGAGTCTCCCTCAAGCCACCATAATACAAGTGCTAAATGTGAACGTTGTCGTCCAGGCAGTGGACTCTGTCAGTAGCACAACACATTCCTACATCATAGATGATAGAGAGTTTCCCTCGAGCCACCATAATACAGGTGCTAAATGTGAACGTTGTCGTCCAGGCAGTGGACTCTGTCATTAGCACAGTGCATTCCTACATCATAGATGATAGAGAGTTTCCCTCGAGCCACCATAATACAGGTGCTAAATGTGAACGTTGTCGTCCAGGCAGTGGACTCTGTCATTAGCACAGTGCATTCCTACATCATAGATGATAGAGAGTTTCCCTCAAGCCACCATAATACAGGTGCTAAATTTGAACGTTGTCGTCCAGGCAGTGGACTCTTCCAGTAGCACAACGCCCTCCTATATAGAGAGTTTCCATCACACCACAATAATACAAGTATTAAATGTATAGATTACTTATATATGTTCCCTTTTTTGTATTACTATATTTATAATATACTACTTTATCGAAGAAAATAGAATATCAATAATATAAAGTGTAACTAAGCAGATTTGACAATACTTGGTCGAGAAAGAATATAGATACTTGAACGTGTTTGATCAATTTCACCCGGTGGAAGTGGAAATTGACATTACTTCCAGACTTCTGGCATACAGACACTCTCACAACACAATTCTATTGGTATTCAGTGACGAAACCCCTATTTTTGGTAGATTCTACAAGAGTTTTAAGTGTAACGTTATATATCGGTCGAACTAAATAGTTAACCAGTAGTTGGGTAGTCAATCACCAAAATTATGATAGATACCAGTGGCGTGAAATCCATGTACGCTGACAAGCTGTGCTTACTCTAAGAAAAAAAAAACTAAGAAAAAAAAAGTTTATTGATCAAAATGTTTTTTTTATCCATAAATTTAACGTCACGCTCATTCTATATTGAAAATTATTTTTTTCACTATTTCGTTATTATAGTTAGATATTCCTAACCTGGTAAGTATGATTCATTATCTTGTACCCAATAAATACAACACCAGATTACATGCTCCATTTCATGTAGTTTCTTCTCGCACTAATTGTTTGTACAGATATATGTACATCGTGTGCAAGATGAAACTTTAATTCAAATGATATTTTAAAAATTTATTAACGTTTTTACTTCAATTAACAAACACATAATATACATACAACTATTTAACATGAAAAAATATTTATTAGATCAGTTAAGAATTGTTGCATAATAACTCACTTGTTATACTTATGTTCTTTATAATTTTTCACTATATTTATAAATATAATAGCCCAACGGGCGTCTAAGTAAGTAAATACGACAAATTAACATTTTTTAGTATGATAAAAAATTGGCCAATTCCAATGCACAATTCATACCCGAACATGAATAACTACATACAGCCTACCTTTGATCACAGATCAATGCACGCCGCTGATAGGAACCTACCTGTAAATTTAAAAATTGTGCAAAAAAATTCGTGTATAATTCTACTCTTCGCAATTTGCGTCACTCTAAACCAGACGCAATTCTTTATTTATTGAACTGTACCTACCTACGACGTATATAGGATGATTCGTATATTTACAAAAAAAATATATATAAACTTTACATTGTTAATGGGGTTTATTCAGATTTGTATGGTAAGCACTTTGATAATCATAAAATAAAGGACTTGAGTGCCAATCGTGACTCATTTTCTTAAGCAAACAAAACTATTTTTTAATGAGGAAGCATGACTGAACAACACGTGTTAATTAACGCACTTTGTTTTTTATCCTAATTTAAATGTCCGATTTATTAATTTATATTAAATTGAAATACGAAATGTATTAATAGCCCTTGTACATACATAATAAAACATCTGTACTTAACCACTGGTAGCATAAGAGATTCTGTTGGCCAACCTTCTGTAAAACTTCTGTATTAAAAGCTGTTTGTTTCTTACAAATAAATAAATAAATGTTTAATGAAAAAATTACATCCTCGAATGTTAAAATATTAGATTCTTATTGCCCTTTAAAAATAACCAAAACTATTTCTTCGGTATGATATTGTATAAAAAATATATAGATATTAAATACGTTGCCATATAGTGTTTTAGATACTTGGTGATATTCGTAACATGGCCTTCATCGTCGAGGGGTAAGGCTCTCGACTACGAATCCGAAGGTCGCGGGTTCAAATCCCGGCGTGCGCAAGTAAATTTTATTTAATTAATTTGTGCTGTTCACAATTAATTTATTTAAAAATAATATATAGTATATTTGCGCACGTTCCAGAGTGGAAGATACTCTCAGTATCGCCCTGGTTAAAGACCACTATTCAGAATTGAAACGTTACTTCAAATGGCTTTTAGCCGTGTTTGGTGACCAGATCGGAATAGCCAGGTATTTCCCCACCTTCCACTACCCCTTCTCCTTCCCCTCCCCAATACCTTCAGCCTCACAACATTCCCCAATTGGAAATGCCATAGTCTCACTGGCTCCAGTATGTGTATTCATATAAAAAAGCATACTCTAATATGATAATTTAATAGTTTTCTTTTTTTTAACTTAAAATTAGCGACTAATGTCAATTAAAACCAATTACATTTAAAAATCATTCACAGCTAGGTCATACAAAAAGAGAAAACCCAAACAACGCAGATTTGCAATTATGTGTATTGGTGAATATGTATATACTTCCGATAGTGATGTCCTTGCGAAACATCACTGAGAAACCGCCGTTTGTCTTGCTTACACCTACTTATTGTTTTTAGCTAAAAAGAGATAGCAAATGTGAATATACCTTGTTCGAATTAGATAATTCTAATAGATTTTTACAGTTAATCGAAATGTTTCACAATATGATTTTATTTGTTTTAAAAAAAAACTTTTAAAAATTCTCTTGAATTTTATAATCTGAACCGAATAACAATTTTGAAAAATGATGTATGCAAGCAATACATATGTGCTAGAACTGTTAAACATACTATATTAAGTTTTTTTCGTAACATCTAGAAAAATCGATTGCTAAATCGAATGCTAATCGCCAAAATGGTTTGGTGGTTGGAGGAAATTCGATGCATAAAAAAAGGTCACCAATATTATTTTTAAGGAATTAAAAAAAAAATAATGTCGGAAATTGAAAATGATTTAGATTTTTCCTAAAATAGACATGTACTACACCACGGTTAGATGGTTGGAGGAAATTCGATGACTTGAAAAAGGTTACCAGTATCATTTTTAATTCATTAAAAAAATTATAATAATTGTAATTTTAAAGCTCTTTTCAATTTTGCCAAATTCGATGCCTCATAAAAGGTCACCAATACAATTTTTACGGAAATAAGAAAAAAAATCGGAATTCGAAAGATCTTTAAATTTTTCCTAATAGACGTCTACTACAAATATAAAAATCTGAAGTTCAGTGGCGCGTATCATTTAGGAGAATCATAAAATGGCAGGTAGGTATAAAGTTCAACAAATTAATAGTAGCTCCATAAACATATGAAAGTGGCTTTTATTTTTATTATGTTGACCTACGTCATAAAAAAAAACAAGTCATCATTCTAAAAAGATTTGCCAAATACCAAACAACTGATGCAGAAAAAAATTCATTGTGATACGTTATTTTATGGGATTAATCACAACCACAATAATATGAGTGTTTTCTAATATAATTAGTTTAATCCCCTTTCAAAGCATCTTAAATGTAACAGAGTTGATTTTTTCAGATGCATTATTAAAGAAACAAAGGGTGAATTTAAGGTCTATCTAGGGGTGAGATAAATGCGGTGTTGAAGTAACGAAATGAGTATTGTTTAAGGCCTTATATTATTACCTTCGGGTGCATTTTCGGAAACGGTAAAGAAATAACATACATATTGCCATTTTATTTTTAATTCAATATTTTCTAAATTAGATAAATAATAAAAACGTAAAAATACAGAAGTATTTAAAAATGGCGGAGTTTAGCCGGTAAGTAAATATTTTTCTTGACGCGCACGTTGATGGTGAAGGACAACGGCGTCGATCTGAATGTTTTTAAAACGATATTTTTATAATTACATAAAAGATGACCCTTTCTTGTGAACCAACAAAAATATAAATAAATAAATTGATAAACGGAATAAACTTTTGTCTCTATTTTCTACTGATATTTTTTTCGTTTTGGTAAATATTATTTTTAGTTACAGACGAAAGACTACATATACTAGTATATATACATATAAATACATGAAATGTTCTGTAAAATTTTTAAATTCTTCGGAAACTCGGTTCATGAGTTATAACCCGCATAAGTCATGTATGATTCGTGGGAAAACGGATATGACGTTAAGTTTTAGTAATTTATTCATTACCACTACTTCCAAGAAAATAAATGTTTGGACGTTCCAAAAGTTGTAACTTAAAAAAAGAAATATTCCATTATTAAATGCTTAAAATATTTTCAATAGTTAAGGCTAACGACATATCGAAAAAAAATTACGTTTTTACATATATAATACGGCCATGATGAAAGTGAGGAGAAGATTCTCTCAGTGTCCTCCTTATGAACGACCACCATTTCCAATTTGGGAGGAGTTTAACCAACGCCTCTGCCATAAGTCACCCCAGTAGTTTACTACGGCAGGTGACTTAACTCTTCATAGCAGGCCAGATCGGAAGCGGCTGGTTAAAGGAGACCCTTTGACCTCTCCACCCAGACTCCCGACCCATCGCCTTTCACCACAGTGGGAGGGATGGATTCATACGTCCGTCACTCCTCCGTCGATCCCCAGATTCCTTCTCTTCCCTCATACATTTTCCTTAGCAGAATTTACTCCCCTTACATTCTTTAAAAATACCCCCAAAGATGGCAAAGGCCCCGGGGAAAAATATTTTCCTCGGGGCTTCCCGTGTGGACTTCTAAAAAATTCTGAACCGGAGCATTGCATTGTTTAAAATTGCCATATTCATCTCAAGTGGCCAGATTTGATTACCCGAGAACTTTATGATATTTCCTACCGCATATCGTTCCCCCCTCGCTTAGGTCAGCCTCACAACACTCCTAAAAATGGCGATATTGGTCCCACTGGCCCCGGACAGTTGGAACTTTCGATTTTGCGTTTTCGAAGGAGTTATTCAAGTAAAGAACGAGAAAGAGAGTTTTTTTAACTGTTATTATTAATTTAAAACAAACGAATGTGCAGTGTGAGATCTAAAAGCAGACAAAAATTGATGGCACTGCAATCTTTTAAATGGCAACACAAAGATGGCTTATGGAGAAAACAATGTAAGTTTACAAAAAAAAAATACAATGTATTTGTTTTACCAAACGGTGTTAAAAATGCGTGGTACTTTCCGAAAGGAAATGATTCTATATCATGTTCTAATGTATTGTAATTTTATGTCTAAACTTTGTTTTATTATAATGCTTTGCAAGACATATAATTACATGGAAAGGCGAGATTTGTATTTCTGAAATTTTGTGTGTCGCAATAATTATGTATTAGATAAATTAAAATGGAAAAACAATTCACGGATAAAAAATATAAATTAAAAAAACGTAAACAAATTAATTGTTGTTTTGCTTTGTTTCTTTAAAACAAACTTTAAGTCAAACGCCAATATACGAAAACATTTTAATGTAAAAAACACATTTCAAAGACGGAGTCAGTAGGTTGGTGGTACCATAGGAATGGCATTTTGTAGTTCTAAAATAATAAATATCTGCTAATAAATTCCAAGCTACGTATAATCTGAAAACACACCATAATTTGGCTTTATCAGGAATACCTATAATCCTAGCAGGTTACATTTTACATTTTCCAGTACATTTTTATGCCCTGCTATCGGTGATAGTAAGGTCAAGGTACTTAGAGGTGTGCATTTAAGCATCTTAATTAAATTTTAAGTTTATTTTAGGAAAATTATTATTATTTATTACAAAGACATTCTTGCTGTCGTTTTGACAATAAATATAATTAAAGGTTCAGTTTCAAATCGCTGCACCAAATAATAGCAGTCATTCTATAAATTGATATTCAAAAACTACTTTCTTATTATTAGGGTAAACTTTAATAATTATGTTCACTTTTTTTAATTTTCTTATATACTTAATACTTACAAGATTTATAATGGTTTTGCGTACTTAATGATACAGGATAAGATTACAACGTCGCTGGTATAAATGAGAAAATCTGCACGGTTGTTAAAGCAACAAAACCACCGAGACGGAACATTTTGTGCTCTGATTCCGGTTATTTTTAAGGATAAGGCATTGTTCTTATCCTTAGGCTTAAAGATTCTGGTTCTCTCGGATGGCAGCCGTCATTTGCCATTTGCCATGATATGCTATAAAAAGATCGATATTTAGGTAGTCTTAACAAAATAAATAATCAACATTATAATAAGTATTGACTTTAAAAACTATCGCATAATAATGCTATAAATTAACCGAATTTACGAAATAAGATGTTTTTAAAGTACCTATGCCATGTTAGATAAAAGTGATTTAAAGTCATAAAATTATAAATGCTACACATGTGAGATGAAACTATATTTTTTTAATAATACTGTAATAATTAAACCACACACTCCTTCAAAAATGTATTATCATTTACATGTATCGGAAGCGAAGTTAAGCAAAATGTATTTAACCCTAAGGATAAGGACAATGCCTTATCCTAAAAAAGAACCGAAATTGGGCCCCTGGTGACGTGACATTTGGAAAGTCTCTTTGTCTGGAAAATCAAAGGCAACTCAACTACTTTAAGGCCATCCACTTGCTAAAATTTCAACGAAATCACGCGTTCCTTATGCAGGTGGTGAAAAGGTCGAAATTCCCGCTTAACATTGGCCGCATGTTTTGATTTACGCAAAAAACGTCACTAAAACGCGTGTTTTATTTTAATTTGTAAAGCCCAGGCATACATATTAAAAAAATTTCGGTCATATTCTAAAAAAACTTAATTTACCACAATGAACAATACGACAATATCGGAAAAGGGGTTCGTAAGTATTAGATTTTGCGCTTTAAACATTTTTTTAGGTTTGATACTCTTTTTTTCTAGACTTATAAAAAGACACCAAAAAATTGGACGGTTATACAAAATACCAAGGTGTGTTCTACTTGCAGTATTTAATTAAATCATCTATCAAATTCTACATCCGAAAACACACGATTTTGCATTACTTCCCTTTGCATCGTCTTAAGTTGTTAAAGTAGTTTCCATCGTGAACTAAGCTTGAAAATGTCTATTACACTTTAAAAAATATATGATGAGAATCTTACCATCATTACTTTGTTGGTTCAGTAAGAAAACTAATTTATAAAACAGAGTAATGTGGCTCGGGCAAGCCGAGAAATAAACAACTACATATGTACAGGATCTTAAGAGACATACCTGACTTAAGGAGGAGAGGGACGTCGGAGAGTTATCATTTATTAATTCAAAATAATGATAATATTATTACGCAATACGATAAACATAATGCTTTAAAATAGAAAAATATTTGTTAAATATTTTATAAATTTACATAGGCTTAGCATTTCTCAAAATCTAATCAAAAATATTACTTTTTCTGACCGTTCCATCGTATGTTTTACAAAATATTTAAAATACGAATATGATTTTTAAAGTGTAGAAAGGTATGTTTAATAATTTGCCGTTGCGTTTTTGTATATAAACGTAATTTTTTTTTATCATATTTGAAGTAAAAACTGTTATTGAAATTTTTGTCTCCGGCGACATTTTTTACTATTTTTTATTTCATATAAAAGTGTATTAAATCAGTATGTATTTGACAGTGAAGGTCATGGTGGGGGGTTGGGTGGTTTCTCGATAGAGTGACCAGTGGCGACATGTGAAAAAAATTGTTTTGGTTGATGTGAAAAAAAAAGAAAGTACGGCATACGTCACCGGAGACCAAAATTTCATATGCATTTTTCATTCCAAATAAAGCCATGAAGTAAAATAAAGTCAGTGGTTAAAGTAAGTCAGGTACGTCTCTTAACACTGTATACGGGGCGCCCGATAAGTGATGAATAAGATTTCAACTGAGGATAGGGAACTCTAAAGCCATTCCGAAAATGTAATAACATGTTTTGTAAAGTCCCACGATTTTTTTTTTTCAAAGGTGTCAATTATTGAAATTTTTTAAAATTGACACCCTTCGTTGCCATGGTTACAAATGAAAGAATGTTCTCAGTCTGTTTTTTTTTGTCGATGTGTTGCTAAATGCTAATTTTGCTAAAATTTACCCGTTTAATAGAGATTCTAAAATGGTATCACACATGCAATTTATTTTTTTAAAAACATAAATTATTACTATTATTTTGGATAAAATCATTTTTACAGAAATAATTTTTGTTCCAAATCTGCTAAAAATCAAGGAATAGGAAAGTCAACGGTCCGCGAATTCGTGCGAACCAAATTGGTAGATACTCTCAGTGTCGCCCTGGTGAAAGATCATCATTCAGATTCAAAACGTTGTTTGAAATAGCTTTGGCAGTATGTTTGGTGACCAGATATGAATATCCGGGTACTTTTGGAATACTTCTTCTTCATCTCCTTCCCTTCCCCATACCTTTCAATACCTTCCAAAATTAAGGATGTCATAGTCTCCACTGGCTAGCCAGCTGGGAGGCTGAAGGATATGAGGAGGGAATAGCAACGCAAATTAAAGACGTAGATCCACATGAGTCTCTTATAAATTTGCGCAGTCAAGGGTACCCGCCACTATTCTAAACCGTTTTAAATACTAGATGAGTTCCTCTATCGATTCTCACGTCAACACTCTTTAAAAATTTTATTAAATGATTCTAAAACCCCGACTATCCTCACACGGCACAACATAGATTTATTCATACCAAAACATTTACGTGTTCTCATCCAAAGTAATTACTTAGTAAACTGATAAAATTGGGCAGTTACATTCATTTTTAGGAGGGGTAAATATTGTCCATAATCAAATTCCATAGCAAGAACAAGTGGTAGGTTCCTTATCATCTTTAGCCACAGATTTTCAAACTCCGATATGCTTCCACTTTTTTTGTGCAGCTGGCGTTATGTTTTACACAGATCATAAAGATTGATTATCATGTATAATATTACATCAACAATCTATGCAAGAATAGCGTACTGACAGGACACAATGCCAAGCACAGCCATCTTTTGATAAAGAGGGAACCGTATTAAGCCATTTTACTCATAAACTGCATTTACTCGTACACTGTAATTCCACTCATGTTATCATTTTTAACTTGTGATATGTTGAAGGGCTTGAGAAGTAAACTGTTCTCCTGACCCCAAACCGGTTTTGGGTATAAAAAAATATTCCCCAATAATATCATAGTTGGAACCACTTTATCTCCTTGAGAACAAGTTAATACTTTCGATTCGGATCGAATCTACATAGATGGTAGATAAAGATACCTTCATATTATATATTATATATTATTTTCATACCTGCTCATGTCCAAACCTTTTTCCTTTTGCCTCTAAAATGTCAATGTCATTACCCTTCAAGATAAACTATAAGTAACTCTCATGCATATACATCTAAACTCAAAACAAAAACGTAAATAATTACTAATCAGTTTCGTAAAAAACTGTATCCTTCTAAAAAAATCCAGATTACAAATCATTGCGAAAAACTGCAATTTTTTTTTCTATTTTTGTTTAAAGATTTAATTAAAAGATGAAATCACTCAATCATTTATTTATCTGCCTACAGATATAGTGATGTCCATTATTTACACATACCTTACCAATATAATTTATTATAACATAAAAAAAAAATTATAAATAAACCATTGCGCGTATTTGCGTGTAGGTTGTTAATAGATTACCATAAATTCATTAATTCACATCAGAGAACCGATAAAAATTTAAATGTCAATCCCTTTGCCAACCTTGAACATAGAAACATTTGGAAGCTTTTATTGACGATTTATGGTCGATTTAAAATTTTCCTTATTGGAAACCTTTTGGAATGCTTTGAATTATTGATTTTGCTTTTGATACAGGTTATTATAGAAATATTCCGTTTTGATTTTGCCTTCAGTTCTTACTATATTCATGGTTAGGTTAATTACTATTTTAATGAATCGTTTCCTATTTTGAGATTCTGAAATTCTTGAATAGGACTTTTTTTTATTAAAAAGATTTTCCCCAGTAAATATTTTTTCATTTTTATTTTATGAATATATATACTGAAATCCTTTTGAATTTCAAAAACAATAAATCGAAATATTATTTCAATATATATACTGTTTATATAAACAAAATCATTCAGAAAAAGGAAAGATAATAGAAACATAAAAAGCCTGTCATGCCTATCTTTCTTCAGCCGTAGTCATCGCCACGCCAAGATACGACACGGTAGAACACAGCATTGCATTCATTACAAGGGGAATGGGGCTATTGAATGATTTTTTTTAAAACAGGGGTTTTATTTTATTACTCTTTAAATAACCTTAAAACTTTTTGCATACCTATCTTCCCAAATGTTGAGAAAGTTAAAATAAGAAATCTTGTACTATAAATGGATGAGTAAACCGTGGTACAAAAAAATTTAAAAAAAAATTAAAAACTTGTTATCCGTGCCGGTTTCACCACAAATTCAATATATTTACAAGCTTTTAAAAATGCTTTAACATTCCACATAAAATGGAGTCTAAATGTTTATGTTTATTTTGAGATGGGTAAAAAAAACATCCACAAGGGTATATTTCTACAAACATAGAACATATACACTTTAGAAGCATTTGTAAATTTTTCTAACGTAACAAACTTTTAATAACAGGGGTTATTATGAAATATAAATATTTTACGCTATATAACGAAATGAACTTTTATTAGAAAAACAGGATAGTCCATAGTTTATTGAAGATGGTGACAGTTTTATTTTTACAAAAACAAATTTATCAATAGTTGACAGTAGGTGTCGGCTTCGGTCATATTAGTTTTGCGCTTGATGCTCGTAAATGCGTAAATCAACAAATATACAAAAACGAGTGACGAATAAAAAATTGGGTTTTTCGCATATCACCGTGGGTGCCTATCTACTCATGTCACAATATGGGAAATACCGAAATAGACAATCGGGTAATATTCGCCTAATTGGTAATTTTGGTTTTGTAAAACGTTAGGGTTATTAGGTACCTCCCCTACTTTGAATGATTTATTTAACAACTAATTACATATACGTATGATTTAATGTAAGTGTATCGCCTTATTAATCAATTACCTTAGTCCATTTTGACAACTTTATTCGAGAAACAAAAAAACTTTTTATTTCTTTAACTATGGGTGCGTCATAAGCTTTTGCACTTTTTAAAACTCAATAAAAAATACACTGCAAGTCGTATAAAAAAAAAACAGAATGATTATTTTATTCAAAGTAGAAAAAAAGTAAAATTATTTCTCAAAAATAATGTCCAAATATCCACAATCGCTGGCATTCTTCGAAACCTGGCACCAACATTTTAAAAATCTCTTTAACACAAAGCGCGCGGGATGTCGGGTGATGTCTTGTGGAATATTTACGTTTAGTTGAGATATTGAGGCTGGTTTATTCAATGGTATAAACCCCATAAAATAATCCAGGGGGTATCAAGTATGACAGGGAGAGGCGTGGGAGGGTCATGGGATTTTGCCTTTTCACGATATCAGCTTATTAGGGAACTTGTCCTTCACCAGCGTTATAGTCACATTGGATGTGTGGCAGGTTGCCATTCTCGCACAGACGCGTTAAGAGCGTGACGTTCTCTTCGCTCCTCCTGCTTCGTGACCGTCATGTTCTTTGTTTCTTATTTAGGATTAAACCGGTCTCCTCTAACTTCTTGACCGACGATTTAATTGAATTTACACTGGAACACTAAGATTCAATCGAAAATCTAAGATAAGAATCGTAAATAAATCGAAAATTCAGTTATGCAACCTTAACATATAAATAGTTTTCTTTATATGAAAAAAAATTGTTTCGTATTTAATTTTTTTTTCTTTTTTACTTGATACGTTTAAAAAAAAGCTATTACGGATATGAGGTTTTCGTAATCGTTATCTTTAAAAAAAATCTAAAAGATGGCGTTCATATATCAATTTTTGTAAAAATGTACTTTACTAATTAAGGTGGCGATTTTTACATTACGTCTTAAGGGTTCATGCTTTATGTGAAAATCAACCATTACCTGCTTTTGATGCTACCTACTTAATTTTTTTCAAACTATCACGATTTCATCTCGAGATTACATGATGAAAACCGCCGCTTTGATGTCGGACAGATGTTTTTGATATATCGAACAAGACTTACTATATACGAGTAAGTGCTGAATACATATCGTAATTCATATTATTGTTCATACCTGTGCACGTTTTTGCAACATTTAACATGGCATCTAGGTTTTTTTGAAAAAATCTTAAATTAATTTTTAACTTTTTTTATACGTGAAGGTACGTGTTATTTTCTAAACTCGATAATGGATTTAAAATACAACCTGATTTGGCAGTTTAATTATAATAACACAGCTTAAAGTATGCTATATACAAAATAACGTGTGGTTTTTTCGCATATTATGATTTCCATAAACGCCTTCCAAATAAACAAATTAAATACATCTTTTAAAGTATGGAAACCTACACACCTTGGTATTTGAAATGTGAAAAATCGGACAGTTTATAGTTCTGTCTTGATTTATGATACCAAAAAATAAGATATTATTGTAATATACACATGATATCACACTGACGCATATGCTGATTACATTATTAATTATTATTATCTTAACGCAATGTTGTTTGACATCCAAGGATCAGTGTTGTTTAATTAACGACGGAGCCTTAAGCCTTAAGCCTTAAGGTCGATGATACAATAAATGATTTTCCGTCGTGGATCATCCTCCGCAATAGTAAGACCGCCGTTAGTAATTCGTATTTTAATATTCTACGTTATTGTAACTATCAAACATAAAATCTGTGTTCTGCGACAACTTGCAATCCTTGAACTCTGGCGTCATTATATTTAAAGAGCTTTTTTGTAGTGGATTAATAAGTCAACCCTGTTTCTGAACCAGTAAAATGTTGAAATGTTCAGCCCTTATGTCATAATTTTTTTTTTTTGAAAATAATATCATTTTTACCATTATTTTAAAAAAAATTATTTTTTTTATAATTTCTTCAAACGATTGGTAACTTTGTGGCGTCATTATTAATTAAATAATTAAAAATGTACTTTGTTTACACCACTTTTATAAAAATAAATAAATATCTCTTCATGTTTCGACAGCAATGCTGTCATCCTCAGGAATGTATGAAAAATATAATTCATATATTCCTGAGGATAGCAGCATTGCTGTCGAAACACGTAGAAATATTTATTTGTTTTTATAAAAGTAATGTAAACAGAGTACATTTTTAAATTATTTATTTAATATATTTAGTTATTTGCCTTTTTAATTTTTCAAAATATTAATTATAACCTACATGGTATTGAATTTGATGTGGTTCTCACAACATATTTTGAGTTTATTAACTGGTGTAATTTTTATGGGTTTTGGCAGCGCACTATAATATTTCATCACTTTTTAGAATAAACTGTTTTGCTTATTGGCTTTTTTTTCTTTTCTGGTAGTCCGATTTCATTGCATATTTTTAGCTTTCTAAAAGATTGTTGAAACACGAAGCCAGGTAGGTAGTAGCTACAAGTGACAGATCATTTTATCGTAAAGGAGTGCCGTAAAGTGACTGTAATGCCAGTCATGATCATCAACGTAATATATAATATACGAGAGAGAATATTTTAAATATTCAAGTTTTTATTGAAAATCATAATCCCAGGATTTTCTCGTACTCAATCAATGAAATCTATGAAGGTATGATAATCATTTTGCGTATTTATAGAAATGGGGAAAACTTATATTTAACGTTAGTATTTATAAAACATGGATTGATATCGTACCTACACGTCTCTTAGAAAATGAATTTCGTTATAAATCGGTTAAATCAAACATTACCTACATTGAAACATAAGTTCACAATAGAATTTGAGAATGCACGAACACTTGAACTCCTTTGCCAACGACCCAACGATCGCGGGTTTGAAACCAGTTTAATAAAATAAAGTTAAATAAAATATTAAAGTAAACAATATTACATTATAGCATACAGCTCAAACATTCTGGTTGTTCATTATAAAAATGAAATAAATTCACTTAGTATTACACCACTTTAATTTTACAAAATTACATTTTTTAAAACACCTAACGTTTTTTTTTAAACGCCGACCGATTTAGGAACAAACCGTTCCTTCATCAGGGAAATATATATGTGGATAGGTAGTAACTAAACATGAATAAATTATGAGTATGGGAAGTAGGGGTGGAGACATGACTGGGGTTTAGTAAGGAATGGGTGGCGGAGGTAGATAGAGGGAGTAGGGGTGGAGACATGACCGGGGTTTAGTAAGGAATGGGTGGAGGAGGTAGAGATAGAGGGAGTAGGGGTGGAGACATGACTGGGGCTTAGTAAGAAATGGGTGGAGGAGGTAGAGATAGAGGGAGTAGAGAATGGGAACATATGGGATGGATGGAATAAGATGGGGCTGTAAGAGAGATTTTTTGATTGATAATAATCGACTAATTACTAAGGGATTTCTTAATTTCTAAGGCTTCTAAGATATCTAAGCATTTTAATTTATTATCAATTTGAAGAATATTGTTTTCTGTATTTTTTTATCAAACCTACGATTATTTGAATTCAGAAAATATTATTGTGAAGACATCTAACGTATGCTTTGATTATATAGGCTTTCCAGGGAGAGAACGTATCCGCTTCATCGTGACGTATACCAATAGGCAGTATCTCGTCCCTTGCTTCGTATTATTATGGCAGGCTGACAGTGACCAATCTGGTATAATTAACGGGACCTTTACATTGGAATCTATTATATTAAAGACGTAGTATTATTGAGTACTGATCTAATCGATGATTAAAATCCATAATATTTTATTTTTATTCGTATGTTAATAAACATGGAATCAAAATAAAAACACGAGTCGGTGCAAGATTTATATATATGTTAAATTGATGTTTTAAGAAAAATAATACATTATTCGTACTTAATATAGTATTATTTTCCTTGGCAGTCTTCATTCAATACTTGTCACACCGCACACTTCCGGATATCTCTAAATTATATGCGAATAATTTAATAATAAATCGACATTTTTTTTTTAATTACGAAAGATTTTAAGGGAAATAAAATTTATTTTTATTTTGAACGTTGAGTCGTGTTCTGATTCCTTTTTATTGAGCCATCATATCGCGCCAGTCGCCTTATCAATGCATATCAATTTCATAAATAATAACAAAGATAATTAAATAAATCAACTTCTGAGAACCAGAACGATTTTTTTTTAAATATTACTTCAATATATAAACAATATTTATAACCAATTATTACGTTATTATTTATAGTAAAATTATTAACGAATAAGTGTGATTAATATTATAATTATACCTCATATCGTGCGAATTTTATAACCACCGTTTGCATTTAATGATTTAAAGTATTTTTGTTGCTTATTTTTACAACTAGCGATACCATAAAAGTTCAATAATCTAAATAAAAATTCGTTAGCGAAATTTCCATGGGAATATGATTAAAGACATTCGACATTCTAGTATCTTCTGTCTTTTTCGTTTCCATAAAAGACGTGTGAGAGGGGATATTTTTATGAAAGCATTTTAAGACTATCCATACGATACGAGACCCCTATAATGTTGAAATTGCGGCTTGTTTTACCGATGTAAAATGAGGAACAGTCTTTAAAATTCGGTTTATATACTCGTACATCGAAGTGAGTCAATATATGATATCTAAGCATTCCTCCACAAAGTTAACAATATTATTTCTTCTGTAAAAAGCAGGTTTAATACAAAGTGGCGTAAAACTACCGTTATGGTTTAAATGTTTAATAACTTTATAAATTTATTTATATATATTTTTTTTATTTCAGAATTTTGTGAAGAAAACTTGGGGAATTTGAAATGGAATACTACACAACAGAACAGCGATTAACAATTGTTGAATTTTATTTAGAAAATCTACGGTCAATTGTTTTGTCGCAGCGTGCTTATCGTCGTTTCTATAATATGCGTACTGGACCTTCAGCACCAACAATAAACCGCCTGGTTGCAAATTTTTGACAACATCCATGTACCGGAAGACCACGCACGGTCCACACGGAAGAAAATATCCAACGTGTTGTGGATAGTGTGCAGGATAGTCTAGAAACATCAACAAGAAGACGTTCGTCACAACTGGGGCTATCGCGGAGGTCCGTTCAGAGGATTTTGGCCACATTGCACATGTTCCCGTATAAGGTTCAGCTTTTGCAAGAATTGAAGCCGATAGACTACCAACAACGGCTTGATTATGCCATTTCATTCCAAACCATAACGGTAGTTTTGCGCCACCCTGTATTAGAAGCGAGATTTTTGAACAATTGGACTGAAAATATTAATGTATAAAATATTACGCCAATGTTTAATATCAGTATTATTTTCAGAATAAAATATATTTATTTAACATAAATTGCACCTCATTGCAGAATGGTAGATGTGCTCTTAAATACGCCATGAGGAGTAACCACTATTCATAATCGAAACGTTCGAATGATGTTAGCTGTGTTTAGTGATTTAATAATAACAAAGTACTTTCCAACCTTCATCTACCTCTTCCGTTCTCTTTCCTCACTTCCTACAGCCTCAAACTTTGTCTGGCTAAAAACCTTGGAGAACTTAATATCATTTTCTTTACATCGCCATTTCGAATAATTTTTGTTCATCATACGAACATACCTTAATAAAGGTAGGTAGTCGTCAGTTTATCAGTAGTTTTATTTATATAATACTAATTATGTGTTATAATTAATGGGGAAGCTTTATTTGTTTAATATTAAATGTGTGTTTTAATTAATAGAGAAACATATTAACAGCACATGAAGTGTCTACTTAATGCTTTTTAAGACTATAATAGAGAAACATATTAACGGCACATGAAGTGTCTACTTAATGCGATTTATGACGATAATAGAGAAACATATTAACGGCACATGAAGTATCTACTTAATGCTTTTTAAGACTATAATAGAGAAACATATTAACGGCACATGAAGTGTCTACTTAATGCGATTTATGACGATAATAGAGAAACATATTAACGGCACATGAAGTATCTACTTAATGCTTTTTAAGACTATAATAGAGAAACATATTAACGGCACATGAAGCGTCTACTTAATGCGTTTTAAGACAATTAAAAAATTGCATCATATTACATACTTTTGCTGAAGCAAGACTAGCAACATAAATAAGCATATGCAATACAGTGTTTATGAAATACTCTTATCTGTTAGGAATTGGCTGATTATGGGGATATTTTATTATATTGTCTCGTTGCTTATTCATATGTTTCTTTAATTAATTCTTTGTTTTACCCAAATAAGCTAATTAAGCGAAATAGGTAACAAATTTCCAACGTCAATAAACATGCTAATAATTATTAATCACTTATGAATATTCACGAGATTTAAATCTACTATTAGATATTACGTAGTGTGGGAATGTGCACCGCGGAAAAGGCAAGAATTGAATATTTGATGATACGAAAAATGATGATGGTCAGGATAAAGATATACATTATATTTTGCCTATCTGCTGACAGAAACGAGATTTTTTTAAACAATTTTCTTTACCAATCTATGCCACTTTACTAGAGTTTTAAAACTTTTGACACTCGTTGAAGAAAATCAATACGTTAGGTTGATTGGATAGCTGAATTTAATTACCAGATCTGAATAGTCGGGTACTTCGCACCTGTCCATATCCCATATCTTTCCCGTTCTTTCAGTTTCACAATAACAGCAGGTACTAAAAATTGGGATGCCATGATGCTCCAGGCAGTTGAGCCTCTTGGTATTCGCATAAAAAATATTTGAAAAATTATTTCGCGCACAAAAGTAGGGTTATATAGTCATATTTACCATAAATTAATCAATATTTTTATGTGTCTCGGTTAACACTGGCGTTATTGAGTTTGCTATGTGGTTATGTCAGAAACTTTAACCTCAAAATGGTATACTTTTAAAATTACCCCATCCCAAAGAAACAATATTTTCAATATATTTAAACAATATCATAAGGAAATGCTTTAGGTATTTTTTTCCCACGGGTAGATTCGCTGTGAAACTGAGCCGAAGGACATCCATTATCTCTCTGACATCCATTAGTAGCACAAATTAAAAAAGAGCAATTTAGTATGGGTAGCATCCGATATATTATTATTGTTTTATTTAGATAAATAAATTCCTCCTCCTTTGTTCCCCGCTTACCATAATGCTCATTGAGACCGCAATCATTAATCCTTTTTTATTTGTCTGATTGATGTACTCCGGGCGTAGATAAGTGGTCGATGATGCCATTAAACTCTGTGCCTAGGATATTTTCTTAAATAATCGTAGCATCGTGTCTTGGCTGACAAACAAAATTAACGTTGATGTAAAATCGATTAGTCCGGCTGATGTGTACAGAAAATATTGAAATTGTCTTCATTATCCATCCTTTAATTTGTGTATCACAAATATTATATTTTATAAAAATAAGCTACTAACTTTTTACTGATTCCTGATTTTATGAATTATTGCTATTTTTTATCACCAACGATTTTTTTCTTGACGAAACAGTCCATGGATTTGATTTAGATTGCCATTTAGAATGGCATTAAAAATAATGGCTTTGGTAATTTTTCAAAACTACCTCTGAATATCAAGCTATACACACCTTTATCACAAATTGTATTCTACATGTCAGTCAGAATTTAGAAATAAAATATAAAATCAGTAATCAGATGGGTACTTTCTAATATTCTTCCCCCATTTCCTTCCAACATTCCCAGATTAGAAATGCCATAGTCCCACCGGCTACGGGCAGAAGTAGCAAACTAATTTCCGTTTTTATTACGCTGCCAGCTCAGTAAGATGGCGATGTGATGTTAATCGTTAAGATGTTTGACTAACTTCGTATAAGAGGTATTACAACTGCCAAAAAGAACAATAATTAATAAATTGGACGCACTACTTGAAACGTGTATTAACAATAATGCGAAACACGTAAACGACCTTTAGTATCAGTTATATCATCATAGTAAATAGAGGCTTTAGTGAGTCGTTAGAAGCCTCTTCCAGTGACAAAAATACTACGCCTCTATGACGCGAAGCCAAAACTTGTCTGCAGACAAAAGGTTTCGAATCAAACCTGTTTCTACAAGGCGCGTCTCTAAAGTTTTCCAATATTTGCGTAAATAATACTTTTGTGTTATGATAAGTATTAAACATTTATTCTGGGAAAGTGGCGTGGCTATATAGAAAGTAGCGCCAAAGTTTACATGGAACTCTTTGACACCACTGCACGAAAAAGATATTTCGACTTCATGTTGAATGGGTCTCATTCAAATCCACCGTTGAAAAAATATAAGAATTTATTAAAAATTGTGGGCGACACAACATGAGAGCTCACGAGACATCCCAAGAAAATGATCACGGTTGTGTCGCGCTTCGCTACTACCAAAAAAGAGACAAAGAAAAAATTGAACCAAAGAAGTATCCGAACAATTGAAGACAATATAATATAGAATTACTTTTTGGTCACTCCTCACGTTCCTAGCTGGAGATGTTTAGCAAATATTTCGATAAGTTCAAGACGATCGCAATAAAAAATGTTATAATGTCATACGCGGATACTAAATTAGCATTCGGCTAATAAATCACTTCGAACAAGCCGTAAATCTCTGTGAAATGTTTTACTCTACAACCAAGTTATCCAACACGAAATCAGATTATAACTCTAATCGATAATGTATTAACAAGACACGAAATATCCACTGTTTTTGGTAGATAAAATATCCATAAAAAAAGACTACCAACTATTTAACATGTAACTATATGTATTTAGAACTTCAATACCATAATATCTCTATTAGGTACAAAGCGTATTTATGGCTTCAGACAGTTTCATTAAATATATAATACAAAAATTTCAAGTCTATCTTTGTTCAATCCGACTTTAAAAAAAATAGGAAAAAGATATAAAAATATTATATTTCCGCATATCGTCACTTCAATTAGTAAAATCCGTGAATACATTTTTTTCACAAAATGAGATTTGAACGTCATCTTTGAGTAAAAATTTTTTTTTATATTTTACTACGAAAACCTCTTATCTGTGTGATAATTATAAGTTTTCAAAAATCGTATCAAGTAGAAATAATAAGAAAAAAATTATAATTAAAAATTTAATAAATGCCTGTTAAAAATGTCGCTCGTTTAAAAAAAAATAAAAATATTTATAATCGATATCATAGCGTCACTTTCTATTTATTTGCGATTCAAAATATTGCCATTCGATTGAATCTCATATTTCTTCATACCATAAATAAAAGCAGTCTAAAATTGTGGTCTAACTTTTTTTTTATTTTATATCATAACAAACCTGTACGCAAAGCACTTCCAAAACGTATCTCAAAATTGTTAAATTCATATAACATATTAAATGGAATTTCTGATTTAACTAATTAATGCGATAATATTCTCTAGCGTTTTAATTTGAAAGGAGTATAATTAAATTTTATATCTTTTTTACCATCGAATATTTTTTTTCTTAATATTTATGAGAATCCATATACTTTTGCCCAAGTGACAGGATACTTTTATTCATGATCACGTGATCAGTGCTTATTGGATGCGGGAAAATCGAAAAAATTGGAAAATTTTCATTTCCTTGCAGATATGTAGTGAGATTTCTTTGAATAATTTAATCAATGGCCAAACTTTCTGTCCAAGAGAGCCAGACTTATATGTTGACCCTCAAATGATTCATTTTTCAATATTTTAATTTTTTGACATTTGAGTTGTATTCTAAAAACTACACTAAAACACTTCTAAACATTCATCATCGCAATGAATCATCATGTATCCCTTCAGGACAAGTCATCCAAAAGTCATTAAAAAAAAAACTTGAAAATGACAAAGACATATTAAAACCAGTCTAGCTGGTGATTAACGCCGACGAAACATGTGTTTTAATGAAAGTTTAAAGTTCAACAGTTACATTTTCAACATACTGAATAAAAGGGAATATCTGAACCAATTGTTGTGAATTTCTCCTACCATTGTTGAATACTTGTCCAATTGTCAAGGACGTAGACTAGCAGATGACTGAATCTGCGACGCCACGGTGGGATGCTTTGGACTTCTCGACTAATAACTAACCGATCGTACTTTGCTGATCAGAAAATTGAAAAAAAATCCTAGTTTCTTACCTACTTCTTACTCATTTCTTACGTCAGACTAAAGTATAATATAAAATTTACCAACCTCATCAACCCACACGATAGGGAACAACGTAGTGTTGACGTTTCTCATAACAGTCATTTGACTGACCGGCCTCAGGAACATGTTAAATTGCACCCTCTTCCCGCCGCGAAGTGGCGATCCCGTGTTCTAAAAAATCATAAAGCATTTTACATATTACATTATTATAAATATTACTTCTGATACTTTGTGAATAATATTTCTGTATAGAAATATGCGCAATTGTTTGAAAATCAGATATGATATCTCACGCCATGACACCGCACTTCTGTTAACCTCAATCGAGAAACATTTTGAAATGATGTTTTGAAATGTGCATCACAGAGAAAACATAATTTCACTAGAATTATTGTATTTTACTTAAATAATTAAAAATGTACTTTGTTTACACCACTTTTATAAAAATAAATAAATATCTCTACATGTTTCGATAGAAATGCTATCATCCTCAGGAATATATGAATACATAATCCTCATAGCATTGCTATTGAAACATGTAGAGATATTGATTTATTTTTATAAAAGTGGTGTAAACAAAGCACATTTTTAATTATTTATTTAATAATGACGCCACAAAGTTACCAATCGTTTGAAGAAATTATAATTAATTTTATCCTCATAATATTGTCCTCTTAAACAGTTTTGTACATACATGGATACACGACAAATATTCAGTAATTTTATTAAGCATTTTTTTAATAATATAGTCCACAAAATAGGTAAATCATAGCATACACTTAAATCAAATACATTTTTAGGATGAGACATTCGATATTAAAGCGCAAGTATTTTGTATCCATCATATCTAATCAAAATAATTGTGTTTTTAATTTAAATAATTAAAGTAGACACATAAAAACACCATTTGTTTTTCATTAAAGAACACATTTTTAATTTCAAATCTCCAAGAAGAAAAAGTATTGTAAACTACTTGAGATATTATTAGGGTACCTGTGTTTAATGACATTAAAAACATAGATACGTTATTGTCTCACAATATTTACACAAAATGCGGACAAGTTACAAATACACTTACGTTTCATGTAAATTATTTATTTAAACACTGGTCATGTATGACAAAGATAGACATTCAAACAATCTATGGGTATGGATGAAATAGAAAAACGACCGGGCGTCGTTGTCGCACTTAAAAGTTGCGTTGAATACTACATCCTTCGCCCCGGCTAAGGGTAAGTCGGGAAAAACGAGACACAGGAGCAAATATATATACATATTTTAACTATAATGCGTTATCATTCACTCCTGGCAAAATAATATTGGTATTATTATGGTAGATAGTATTGTAAGTATATTTTTTTACATATTTACACATTACAGAGGTTCGAGTATATAAACCTACACAGGTTAATGACATTTACAGTAATAAAGCGAGTTATTTACTTTCAAACTATTAACTTATTATGTTTTTAAAGGGTCCAATCTTAATGTGCTGCAAAGTGACGGCGTTCAATCATCTTCGTACCCTTGAACGCTACTAACAGTTGTCCAATTCTGTCGACGTAGTTGGGGTTCAGTGTTATTTATTATGAAATCATAGCGTAACTTTTTTTTTTGCTTTGTGTCTTAAATTAGTATTGTCTTTTGCCATTGTCAGTAAAAGAATTTCATTTAGATGGTTCAGTCGGGTTGGAGATAATTTTTTTTTAACAATTACTTAATTAAATAAAACACTTTTTTATAATCCACGAAATTAATGCATTTTTAAGCCAACCGGTTTCGCTTAGATGAAGCTTCGTCAGGGCAAATATAATAACTAAAGAATAAGACAGAGTTATCGTTTATACATAGGTACAGAAAACAATATAGTAAGACAGATATATTGCAAAAAGAGAGAAAAGAGAATAAAATATTAAACGACGAAGTTTGATATAAACGAAACCAGTTGGCGTAAAAATGCAATAAATTCGTGGTTTATAACAAAGTATTTATTTTATTTAATACGATGTCAAACCGCAAAGTGATTGCTTCTTATAAAAACAAATAATTAATTAATCATACGTTATCCGCTGTGCGTTATCTCACGCAATACTAAATTAAAGTACGACAATTGCCGTATCTTTTGCTTTCCACTTTGTGAGTTCTACAACGTCTCTATTGTTTGTAATGTTATCGGGTATGTTTGCAAAATGTTAAACCTAAAATAATCTGGAAAAAAGCAGAACTGAATTCGTAATTAAAATTTTAATATTGTCAAAGCAGAGCTAGAGGTACGTTCCGCAAAAATATTTACCCATCAGAGCCATTATGATACAACACCTAGCCAATTTAAGCTCCCATGACTGGGCTCTTTGTTTATTTACAAAGAAATACCAAACTAATAACTCTTCAGTGCTTTTTTACTAGTAATCCTCCTCGAGAAACTGAAATATCATTTTCTTAAGAAATATATTCAAGGTAACCTACGCATATGTAGGTATACATTTGAAAAAATTTTATTGATACAAGATTGATTGGTTTTTTTCATTAAAATAGTCATGATAAAAATGTATTTTAAGATAAAATATCAGATCAGCATCTTGTACTGGGTGCAACAATTCTGCTAAATAATATAATAAAAATTATTTATTACTAAGCTATGAAAAATTAAATTAATTTGAATGCATATTTTAGTTATCATTTGTTAGCTAATAAATTTATAATCATTGAAGACGATAATATTGATAAGTCCTAAATTAAACAAGTAACCAAAAAAAAACAGGAAATAAAAAGGTATCAGTCGCATCTGGGAATCGAACCCAGGATCTCTGTCTTACTGGGACAACCGCTCTACCAACTGAGCTAATGAGACCAGTTCACTTTACGCCATCTTCATCGATCATATCACAACTTCAAAACTTTTTTTTCAGATTCGTGTTTCATTTAGGATTGGTTAATATTATCCTCTTCGATGATTAAATATTACGATGGGGTTTATAAGCTTCAACAAGTTATTAAATAATGTTTTTGTTAAAAAGCGATTTAATATCTTTGTTTTAAGAATATTAGTGTCTGCTTACTAAATGTTGTAACTTTTTAAAATTAAGAATTAGCTGTACAATTTATCTATATATTACAATAATTTAATACTGTAAATTACCGTTCGCCATTTATAGGAAATATAATTACGATTATAACACATATATATTATAATATAAGAAATACAATCGCAACATACGTATTTTTTAAATACATGTAGGTGATAAAATCATAATGGCATGCAGGCGCAAGATGGCGACGTTTATAGCATTAACATATTACGAAAGAACGAGTAGTTTGTAGGAGGCTGGGCGCAAATCTTACCGGTTCCAATTCCAGCGTGGTTTGGTGGAGGTTCGGGTCTGGGTGCAGTCCCTCCACTCCGTTCTGATAGTCCTCATGAGCCATCAGGAAATGGGGGAATGTCAGCACCATGTGAGCCTCTGTTGAACACAGTTTCATTACGATACAATTAAAGCAGATTACAGTCGTAAATAAACTTGATCATGACATGGAGAGCAGATTCACCCCTAACCTACGTTAATTGATTTAATCGAGTTTCAATTGCGGTATAAGTGTTAACGACATGGGATAAAGGTTTTACTTAACAATGTCAACACCCTGATAAGCCAGTTGATTTATAGAATAAATAGTAAAAATTCATGGGGACATTATATTTGGAATAGCTAGATGGGTAAATGTTTAGGTAGCGGTCGTGCGAATTACTTTCGATGTTCACTGTGGCTACGAACTTACTTCCCTTTCAGAAAATGTTATACTAGCTGAAATGGTGCTACAAAGCTTAAGGTTTATGGCTTCTTTAAAATTAAATTATTTAGATAACGCCCCATATTCGCTGAGAGTCACCAACACTAAAAAAGGCATTATAAAAACTTTGGAATTTTAGAAGTTAGATGCATTTTTAATGTGTAGCTACTAAAGCTTGTGTAGCTTTAAAGAGTCCCAACTGCTCCCAACCGTCTGGAGCCAGTGAGACTATGGCATTCCCAATTGGGGAATGTTGTGAGGCTGAAGGTATTGTGGGAGGGGAAGGAGAAGGGGAAAGGAAGGTGGGGAAATACCTGGCTATTCAGATCTGGTCACCAAACACGGCTAAAAGCCATTTCAAGCAACGTTTCAATTCTGAATGGTGGTCTTTCACCAGGGCGATACTGAGAGTATCTTCCACTATGGAACGTCCGCAAATATACTATATATTATTTTTAAATTAATTAATTGTGAAACAACACAAATTAATTAAATAAAATTTACTTGCGCACGCCGGGATTTGTACCCGCGACCTTCGGGTTCGTAGTCGAGAGCCTTACCCCTCGACCATGGAGGCCGTCACAATGTGGATGTGTTAATATTATCTTCTTCAATGATTAAATATTACAATGAGGTTTACAAACTTCAATAAGTTATAAAAAATAAATTGAATATGATTATTTTTATAAACTTGTAACGTACACAAACTTTAATCCATTGTCAAAGAAGTCAATGTTCCCTACAATGTTTGGGTTGAAGCATTTTCTGGATGATAATAATACTTTAAACGAAAGAACCTTTTGTTTTAAGTCACTTTATTTGCGGTAAATAAAGTGACCTAAAAAAATCTTTTATTTAAATTATAACATCAAGACACAAACTGATTGCTTTCTTTGATAAATTGATAATAATTCTTTGTAAGTTTAGATCTTGATCGATAGTCCTACTCGCCTGGCTATCGGCCACCTTGTTATCTAGTAAAAATTCAATGTATTTAATTAAAATAATGCATTTTAAACAGATTACATTGGGTATTTTTAAATTAGAATATAACCAAAGTTACTGAAATTAAAAAGGCACATTGAAAAGTTTTCAATAATATATATGCAATAAACATTATTATTATTATGAAGTCGGTATCCTTGTAGAACAACTGCATAAATAGAGTGTGTTTTTTTTTTTTTACAGTAACTCCACACAGGAGACCAAGGAGGAAATAATTTCCCTCAAGGCCTATATCATCTTTGGGGATGCTGTGTGGAGGATCTTTTAGAGGATAGGAAGGAGTGAACTTGGGTCTTGAAGAGACTCATGTTATAGGATGGAGGAAACACAGAGGCCGGCAGATCATTCCACAGCCGAGCTGTTGAACACAAGAACGAGTCGTAGAAGCGACCTGTTCTCATGTGACATATGTCAACCGTGTGCAAATGTTGGGACCGCGTTTGGCGTGTTTTCCGACTATGCACCGGTGCCGAAGGGATCAATGACGCTAGTTCCTCGGAGCATCTTCCATTAAAATACCGGTAGAACAAGGACAGCATTCCCACCCGACGTCTGTGCTCCAAAGATTGCAACCCATTTGTTAAGATAGGCGAATCTATCAAACGGACCGCCCGTTTCTGCACAGAGTCAAGATTTTTTTTCAGATATTTTGGGACTCCTGACCAGAGGTGGCTGCCAAATTCTACAATGGGGCGCACTTGCGATTTGTACAGGGTCAGCAGTTGTGTACTATTAAATAAATAAAGAAATCAATAATTATTAAATTAGATTAGAAATAATTATTAAATTAGATTAGAAAGAAGTGTTAAATAAAGAAATCAATAATTATTAAATTAGATTAGAAATATGTACCACTTTGTAACATGTGGGTATTTCTTATTATTTGGTGTGCTTTCCGCTCGAGAATACGTTATTTGCATAAAATGTTGATTATATCTTTTCTTTGATGCTCGAAGAATTCCGAATAGTCAGGTGGATCCTACATAATATTAACAATCTATAGGCGATCACGGTTTAATTCTTTTTTTTTATTTAGCGCTAAGTATTTATGTAAATGGATGGTAAAATACAAAATGTCTGGTACTAAATTGCTTTCCAATCGGTCCTAAGATGACATAAGCGTAAAAATGTTGAATTTTATTAGTGGTGCATTAACAAAGCAAAAACTTAAAGCGACTTGCACGCTATAGAAACGTGCTAATCTATCCTTTTTCGAAACCAAAGCTGGTTTTTCAGGTTTGTGAAAATATACCTTTATGGAAGGAGTTTATGAATTAACAGGTATGGGGAGAGGACCCCGTTTTTTAAATATTTAACGTCGTATGCAAATTAACAATATTGCCATGGAACATTTTAAAATAAAACGCAATAACTTTGCGTATTTTGCTTAAGTCTTCCAAAGGTATTACAAAATTACACTGGGGGTCCATGTTAGGGATTTTAAGGGACAAGATAAAATCACGCCAGTAACGTGTCGCGTATTTGAATAAGTTAAGTTGAAAATAAAAAGGTGCTGTCAGTTATCATCATCAGTGGCGGGGGGCAGTGCCTCACCTACAATCTAAATCTTCATACAAAAAATTGAAATAAAAAATATAAAATCATTTTCGGCTTCAACAACATCAATAACGTCGTATTTTTCTATCTTAGCACTCTAGCTCACTCAAAAGTCACGAGCCGCCACTGATCATCATCATCTTCAACTCTCTTACATTCAAAGACGATTAAAAAAAAGGGTTTCCGATTGATATTTGGATTCCGAAAAGAATTATTTTAGCGTGGAAAACTGTCAGAAAAATACGCTTTCAAGGAGGACTTTATTAGATGAAAATACGAATAATAAAATCGTTAGGTCTATAAAAATCTCAACTATGCGCATTTTACTGAAAAATCTAAGTCATATCGGTCACATTAGTCCACTCAATAATTCAATATACGGGAAGGTGCACATGAACAAATAATAAACTCTGTAAAAGTAGTTCAAAGACTAACTATAAAATACTGAAAAAACCGTCTATTTCCATCAACTATATTTTACAATATTTTCCAAATTCCGAATATTGAAAACTTCTTTAAAAAAGGCTGAATATTACAAATTCTTAAAAGATAACACTTTATAACAATCAAAACTAAATTCATCATTAAGGCATAATACGATATATCGATTCTTTTATTTTCTACACAACAAATGCACAATAATTATATTTAGCAATGGTTAAAATAATTTAATAGTCCAGTAGAAGAAGTTTAAAAAATTACAGATTGGCTATTATTAAAAATAAATTAAAATCCCTATTTAAAAACAGAATTTCATCAATTCCAAACATATCTATACATAATCATTCAATTATATTATATATTAAATAAACAAACATTCTGGTATAAACCAACGATTTATTTTATTTTTCGCTAACAGGTTTCTCTTGGGTCAAGCTTCGACAGGGCAACTAACTTGTTATATTTCCCCTGACGAAGCTTGACCTAAGCGAAACCGGTTGGCGAAAGATAAAAGATATTCGTGGTTTACAACAAAGTGTTTGCTTTATTTAATATGATGTCAAACCACAAAGTGATTGCTTCTTACGAAAATACAACTATATTACGAGCATATTTAACTCCTACACCCAAACTCAAGAGCTATTTTTCTTAAGAAGCGTTAAAATACTAAAACATATACGTATATACCGTGTTCTGTAATGCCATTTGATGTCTATTATTGTAACAATATATTATATTTTTAATTAAATAGGTATTTGACAGGTAGGGTTGAAGTGGGGAGCTGGGGGGTTACTTCACGGTATGAGAAAAAAAAATTGTTGAAAAAATAAACATCTCGAAAATGTCACCGGAGACCAAAATTTCATGAACATATTTGACTCCAAATATGGTCAGGAATCACTGGTTATAAGTAAGTCGTGTGCGTCTCTTAACACCTTGTATATATATTTACAAAGGAATAAAATATTTTAACATCGTGCCACTTTCAGACTTTAGAGTAGATACTCCTAAGATGCAAAGACAACCGATGAAGATGATCGTTTTGATGAGGATTATAACTAAATCGCCTTTTCATTTTTTTATAACCCAACACCAAAACCACCTTAACTCACAGATATCTCTTATATAACTTTCTCCGTCATAGCTCAAGTTTATGTAAGTGTTTTGTTATTTCATCACGACCATTAATAATTACATGATCATCGTCAATGACCATGCTGCTTCATTACACACATAGAAACCTTGGTGATTGTTGACTCTGTGTATAATGCTATTATTACATAGCTTGACGAGGAGGTAAATATTCTATTCACAGGGAGAACAGGCGTGACGGTGTTTATAAGAGGCCACGTGATTACTATCAGTAACATGTATATCCCAGGTTATGACCTCCCCATGAAACAATTTGCTGATCCCACTGCTGATATTTTTTTGTGATAATCTCAATCAATATTTTCTCACGATGCAATCATCATACCCAATGATCCTTCAATCAATAAAGCTAGGCTAGAATATGAATGGCATTCAAATATATGTATATTGTACCTACAGTACAAATTACGTTATTATAATAAAATAATTATTGTATTTATTCTAGATACTACATACGATATATGTATATATATTTTTAGTAATTTTTTGAAAGACAAACTCTCCCGAGTTACGAATAACCCGACAATATTTGAAAAACTCCTACTACCATCACGCTAAGCGGAAAATTTGTCGTGTCGTGATGGAGGTCTCAGCTAGCAGATGAATTGATCCCACGATGCGTGGCTGGTAATCGAACATATTTGTCAACTCCGCCATTAACCGGTCTGTAATATTATATTAACACTAGCTCAGACCCGTGAAAAATCACGGGATTGTATAAAGAAATAAAAAAACGATATATTCATATTAAAAAAATAAAAAAAACTTTATTAAGACAAAAATAAAACTTTGGTAAGAACAAAAATTTAAATTTTGGCACGGCCGCTAATCGAACCCAGATCAACTGTTTGAAAGGCAACTATGCTGATCATTGGACCACCAAAACCTGCGGCGTAAATTCGTATCTACTGAAATTAAGAATTGTTTGATTTGATTTATTTTTATTGTAATGTTACGTGCAGATACATACTCCATACTCACATCACAAGCGAAATTATATTATTTGTTCTACTGAAAATAAGACATGTTTATTTTGAATGTTACGTACAGTTATGTACTTTGTACTCGCATCCGAACCAAATTTGTATTGATTAATTGTTTATTGTGATTTTAATATGAGATTATTGAAGAGGAAGAATTGTATGAACGAAGTATCTGTAATAATAGTTCCGCGTTGGAGCAATCGAACGGTGATCTCCGGTGTCTTAAAATCTGGAAACTTTTTCTGTCTGAAATTTCTCTCATGACATTTTAATCATGTGTAAGCTATGGAGGTTTGAAAAGTTATATCAACCCATTTGAACATTATTTCCTATCGTTCAACAAGAAAAAAAGCTTCTGAAAAAAAGTTTTCAAACTCGTGCATAGCCGAATAGTAAGTGTAAGTGCACTTTGAAATATTATATGTTTACCAATCGCTATCATATTTTATCGTATCGTAATTTACAAGCGTTTTGTTATGTTCTTTTTATCACCTTACCGATTACACTGGTAAATAAAAGCATACATTTTTTCTTAAAATCATTTGAATGGTAACAGATTGTCCCAAATGTTCTCGTAAATCAGAATACTGCATTATATGGTAAAAATAAGATAATGCTCCGATGTGGGTAATCTAAATTGAGAAAATAATTATACGATGAAACGTATGTCTGTCTTTTTGATTTTTTTTATATAATTATTTTATAATAATATGTAATTTATTAAATTATGTAAAACAGTACAATTTAATTTTATGGTATTGTAGTTCTCGATGAACCCATATACATCTTTCAAAAGCGTTTGCAATCATTATAAGGATAGCAGCCAATAATATGGGATTTATAAAAATGGAGGATAATATTAACAAATCTTGAACATGAAGTATGATATCGGTGTAAATGGCGTAAATTGAACTGGTCTCATTAGCTAAGTTGGTTAAGCGGTTACCCCGGATAGGTAGAGGTCCTGGGTTCGAGTCCCAGATGCGACTGAAATCTTTTTAATTTCTGTTGTTTTTCGGTTTCGTGGTTCATTTGGGATGTGTTAATATTATCTTCTTCAATGATTAAAATATATATTTTTTTTACTACAACCACCATTATGCATATTGTCGCCGCCAAGTATCGAACCCCGATTAGTTAATTGGAAGGCAACTATACTGATCAGAGACATTGTATATAATAATAATAAAATAACTGGATGACTTGTATAGCGCCGTTTTTGTGAAGAATCACCTCAAGGGCGATGTGGAAATATTACTTCCTGTTCTTTATCTAATTATTTAGAAACAGAGACAGAAAAATACACTTACCTGGCCGCTCACTCACTTCAGATGAATTCTATAATCTGAGATTCTGACCATTAGAAGAACAAATATTGCAAAAACGGCTGTATAAATTCATTATATGTACTGAAAATAACCATTACTTTTTTTTTTTTTTTTTAATTTTAGTATTAGAATCTTACATAGGTACATCACATCACATCACATTTGAAATTATATTGTTTATAATAAAGAATGCTAATCTTTTATCGATGATTAAAAATAACTTGAATAACATCGTTTTGAAAAAGAAACGTAGTTTGTATTATTGACAATCTAAAACTCTGCTATTTCGTTTTGTGTTCTCATTGAATATTGTCAATAAATAATGTTGACTATCTTAAATTGAATATAGTAATGTGGATTTTGGTTGATTTGCATTTTTTTTGGCTTAAATTAAAAAGAGTAATATGGGTAAATTAATGAAAGAAGAAAAAGTAAGAAGAACACTACTAATTATAGTATGTAAGCAATCCTTCCATTGACATTCTCGGTGTAACCTTGAGTAACCACATCAGGCACGGGGGCTCCATTGAACCCAGATGTAAGATAGCCGGTGCAGGACGAAATTACACAGGAGCGAATTTCACGTATCAATATTATTACACTGTCAGAATTATACACGAACGGAATTACGAGTGAACGTTAAAATGCTACTACATTTTAGAGTATTAAATTGTGTGCTAAATAAAATCTATATTTGAAAAATAAAAGAAAAGTAACAAAACTCCCGCCTAATTTAGTATTTTGGCAAATGTACGCCTGACAAAGGTACATACTTGGGTTGGGAGCATCTTTCATTTTATGTACCCTGTACCGGCCGGGTTCAAAACAAATCACCGCGGACTTTTTCAATGAACTATCGTATTTCTTCGAACGGGTTGTAGGAATTTCCGACACTATCTTCATAACAGGCGATATTAACATCCACCTAGAGTCTCCTACACAATTAAATTTAACGACTTATTAGATTCCTTCGGATGCTGTCAATGGGTTATTGCACCAACTCACGATGCGGGGGTAACTCTGGATATTTTTGTCTCGCAGTCGAGTGGCCCATCCCTGGTAGCGAACAGTGTGGATGTAGAACTATTATAGCATCGACTAATTCGCTCTGATATCGATTTTAACCCGCCTAAAATCCCTTACCTAACTATCACACCAAAAGCATGGGGTAGTTTTAACTTTGACAACTTCCTGGCAGAACTAAATGCCTCTCCGATTTGCACACAAAGCCTTTGGGAAATAGAGTTACCAACCAAACTGGTAGAAAATTACAACACTATACTATCAAACCTTATAAATAAATTGCTCCAATTTTTACACAAAACTTGTCGAGTTCGAAAATTTGACGATTGATTTGACGAAGAATGTCGAATTCAGAAGGGAGCTATGCGTAAATTAGAAAAGTCCCACAGACAGTCTGGGGTTACCTCACGGGATGATTGGATACAGGCTCAAAAAGAGTACATAATCCTAATTCGTTCAAAATGGTCTGACTATTTGACAAATAAGATCGACTTAGAAAGTAAAAATCCACGTCGTCTTTGTAACTCGGTAAGAATTGTCGTTGCTGATGTTCGAACACAAAATACAATTTTGTGTTCGAACATTGCTCCGGAAATCTTCTCTAAGTTTTTTTTAATTGAAAAAATTGAGTCTATACACTCCTTAATAACCTCCGCCCCACCACCATAATTTACGAAAAACAATGGCGGAACCATTTCTTCCCTTAAATCTACATCCCTCGATGAAGTCAGGGAGTTAATAGTGAATTCACCGAACAAGCAGTGTGTAATCGATCATATTCCAACGTGGTTACTGAAGAAGTGTTGCAATGAAATAGCTCACTTCCTAGTTCTTCTTTTTAATGAGTGACTTAGCGTGGGTGATTTTCCAAATTCACTTAAATCATCTATCGTAACTTCATTATTAAGAAAACCGCAATTAGACGCTGAAGATCTTTTAAATTACCGACCCGTTTCAAATCTTCTATTTACATCTAAAATCTTCGAAAAAATTACTGTTTCAGAGATAGTATGTCACTTAAATTCAAATAAACTGTTGACTAATACTAATCTGCATACAGAAGGTTTCACTCAACGGAAACTGGTTTACTACTCGTTTTGTCGAATATAACTCTTGCCATCGAGTCGGGTAAACTGGCACCAGTCCTAGACATGAGTGCCGCTTTTGATACGATTGACCACGTTCTTGTGACATGATTAGAAGAATTCTTTGGTTTAAACTGTGGCGTTAAGAACTGGCTGACATCGTATTTATATAATCGAATACAAACCGTGAAGGTGGGGCCACACCGATCAAACTACGCAACCCTCATCTGGAGTACCCCAGGGGTCCGTTCTGGGCCCACTACTTTTATCCTATTCACAAATGATCTCGCAAAAATAATCGAATCATTCGGTCTTCAATTCCACTGCCAGTAACTTAATTTTTACTGCTTGCCCGAAGAAATAGACATTCTAAAAACTCGCATGGCTGAGTGTCTAGAAGCTATTACTCGTTGGATGACCTCAAATAGATTGAAGCTGAATCCGTCAAAGACTGAGTTTCTCTGGACTGCCACAAGCAGATGCCTGCGTAACATTGATATGTCCCCAATAACTATTTCCGGAACTGACATTACTCCAAAGACATGTATCAAATTACTTTGAGTCAATCTGAACTCTGATTTGTCCGTTAAAACTCAAGTCAACAGAACAGTAAGCACGGGGTTCTTCTAATAAAGGCAAATTAAAGCATTGCGAAGAAACCTGCCGAACAGAGGCGGTTAAATTGTTGGTTAATTCTTACGTTGTTTCACGTCTAGATTACTATAACGGAATATATGCAAGTCTCCCTAACTATCAAATTAACAAATTACGATCCGTTTTTAACGCCGCTGCAAGATTTATTAGAGGCGTATCTAAATACTCCCATATTTCAGAGCATCTCAAAAATCTTCACTGGCTCAAATTTCCTGAAAGAATCTAGGTCAAGCTTTGCTGGATGTTATTTAAATCAATTAACGGGATGGCTCCAGCTTACCTATCGAAACTGCGCATCCCTGAAAATTCCAAATCACGCCACTCAACTCTTAGATCACCGACGTCATCGGCCATCGGAGGGCTGAAGAAACCAAAGCGCACACCAGACACTAAGTTTGGTGAGCCAGCTTTAAGCTTTTCAGGCCCTAAAGCCTGGAATAAACTGCCATATGATCTAAGATTGATAAACCGTTAGAGTGCGGCCCAGCGCCATCGCGCCGTAAGCTTTACTTACGTAAATTGCGACGCAGCGATATAAAGCTTCAATTTTCAGTGTAATTTTTGTCGTCCTCGGGAGAGCACGTGTTCAATTTGAGCGTGGTATATTGCGGTTCGCGTGCCTTGATTAACTCTATTAATTGATTATCCTGTTAAAATAAATACACCCAAAAGTGAATCGATATTTTTCACCATGTCGGAAATTAGTTCTATTGCGGATGATCGTAATGTATCAAATGACAGCGGCACTACGGACGACGAGATCTTTGTTCCCATAAATGAAGGTTTGCATCAAAGCGTATGAGATAAGGCGATACAATCTCATATGGGATCGCTGTAAAAAGGGACTACATGGACCACGGGAAAACACAATTGTTAAGTGAAATAATCTTATATTTTTGTAGTTTTTAATATTATTTGTATTTGTTAATGTGTAGTTTTTTTAAATTAGAACTATAATATTCGTAAAATTTCATTCTTTACCTGCATAATTTTTTAAAAAATCATTAAAATTGATCAATATTAGTTATTGCATTTTTATTGAGTACCATACTATTTTATTTAAAAACCCAGAATATCTGTAGCAATTTATATACATACTTGCAAAATAAGCATAGAACTAAAACGGCACCACAGAATTCAGAGCAAAACTCAAAACTCATCTCTTCGGAAAGTCATATCCATGAATGGTTCAGTTGCATACCTAATTAACACAGCGAAGCTAGCCGTTAGTACCTGTATAAAGTAATTAACAGAAAAATTTGAAAATTTTCATAGTCCACGACATTCTAAATTATTATAAAGTAACTTTTTTAACAGTAACTGCAATATCATGCCATGTGCAGTGTTTTCTAATATACTCGCATGTATCCTGTGCGTCCAATATTATATCATCTAAAGAAAAACATTGTTTTTTTAATTTTTTTTTATTTAATGTAAATCAAATTTAATAATGTTATTATTAAGTTCTGCAAGTATTTTTAGTTGTTATTATTGTGACAGCTGTTTCGATAATAACATTATTAAATTTTATTTACGTTAAATTTAAAAAAAAAATTATGTAGTTCTACGAATTAAACACAAAAACAATTAATAATTTTTAATGAAAAATTTATAATTTAACGTTTTAATCTGGAGTGACCTACCAGGTAAGCATGTTTCTGTATCTGTACATAATATGATAAACCCTACCAAGTAGTATTTGTACAGCGCCCTTGAGGTGATTTTTCACAAAAACAGCGCTATACAAGTCAACCAAGTATTATTATTATTTTATTTGAACAAATAATTGGGAAACATTATTTTTAAGACGAGTACTATTTCAAATGTCACGCGCTTTAATGTGTGACAATTATTTTTTTATAGATTTTGGTTATATACAAATATGGCGTAATTATTTTTTCTTTACATCTAACATAGATATAGGTATCTAAAACAATGTTTTTTGTTAATTATTTTGACCTGTATAATTCTAGTGGATGTACTTTAATCAAGTGTTATTCTCTCCATGTGTAATTACGTCCGTGTGTAATTTCGTCCGTGTTCTGGCAGTGTACGTGAAATTCACGCCTGTGTATTTTCGTCATGTAACCTGTTCTAGAAAATCTCAGTTGTGGAATGACTTGTGTTTACTTCCTACTAACATGGTTCGCTTCGGGACCCGGAGTCGCGCCTATAAATATTTTTGTAATTTGCTATTTTAACGTTGCTCAATATGATTATTTATGTTGCACCCAATTAATGAATTTGAGCATCATTATAATTATTTGCTTTACAGTAAAAGATTGTTAATTTATAATCGATACTGTCCAATTATGTAAAAGAGCTGTCATTGTAACCTTGTGATTATGTAAATTTATTGATGTCATCGAAAATGTGAATAATTCACTCCACGAATCTTAAATTTTTACTTTTATAACCACATTGTTTAGATAGTTGGCAACTAATGGTCTGTTCTGACAATTCTTATGACATATCACAAATATTGTCTTAAAGTTGGGTATACTTTGCAATATTTGCTAGCCTTGCTTTTTTTTAATATACTCGTGGAAATGCAATAAATATATTTGGATAATAATGTGAGTTCTTTGAAACTTGTCAGTTTTTTTCTAGGAAATAAAGGTTAAAACGAAATTCCCCAAGTCCCAAATGCGAATGTTGAAAATTGAGATAATTTAAAAAATTATGTCATCGTACGTTAATATATTGATACCAACTGCTATATGAGCATGTGTTTACTATAAGCAAATAATCATCCAATGAACAAAACGTTTCCTCAATCTTTAAAATTATGATAATCATACTTTGTCACGGTTTTACCAAAATATTTAAATTTGGAAAGCAAATTTCAAATACAACAAATTTCCGAAATATAAAACATAAAACCTTCCACTTTTCATAATTAGGATTACTGTTATCAAAAATTACTTTATCCACTTTTTTTTGCTCAAACGTTAAAATGTATACTCATTAAAGTAAAGATATACGATTGATTATGTAAAGAAATATCAGATGCAAGACCAATTTAAGAGTTATTTTTACGTGAACATTCAAAAACACACAAAACTAGGTATGTAAAAAAACAGATTATTGAAGTTCGTGAGATAATAAAAACTATTAACTTATATAAACAAATTTATTACAGATTTATTTTGTACATTCACATTTTACAACATTTTATACAATTCATATGAAAGTATGCAAAATTGTGCCCTATCACAAAACATAACTAAATATTTAGAATAAAATCATAACTAAACGAAATGAATAATCAGAAATCTCTGAAATGTATTGTCTTCTTGGTTGTGGTGTTATTTTTCCCGTTATCCATTTTATTTTAAAATAAAAGTATATTAAATACATAGGTCGCAAAGACGCACATTAAAAAAGTAACTCTATTAAAAAAATAATTAAATATGATGGCTAGTGATTAACTCCTTGACCATGCTCATTAATATTATGCTTAAACAAATATTTACGTACATTACGCTTTACATGTGAGAAAACACATTATAAGCTTATAGAAAAGGGAGGAATGGGAGGAACCCATGGGAGGCCAACTCCATACTAAATAATAATATTCTAAGTAGACGACGGTCTTGATCTTTGACACGAATATGCCTACGTCTATCGCATCAACATTGTATTCACGAGGAACACGTATACACATCGCATAGTAATTTAATTTATAAACATGATCATTACAAGTTTAAGCACAGCAGTGTAACAGCAAATAAAGCGCAAGAATTGCCTAGCCTTCGCTCGGTGCCAAAGAATATTTACGGGCAAGATTATTTACCCGATACACAAAATACAAAATTCACAGCACTCGTTCATTTAGTAATACCGGAACACCCCGAATGGATCAAACGCTGTATATTTAGCCTTCTCACCGTGAAACACGCTATTCGCAGCGCTTTGACTAACTGGAGCACGATTGGTAACATCTCCTATGCTCGAAGGTGTTACTTTTCCAAAAGGATTCTTTAATTGAGTGGAAAACTTAACCGGCGAGTTCTGTGAAGCGCTCGGTTTAAAACTAGTTTTAAATATATTTCTAGGTGTTGATGATGCTACTGTTACTTTCTGTGTTGTGTGTGTTTCTTTCAAGACCGGCGAACTTGGTACTTTCATTGAAAAGCTCGTGAAATATGGTGAAGGCTTGTCTGGTAAGGTGTTAAAGGTATTCGGTTTCGCGTAGAAGTTAAATGCCGGTTTGTTTATCGCTGCAACGCTTGCGGGGAACATTTGTACCCGAATTGTGTTATAGGGTTTAAGTATCGCGTAAGGTGTCGATGACTTCGGAGTGGTAAAAGGAATGTAAGAAGAATAAATAGGTTTTTTAGACTGAAAATTAAATGCTGGGCGTGTGATATAGATTTTACTCTTAGTTGTTAATAACGCGGGCCTAGTGGTTACTCTAGGTGTACTAGCGACTGTGGGAATAGTTTTTTTTATAGTAGAAAAATAGTACGGTGCATACTTCTGAGTGATTAAATTTTCTTTACGAGTAGATGGAGTCACGTAATATTTAGTGGTCGTACGCCGTGTTGTTGTAGTTGGCCGAGCTGTACTGTAAACTTTTGTAGCTAAGGGGACATTTTCTGTGGTTTGACTGATAAACCGTCGAGGGGGCTCGGTTTGTTTTACAATAGATAAAGTGAAATTCAGAACAGGCTCAGGCGGAAAATCTGATATTTTGGTATACACGGGGGGATGAGAATACTCGGGAACTTTAGTAAACACAGGAACTTCCGTACGCTCATGTTTCTTAGGATATTCAGGCTTATATGAATATTCGGGTTCTTTCGTATACTCAGGTTTTATCGTGTACTCGGGCTGACGCTCCGTTGTTGTAGTTTTGGTTATTGGAAGCAGTTTATCAATATTGGCAATTGTTGGCAAGAGTTTGTAAGTTGACACGGGAAGGGGTCTATAAGGGTCTATCACAGGTGGCGTCTCACTATCACGGTCACTGTCAAATCTGAAGTCCATCGCGTCCGGCCCAGTATCACAGCCCGCCGTGTACTTCTTGACGTTCTTCCCCTGGCAGTTCGGGCGGTACACGGACCAGGCCGTATAGCCGTCTCCGGAGAGGCCTTGGTGCTCGCGGTGTATCTGCAGGGCGCAGCGCAAGTCATCCTCCAGGTCGTCGTCGCGCAGGCTGGAGCATGCCAGGCCGCATGCGCCGCCCGGCCAGTCCGGCTTGCACCAGTACAGGTCACTGATCTGAAGCAGCCCGTGGTCGTGACTGCCGTCCCCGTTGAGGCGGCCCTCGGCGGCGGTATCCAGGCGCGACTCGTGGTAGGCGATGCACACCCACGTGGCCGTGTCCACCAGCGGCACTTGCAGCTGAACGGCAAGCTCGCGCGCCAGCTCGCAGCGCTCGTACACCTTGCCCCGCGCGCCGCCCAGCGCCAGCAACACCGCGCACAGGGTGAGCGCGCGCATGTCTGGCCGCTGCCCGTCGCGGCGGCCTCCTTATAGAAACTCCGCAGTCACGTGGCCCTGTAGCCAGCCCGCCGTGCCGGTGGTAAATGCAAATGAGTGTCTACTTATTATTTTACAAACGAAACTGATTTGACGCGGGTTTCAATATTCCTCTAACAGCGCCCTTGAGGTGATTTTTCACAAAAACGGCGCTATACAAGTCATCCAACTATTATTATTATTATTAGCTATTCAACAGGATGACATTTTGAATACAAAAATGTACGAATCGATCAAAATTCATAATTTATTTTTATGTTTCAGATTTTTTCCTTAAAATGACTGCCACTATAATACTGTCACCTGCAGTCAGCTCAAAACTGAGTACTACTCGTATTATTTATGAGTGTAGTCAAAAGACATGTAATTACTCCTCTTCAAATTGAACATTTACGTATTATTTTTTTTTTATATGAAACGCTATAAAATTATCATAGTAATTTAAAAATCTATAAGCTTTGCAGGCTAATAATTATTGTTTATAAAAATAATTGTTACCCTTTGCGCTATGCAAATAAATTTTTTTCGTCAAGCACATCAATTTAATGTAATTTAATATTTTATAAATGAAATCCTCGGCACGGGAAATCTCAGTGAGGATATTATCATTTGTTATTTTGTTATTCAAAAATAAGGTAATAAAGTATTAATATTATTATTAATGTAAAAAATTTATACAATATATTTGCTTTCATCGTTTAGTACACACAAATAATATTAACTTTTTTTTTATAAATGGTGGGGTTTTCATGACGCTAATTCTACTTAGCGCCATGATAATATTATTTTGATGCTTGAAATATCGCAAGAATCTTTATAGATTTTTGATGGCGATAACAATTTATTTTCAACACATTAACATTATTGCCGTGTTGCTCTTTTTCAAACATTATAAAAATTACTAATTTTAATTTCTATCTCACGGATTATTAACAATTTGTCTAGTAGGCAATAAAAATAACGATAACAAGACAATTAGGCAGCAACATAAAAAATGTCCAGTATGCCCACGCAGGTAATAATTGTTAGACCGGTCCTAACGAATTAGCAGAATGAGAATGTCATATGCAGATTTCCTATGAACTGTCAACTCTAAGCGCATTGAGTAAATAAAGGAGTGTTCAATGCTGTCAAGCTCATCAAAGTTCAGGCAAACTTCATTCTAGAATCTGGAAAAGCTATTTCTGTGTCTGAACTAAACTATTCTTTTTTTAAATCACAATGATGTCACCTAGTTTTCCGCTTTATTGAATTTTATTGTTAAGAGGAACGGCTGCGCGGCATGTTTCATACAATACTTAATTTAGGATTTGAGGCCAAAATACTCACCTGAACCTAATGATCTTTTTTTTCCATCAAAAATTATAGTATATATCTAGTACGGATTAGAGGTAATTTATTTATTGTTTTAAATTATGAAATATAGGCCATTAAAGGAATTGATTTTTCGCGATTTTAGAGGCACCTTTAACAATTATTTGGGGGTTAACGGTGATGTAAAAAAAAAGTTTTACAACGTCTACTTTGAAAATATAATGAAATATATATTTTTTTATTTTTAAATTAAATTAAAAACGACTAATTTACGTTGGAACACAAATTTGCCATACATAATTTAAAATATCGTCCCACGACAATTTTTTTTTAAATTTTTGTTTTAATGTTTTTATTTACGTAATCATATTTACATAGCAAATATGATAATTTAAAAAAAAAATACGTTAAACCCGCAAATAATTATCTAATTTTCCTATAAAATTATGAAAATTGATTTTTTTTCACGGCATATACTTCATAATTTATAACAAAATTAAATAAAATACTTACCATCCGTACTATGTATTTACTAAACCTTAAATTATAAAAATATATCATTCAGTTTGAATGGATATTTTGGCCTCAAATCCTAAATTAAGTTACATATGAAACAGGACGCGCAAACGTTCCCCTTAATACAATAAATCAAATTGGTAAATGTAAATTATGAACTAATCAGCTAACTACCAGAGAATGTAAAAACGTTCTAACGTAGATACAAAATGATTGTTTTTTTACACCCTAAAACTATTTCGTATAGAAAATTAGTCGTAATTTTGCTATTTTGAGATTAATATTGGTGTTATCTCACGGTCGTATATTGAAAAATAAATTTCTGGTATAAATATAACAAAGAAACATACGCGCTACTGCTTCATACTAGCTTTCGAAATTTCTTTCTACTTATAAGACAAATATAGGTATCTATCTATTTAATGTATGTAAATAAGATACCTACATTTTTTTTCTTTTTTTTAAATTTCATTTAAGTAAATCAAATTTAATAATTCAATAGCGTTTTGCCAGTTGCACCCAACGGAAGTGATTAAAGTTTATTATTATTCCAAAAAAAAAATCATATTTATATGCAAGTAAATTGTTACTTGAATTGATTTTTCTTTATTATTCCTTAATTTAAATCATAATGTGATACCTACATTTTAATATTTTCATAATACACGTTATTAAAGTTACCCGCACTGAATTGTCAAACTGACCAAACCGAGCCGAATCGAACCTAACCTAATCTAACCTAACCATTGATTTACAATACCAATATATGCTCTAAGCAATACCAAGATAAACCTAACCTAACCTAACCTATCCAAACCAAACCAAGCCAAACCTAACCTAACCCTTAATTATGTTAATCTAACCACCCTTGAGGTGTTTTTTTTTCGAAAACGGAGCTGTGAAAATCAATTCGTTTAATGTTATTTTTAATAATAAAATTATAGTTTTAAAAATTTTAAATTATAAAAAAAAAATACGAAAAAATAAATGAGTAATTATAGTTAATTTTTTTAAATTAAAAACCAAAACAAAAACAAACAATTGTGTTTCTGTTCCGTAGCAACTGCCATTCACACGCTTCTATTTCCGGTCTATAATATAGAATATGTTAGTATCGAAAGTCAATTCAACACTGGTCTTCTGTTTCTATCGGGTATACTATAAATTAGAAAAGATGAGGTGAGAACAAATAACATTATAATTAACACTTTAAATTCAAATTTAAAGCCAAAAATAGTAGCGACTATATTGATTAAAAATATAACTACAATTTAATAAGGCTGATGTAATAGATTTTTCAGTAGTTATTTATGTAGTTCATATTCACTTAGCTAGTCACATCAATAAAAAATTAGCTTTTAAAACTGTCAAATAAAAAAATACAAAGCAAATCCAATTTTTTTCACAAGTGCGCGATATTTTACAATTTTAAGTGAAAACTTAAATAATAAATAGTGCAGAATGGTCTGAAAAGTGTTATTTTACAATTCTTGAGCAATATTTCAAGTACAAGCAAATGTCTACCTTACTGAGGTGCAAAACTTATGAAAACGTCGATGAAATCGTCAAATTGAACTCCGACGTCACTTAATTCTGTTCATACGGTAATGCACCCCGTTGCATAGCGAGATGTGGGAGAACGCGTGTTAAAATCGAACTTTTTGAAAATAACTCCGCTGTTGTAATTAGAGTATTATATGGATAATTAAGTTCCTCAAGTTATATATGTAAATATATGTTACGGTCGACAGCTGAATCGGCTTTCAAAGCCATTTTAAAATCCAACTCAAAATTTAAAAATGGCTTTGAACACTGAAACAGGTGTCACACCAATAAAAAAAGTACTTGCAGAACTTAATAATAACAACATATTGGTTATGAGAGTCTTACATTTTGTATTCTAACAATTCTAACTATGTGGTTAACCTACCAATTGTTAAAGGCATCTATATTTTTTTTATCATTGAAGAAGATAATATTAACACATCCCAAATGAACCACGAAACCGAAAAAACAACAGAAAATAAAAAGATTTCAGTCGCATCTGGGACTCGAACCCAGGACCTCTACCTATCCGGGGTAACCGCTTAACCAACTTAGCTTATGAGACCAGTTCAATTTACGCCATCTACACCGATATCATACTTCAAGTTCAAGACTTGTTAATATTATCCTCCATTTTTAATTAATTATCTTTGTATTTTCTCTTGTTTTTTCGCTTTCGTGGTTCATTTGGGATGTGTTAATTTTTGATTCTTTCGCCTTTGGCAACTACTTATTCTTTAAAAAATATATGTAAAATAATAATAATAATTGGATTACTTCTATAGCGCCGTTTTCGTGGGAAAATCTCCTCAAGGGCGCTTAATGATTGATTTGTAACTTTTACATTAAAATATGCCATCTTAATTCCAGCATTTTAGCGTTCCTCAAACAAAAATATATAAAACAATAAATAAAAAAATAAAAATAATAATTTAAAACATACGATGTCTTCAGACATTTTGGGAACTTTTTTTAATGATTAATGTTCCTAAATAAATTAAAAATAAACAAAGCAACAGAAAAATAAATTCGACCGAGGCATTTGTCAACATTGCGCTAGAATACAGCGCAATGGAAAACAGGAATTAGACTATTTAAATAATGTTTATTAACCAAGGCAAACCTTTTTTATCATGACTTAAAATTATCTATTATTTGACCCAGTTAATTGTATGGAATTAATTCAGTGTTGAGATTAACAGCACAACAAGTGATGTGAATATGACTAGTTTACGACAATTTCCAGAGTGGAAGATACTCTCAGTGTCGCTCTGGTGAAAGACCACCATTCATAATTGAAACGTTGCTTGAAATGGCTTTTAGCCGTGTTTGGTGACCAGATCTGAATAGCCAGGTATTTACCACCTTCCTCTCCCCCTTCTCCTTCCCATCCCCTATACCTTCAGCCTCACAACATAACATAGTCTCACTGGCTCCAGACGGTTGGGACTCTTGTTCGGTATTCATATAAAAAAAATAATAAAAATTTAAAAAATAGAAAATATGCATATTAACTATAAAACAGAATGCACCTAAATCTGTATATTTGTCCCACTAAAAGTTCTCAAACGGTGAGCTCTGGTATCATGAAATTTTTACAGAATTGTCTTCCTTTAATATATAATATATATAGTCAACGCAATTGCAATACAAAAATAAATTAATTTTTACCCTTGAACTGATAAACTTGTATTTTGTGTTTTTAATACACTTGATCACGTCCTCTTCGGGCGCCCCCAACTTCTTCTATCATTCACGTTTGCGTCATATATTCTCTTTACATCCCTTTATTTGATTATCCGTTCTATATCCCCAACAAATCTAAACGTCCCTTTCTTAATCTTTTCCATCGTGCTACATCAGTCTTGCATTCTTGCGGAATCTCCACATTTTTAACACGGTCATACATAGTTTTACCACACAAACGCCTCAGGGATCTCATGTCTACAGTACTTCATCCTTCTTTAACCAGTACTAGTTGAGTTTCCTAAATACCTGATATGTTCACATCGCTGTACACGGTTACCTATTTATTTACTCAATTTTGACACACACATTGTGAATGTTTACTTATGGCTAGTTATTTTTTATTTTTTTTTATAACTAGCTGTATTGTACATCACTAGGCTATTAAAAGTGTAGGTATGTAAGTACATGTATTTGATCATTTGAAGGCAACATTAGCAAATCTCAACGTAACATGAAACAGAAGAAGACACAGAAATTAAAAAAAAGGATTTTCACATCTGAGAATCAAACCCAGGGCCTCTGTCTTGCCGGGATTAGCACTCTAACCACCAAGCTAATGAAATCTTATTACTTTCCGTCATGTTTATCGATATCATATCTCAATTTAAGAATAACTAATATCATCTTCCATTACTTCTCATATTTTGGCTGCTATCTTTTTGTATGATTGAAGGGCTCTACCCGAATTTATTTGAAATCTAGATAGTGTCTCGGATATACCAATCCGATTTTATTTATAAGGGACATCTATGGACTTTTAGTATGATATCGATACGAAATGACGGAAAGTAATTAGGTCTCATTAGCTCAGTGGTTAAAGTGCTAGTCCTTGTAAGACGAAAGCCCTGGGTTCGATTCCCAGGTGCGACAGTTACCTTTTTATTTTTTGTGTCTTTTTCTGTTTCGTATTTCGTTGGAGATTTATTAATATTATGTATCTTCAATGATTAAATATTACAATGAGGTTTAAAAGCTTTAAGTATGGTCCTGTATAATATTATCTGTCCGTACATATAATTCATAACCTGTATATTTTAACGCGGCATCACGTTCACGGGTCAAATGCATTGTACATATTGTTTGATATTGCAGATCGATGAACCGGTGAATGCAATTTGTTAGTCGTAAGTGGTAATAATAGATTATCTATAGTTAGTAATGAGATAGAGCATTGTAAAAAAAAAAAAACTTTGTACAGCACCCTTGAGGTGATTTTTCACAAAAACCGGCGCTATGCAAATCTTCCAAATATTATTATTGTTAATAAGTTATTCCAATAAAATTTAACATAAATCTTTATTTTGAGATAACTCACCCTGACACGTGTACAATTCCATTGCGCCCTTTTTGAGACACCCATTTTCCTGAGTAATACCCTTGGTGATATTGACGCAAAAGCACAAGGTCCCATCTGCCTCGGACGGAGCGGGCAACATATCCTCGTACGCGCGGAACTCGTAGGCCTTTATTCCCTTGTACTCCGTCTCGCCATGATAACGGGTCGTAACAGATCTAATAACAAAATACTCAATCAGTATTCTTCATAATAAATCGCCTTCAATGCAAAAGGGTATGAAAACTCTTGCGCATACGCATGTATCGCAACGAGAGTTGATGCGAACGCCGTACCTACACAGATGCATTGCTTGCATACAACATGTTTCACACTTCTGTTTTGTAATGCCTTCTAAATGGTAAAGGGTGAAAATGTGCTGTAATCGTAAACAATAAAACTTACAGAACTTTGGTTTAAATGCCAAAAAATGGCCCTGAACAGCACTGCATTGTAGTCTGCTAACTCAAGCAAAACTACAAATTATTTATATGTAGATTCTATACCGGTTGTTTGGAAAATGTGTAAGTTTAGAAGTGGCAAAAATCCTCAAACTGTAATCTTTAAATTATACGAAATACCTAAAAATGTCTGAAAATGGGTGAAGTTTGAAAACTATTAAAGCAATTTTGAACGTTTTACCTAAAATTCCAATACGTATTTCATATGAAATTTAAAAGATTACAATTTGAGGATTACTGTTTTGTGAAACCTTATACATTTTATTTATATATTTTTTTATTATTACTCCCAAATTATGGTTTACACATTTAACTAGTTTTTTTTTATGGAGAAATGTTAATATAAATTCAAATAAAAAATTAACAAAGAAAGAAAAAAATGTATACTTGTATATAATATTATAAACAATAGCACTGAAAATGTATAAATAATCAGAAGTAAAATAAATTAATAATGGAAATTTTACTAATTACCCGTAGAGAATTTACAGATAAATCATTAATATTATTTATTGAGTTAACAACCTGAAAAGCGTGTATTCTTGGATGCTGACCATTAACTACACAGTAAAAACTCTCCCAAAGAACTTCTAATTCGATGCAACTATCTTCTATTTGCAAAGTCATTTCCATGAGTTTTGTGGGTTTGAAATATAATACTAGAAATGATTTATCCGTAAATTCTTTACGGCTAGTTAGAAAAATGTCTATCGTTCCCTGTGAATAAAATTATTGAACTGTACTTTTTTTTTAATTCCAAGAAATACATACTAAAAGGTGCAGTTTGAAAACCAATGAAGACATTTTCGGTCATTCCTAAAATTCCAGTATGTATTTCATATGGAACATTAAAGCTTACGGTCTAAGAATTGTTTTCACTGGAAACCTCACGCGTTCTCCTAACTACCCGTATAGAATTTACATGCAAATGTTTTTAGTATTTCTTCCATTAGCATACTAAAAAGTGTGTATTTTTGGATTCTGATATAGTTTATTGAAATATTTTTCATCTTTCATTGCAAGACAAAGGACTAAAAAAATTTCTTGAAGTTTCTCATTAAATTTTATAGGTTGCACAATTAGAGTTGGGATATCCAACATATACTTACGTAGGATTATGTCTATTGATGCATATGTAAATACTTGCGACAGCGATATCATTGCGAAATGTCCTGAGAAAGGGCCTTTGCTCTTTCTTACGCATACTTATTGCTTTTATCGATAATGCGGCAACAAGGTGTACCTATTCGTTGACAGAATTCGAAAATTCCAAATGTTTTGACAATTATTCGAAAAGTGTTGCAGGTTGTTCTTTTATCAATTTTTTTTTTCATTTTTAATTTATTCAATGTTCATTTCTTTTTTGATGTCGAATATCAATTTTTAAACATGCTGTATGCATGCAAGGCGTGAGTACTGTGTACGCATCAACTCTTGCTGCAATACCTACACTTCTTTTTTCGAAATCATTTACGGGCCAGCACTCAAAAATGGATTTCTATGAAATACATGCCAAATGTATGAAAATATTTGCAGTCTGAAAACGGTTAAGGCAATTTTTAACGTTTAACCTATAATTGCAGTACGTAATCAATGCAGAATTTTACATTTTCCTAACTACCCGTATAGACTTAACAGATAAAGCATTCGTTCACAAAAAGTGTGTATTTTTGGGTGCTGACCGTTAAGTGAAACAAAGTTATAGGTACAGCATTTAATCATAATATAAACAAAAGATAAAGTCTTGGGGCTTACCGGCATACATCAGTGTTAAAAATTTGTACAATATCATTCTTGGTGATAAATGGAGTATAGATGCTGGCGTCTGATCCATTGATCATGTTGCAAATAGTGTCATTCTGATCGTACTCTGGCCAATTGGTCAGTTTCTCTGCGTTCTCCCACCGAATAATTTGTCCAACCTGAGATGGATCCCCTACGCCAGAGTTCACCTCGTAGTACCCATCGTGGGAGTAATTTTTCTGAGAAAAAAATCGAAATGTCGAATTATATCGCACCACTGGAACAACAAAGCTCTATCTGACACAGCAATGGTTTGCAATAATAGGGCTCTAGAGCTGCATTCGAGTTCATCTTCGCATAACGTTGCCGAGCCAGATAGAACCTTATTGTTCCAAGGGCACGAAAATACATACAAATTTTTTTTATTACCCAATATTTTGAGCAATACATCAACTATGAAACACTAAATCTGTGTTTGTATCCCACTAAAAACCTTCCAATAGTGAGCTCTGGCGTCATGAAATCTGTGACGGCTTTTTATGTTTGGCTTTTTTGTTCAACGCAATTATTTTCATTGAATTTAAGAAAAAAATATAAATTATTAAAAAAAAAAAATCGTGTCGAGGGTATTAAAATTCGGTAGAATTAGGTATATTCATTCTATTGTCAGTTTAGTAACATTTAGGTGTTTAAGAAATACGACATCGTTTCTAATTGTATCAGTTCACAAGTCGCATAAAGATAATATTGGCGTGGGCAGATTTAATATGTTTAATATGGTTTACATTATATATAGCGAAGCTAGCAGTCCACAATGGACTGGTGATACCAACCCTGATGTATGGCAGTAAGACATAGAACTTGCGGGAGAAAGATGAAAGTCGACTGAATGCTGTATAAATGAGATCCCTCAGGCGTATGTGTAGTAAAAGTATGTATGATTGTGTGGAAAATGTTGAGATTCGCAAAAAATGCAAGGCTGATGTAAGTGTGATGAATGAGATTAAGAAAGGGACACTTAGATGGTTTGAGCACGGAGAGCGAATGAACTAAGAAAGAAGTGTAAGGAGAGTATATGACTATGTAAATGTGAATGGTAGAAGAAGTTAGGGACGCCCAAGGAAGGCATGTTCAAATGAACCAAATATATGGATATGTCAAGCATCAGAATAACAGAATAGTATCTATGAGATGGTGTATGAATGTGAATGAAGCATGGAGTTTGTGCAAAGACCCAATTGTTTGGCGCTCCGTTATCTCTGTCTAACGGCGTAATGGTTAGTTAGTTAGTTATTTTATGTAGATATGTGACTAACACTAACTGATACCTAGTATACCCACGCACTGGCCTTGCTTATGTGGGATTTTTATTATAATATACAATATACATACATTTTTTTATCTTTAAGTTAACTACATTGATTTGGGTTATTATTTTTTTTCTCTCTATATTATGTCTTTTTTTTCATTTCCAAATATAAAAAACATATTTTTTATAACCTTTGTATGTTAATATAATAGATGTATGTTACAAATTTTTTTTCAATAATAAATCATACGTTTTTTAATGTAAAATCTGTAGAAAATACATATTACCATAGATATAACTAAGAAATTGTACTAGGTCGAATTTAACATTTAAAATCAGGTTCTACGAAATTTTTCGGCTGACACTAGAAAATTTTTCTACCATTTTCACAAATTTTACAAAAAATTGGGAACACTTTTAATAATTTATACTAAATTAGTCATTGGGCATTTAGAATCAATTTGGATACTGTGATATATTTATTTATACGCGTAAAAAGGCCATTTCATGAAAAGTGATACATTAAAGCATTTATATACATAGTGTAAGGAGAATAACTGTTTTATATAGGAAAAATAATAATATAGGTAGATTTTATTATAAAGTAGGTAATACAACTGATATAACAAGTGCAATGAAAAATATTAAAAAGAAATGCAATAGGTTTATTCAATTTATTGGAATAACTTATTGAATCTTATAAACCTCATTGTAATATTTAATCATTGAAGAAGATAACATTAACAAATCTCAAATGAAACATGAAACAGAAAAAGATACAGAAAATCATTAGGTATCAGTCGCATCTAGGGATCGAACCTTGGACCGTCTTACCGGGACAACAAGATCGACTATGAGGACCTGGGTTCGAGTTGCAGTTGCTACCGTTATCTTTATCCTTCTCTGTGTTTTTTTTCTGTTTCGTGTTACATTTTGAGAGTTGTTAATATTATCTTCAATAATTAAAAATATATTACAATGAGGTTTATGAGCTTCACTAAGTTATTCCAAAATTGAATATAAAATATAAATAATTAAAAAGTTGCAATTGAACATGGAGTGCGAAATTAATTACAGTAATTCGAGTACCTACTTATCTAGAAAATTAATGAGATCAACAAATTTTTATTGCCTTTTGTAATTACTAAAAATCTTTCCACATAAAAATTTTATAATAACATTTTTTTATCATAAGTATTCTGCACAGATAACACGGTGGGGTGGTAATTTCATCATGAAAATATTAGATTCTGTTTTCCGACGACTTGTAAGCGAGGATATATGGAAAAATAATAATTACTTACGTGGTTAAATAATGAGAAGTAGATGCCGTCGTCTTCAACTCGCATCGTCTTGGAGTTCTTTAGTTTAATCTTGCTGCAAACGGATGCGAGAGCGCTCGTCGGGCATAATAGTACCCCCTCGAACAGAAGGGACCTCACGTTCGTCTCCAGGAATGGTGATGTTGTGTTGAATATTCCTAGTACACCACTATTTAGAACCATGAGGGCGATTGCGGCTCCCTTCTCAATTTCCGTCTGCTGGGCCACCGCCTGCGAAATTAAACCATGGAATTGGTGAAGTTGTATAGAACATAAATTAATTAAAAAAATTATTAAGAAATTCTTTGATTACACCACTGTTTAATATCTAGATATCAACATGTTTCGGAAGCGAATTTTCCCTCATCCGGATACACAGTATACATAATTTAATTGTCTAACTATGGTTAGTTATGACTAATCATTTCGCAGTTTCCTCGCAGGGGTAAGCAAAGTGGGTGAACCGCCACACAACACTATCTTAGCACATACTCCTTGCTTCATTCAAATTCATACGTCGTCTCATACATGCTATTCTGACTCCTGGGCGTCCTCTCCTTTTACAACCATTCACTTCCATGTCATATATTATCCTTGCACTCTTTTGTTCGTTCATTCATTCAACAAGTTCAAACCATGTAAACATCCCTTTCTTAATCTTATTCATTACGCTAACATCATACTTTCTATCTTTCTGGAAGTCTACATTTCGACCCCTTGGAATAACAAGGTTCCATCTGACACAGCAATGTCATGCGGTAATGTGCTCTAAGGAGAGCAACTTTAAGGCTTATAATCGCATAACATTGCCGTGTCAAATGGACCCTTGTTATTCCAAGGGGTCGATTTGTAATACGGTCATGCATGGTTTTAGCGCACAGAGATCATTTCTGCAGCATTCAGCCCACTTTCATCCTTCCTCTGCCAGTTCCATGCCTTAATGCCATACAATGGGGTTGGTCTCAGCACTCCATTATGGGCTGCTAGTCTCGTTTCTTTGGACATATTTTTATTAGCGATTACAGCATTCGGTCCCTTGAGAGTTTCCGGCATTCATCCTTCTTATCAGCTTTTCCATCTCTCGTGAACAAACTTCACAAATACATATTCTGATGGAACTTGTATCCTTTTGAAACACGGAATGATTATTTTTATTTGTTATATTATTAATAACACAATCAAAGGTTACTCACGTGAAGGGGGATGTGAAGAACTGTGATGGGATCATTTTGGTCAAGCGGAGCGGAGGCATTCTCGTTGAATTCGTACATCTGTCTTTGGTAATACGACAATATTCCATTATTTCTTGTAATGTTGTATTTCTCTCTTCTTTGACTGGAAAAAAATAACAAAGTCTGTAAGTTTGCGCATTACATTCAAACCTTTTTTTTATATTTACAACTCTTTCTTTTTTGTTTATTTTTTTTTTTTGGTTTATTTTATTTATTCCCTTATTCTTTGTCATACACACCCTTGCTCAAACATCAAATAAAACATTATACTTTATTTATTAATTATTAATTATTTTTATTGAGATTTAAAAACCTCATTGTAATATTTAATCACTGATGAAAATACTATTAACATAACCTAAATGAAACATGAAAACGGAAAAAAAACAACAACATAAAAAGATTTCAGTCGCATCTGGGACTCGAACCCAGGACCTCTGCCTATCCGGAATAAAGATAACTGCCAATAATATGGGATTAAAAATGGAGAATAATATTAACAAATCTTGAATTTGAGATACGATATCGATGAAGATAAAAATTGAAATAAATTGAATTGGTCTCATTAGCTAAGTTGATTAAACGGTTGCCCCGGGTAGGCAGAGGTCCTGGGTTCGAGTCCCAGATGCGACTGAAATCTTTTTCATTTTATGATGTTTTTTTTAAATTTCTGTCTACATGTTTTATTTAGGTTATGTTAAGATTATTTTCTTCAATGATTAAAAATTATAATTTAATTGATTTTATTGCGTGCAGCCAAATAAACAGCATCAGAAATGTTAAAGTGTTCAAAATCATGATCAAAATCCTACATCTTTGCAGGACAAAATAAATTCCAGTTTTAAAATAAATAAAAATTGATTGCTTTGTATTTGTTATATTTTAAGCGATAATGTGAACGAGTTTAAACATAAACAAATTGAAAAAAATATAAAAATATTTACCGATCTGGATCGGGGTGTTTTTTTTTAACACTATAAAATTAAGAATATAAATAGATACAGTATTTTCAGGATAAATAAATGTTATAGACGGATCAAATAACTTTTTAAAAACTCTTGGCATTTTTTAAAACTATAATATGTAAAACAAATATATATATATATATGTGTTTCACATCACCCCATTATGCAGGGCTATTCAAAATGATGAATTATACGTCATATGTGAATGATCTGCATGGCAATTGAAAGACGGGGTCCAAAAGTTTCGAATCCCACTGCTTGATTGATCATAGTTGCGCAAAAGACTGCTAGAATACTCACGCCGCCAAGCAGTCATTTCAAGTCTGGATTGAGTAAAGTGTCTACTATGGAGCGCAAGATTTTCTTTGTGAGTTCTGTAAAACTGAGTCGGCAACTGTAGTGCAGCATGCCTTTCGTCTCAATTTTAACAATGAACCTCCAACTGGAAAGGGCGTTTGTCGTTAGTATCAACAATTGGAGGAAACCGAATGTTTCTGAAAAGGAAAAAGACCGGCCCGACCGCGGATACCACAGAAGAACGTTCGAGATTGAGTCCATCATTTTGAATAACAATGTATTATAATAATTTTCTCAAAGGACGTAAAAATATGAGATTTATGGTTTAGTAAAACTTTGAATTAACTTATAGAAAGGATAAAATGACCCTTTTTACAATAATTCCGCACAGGAGGCCCCGAGTGTACAAATGTGGGGCTCGCGTTTGGCATGTTTCCCGACTGTGCACCATCACCGAAGGGATCAATTACGGTAGTTCCTCAGAGCATCTTCCATTGATATACCGGTAGTACGAGGACAGCATTCCCACCTGACGTCTGAACTCCAAAGATTGCGATCCATTAGATAGGCGAATCTATCAAACGGACTGCCCGTTTCTGAGTCAAGTGTTTTTCATGTATTTTGAGACTCCAGACCGGAGGTCGCTGTCAAAATCTACAGTGGGCTACACTTGCGATTTGTAAATTGTTAACTAAATTGTGAATAACATACGAAAATAATTAAACAACTCTTCACGAAACCTGCATTTATTAATTTTATGGGTGGGATGTTCCACAGAAATTCATATGTGACATTGTCATCAAATGGCCAATTAGCGCCATTGTTTTTTTTTTACATTTGAAAGTTCCCCGTTAAACGCCGATTCTGGGTCCGTTTGGGTGATTAAACAAATTGTGATCGACTGACAAGCACAACTGTCATGTTATTATGCATGCTTGTCAGCTGATCACAATTTGATAGAAAGCTAAAACGGACCTGGATAGACGTTTAACGGGGACCTTTCCAAATTCAATAAAACAATATGGCGCTGATTAGCAATTTTTTTCTGACAATGTACTTTTTTTTAATTTCTGTTTAACACCCCAACCTTACTCAATTTTAGTTTCATCTCATCACATCAGAGAATGAAAAAAAAATAGTAATTATTTATTTACATATATAAACGGCACAACATGTGCCATTATCATAAAGGTATAAAAAGTGTAAATACAATATTTGTAAAATAATTTACCTGTTAAAATCTAACATGTCGTCATATATAGTATGACTTTTTATAGGAGACAAAGAATGAGTGCGCTGCGACCGTTTGAAATATTTTAAATAACAACGCCGAGATGGCTCATAGGAAGATGGTCCAAGAGCATATTTTTTTGTTACTTTAATAAAACGGCACTCAACAATTTGTGGTACTTTCCGAAAGGAGATAATCCTAATTTTATGTTAAAACTTTTTTTTAAATATTTAACGCTTTGCAACGAACATAATCACAAGGAAAGACGATTATTTTATATTTCCGACATGTATTTATCGAAATAATCATGTATTTGTTATTAGATAAATAAAAATAAAAAGAATTTTGCTGATCACAATTATAAATAACAACAAAAAGTTTTTTTATGATTTGCATTGTTTCTTTAAAACAAATTGTCAAACACGAGTGTGAAAAATGTTAATGCTGTGGCCAAGCAGTATAATTAGGATAAATTATATTTAAACCCAGCCCACATTCAACTCCTGGCAATATTTGAAAGATCACCTGCGAACTGACAGGCGATTTATCGTGGCATTTTATTTTGTCACGTTCACACCACAGGATGCACAGCCCTAATTAGTATATTATGTAACAGATTGTTACAATGTACAAATAAATTATACAAAGTGATACCTATTTGATTACAACAAGTCCCTATATCGAAATAACTACAATGTGATGAACTCATTGCAAAGACAAACTAGGTAGCTTGGTGTTACCACAACAATGAAAAAATGTAGTTCCACATCCACATTATTATATTCAAATCGTATTTAGAACCACTGTAAGAACTTACTCGTAAATGTAGGGACCAACTTCTTTCAGGATCGGCTTCTCACCGCTCTGGACCTCTTCTGGGTTAGTGACATTCCAAATATAAACTTTGAACTGCATTGCGAACGGCAAGGTCGCCCATCGCTCGTACTGATCGGTTCCCTCGGCCAGCTCTACGCTCTGCAAACAAAATTTCAATATGAATATTACAGTTCCATGACAAAAAACCACAGTAACAAAACATTGAAAAAAGGTGAAGAAAGAGAAAACAATAAACAACCTAACCTAACCTAACCTAACCTAACCTAACCTAACCTAACCTAACCTAACCTAACCTAACCTAACCTAACCTAACCTAACCTAACCTAACCCAACCTAAACTAACCAAACATCTTCTGTCATATTTTTTTGTTTGTTAGTGCAGTGATTACTTAATATTATGTAGAAATAAAATAATGTTTATAGGTTGCCGGTTTGAATCCCGGCTACCGCACTTTAATGTGTTATTATTCCACTTGTAATTAAAACAATATACAATAGTGTATACTTGCGGCGCGGAGTAGTACATCAGTGGAGTGTAGAGTGCAGTACATAGAGGCCGAAAAGCTGTGCCTACATCAAGAAAATTGAGGATAAAAATTAAAAAAAAACGGATACTTTTTTAATGCCACAATCATTTTATCCTAACATAATTTATCTATTTACAAAATTTCTGCTTTTAGTTACAACCTGCCCTGATTCGTGTGTAATTAAAATAGGTATCCATTGTCTTCCTCAATGCAGTTTTTTTTACTATGTAAAATAGGATACATCGCGCAAGTGACTTAAATATATATCAAAATATTCAATTTCATGCAATTACGATCATAAGGACTACAGCCTACCCATGGAGATAGAGCAATGCACGCCACTCTGGTAGATACTCTCAGTTTCACACCGGTGAAAAACCACCATTCATTGGTGATGGCCAATTCAACCAAAATTGCTTGAAATGGTTTTAGCCGTGTTTACTGACCAAATCTGAATAGCCATAACCCAACTTTCCTCTGCTCCATCTATTTTCCCAACTCACTAATGTTTATTATTTAATTTCTTTTTTGATATCATCATATGTTTGGTGTATAGTTTTTTTTGAAGTGCGATCAAGTGCGATTTCGTAGATAATCCATGTTCAACTCAATAAAAGCGACATCTTTCTTAGATGAGGCACTACCTAATTAGAAACTAATTTTGACTTGGTCATAATGTATTCGCACCTGTTTTGCAGCCTATCCTCGACGAATGTATAATTTTTATAAAATGAAATATCTACATTATTGACTTAATTATGTATGATGACATTTTTTTATTAAGTATTTAATAAAATAAAAAAAAAACTTTATTTAAATTATTATAAAGATCAGATGCATTGTTCTTGATATCATAATAATACCCACGTTAATCATTACTGATAGTGATTCTAATTATTTCACGGACTTTAATTAAATTGATGTAATATAATATCAGATCTGTACATCATGCAAGACAATTAAATAATAATATTACGTAGATCGAATGTTCACGAAGAAAACAAATTCCTGAAAGCAGCTTCGGGATTAAGAGATACAATGTATTTATTTCGTTTAAAAGATAGTGCTATTTTAGTACCGATCATATTTACAAAATACCCAAGGTAAACAACACACCCATATTATATAGACATTGACCACGACTATCCGGAGTCAGGCGGAATATGACATCCCCAAACTGGGATGCTTTGTGAAGACGGACGGAGTGAGAAAGGGAAGGAGATTGGGGAGAGGAAGGTTGGGAAGGACCTGGCTAATTAAATCCGATCACACGGTTAAAGCTATTTCAAACAACGTTTCGATTTTGAATAGTGGTCTTTCACCAGAACGATACTGAAAGTGTCTACTGCTCACTAATAAAATAGTAAATGACCAAAATGATTCTTATTTTTTAAAATGAACATTACAATGGGGTTCTTTGATGTGTTTTGACAAAATGATTATTCGATCGAAGACAAAAGTTTTGTGCATAAAATGAACGCACAAGCGCGCGAACATCAATAATCAGTAATCATCAAACTTTTTTTTTTCAAATAATTAACTTCTGGCCTTTATGATTGTCCATTATTCCCACTCCAACGCTTGCATTTAATCATTTTTTGTTGTTATAATAAAATAACAGTTGTTTTAGAGAGAGGATTCATTGTTGCTTTTTTTTAGATTATCCTAACTAATACTAGGGAATAAAGCCCAATAATCGCGATGCCTATTTACACGATACACCGCTTATGTCCTATTATCATATATTTTGTCTTTTTGTATTCAATTTTAGTTTGTTTATTTTTAGCCATCTTGATACATTTTCTAGTTCATTATTCGAAACTGAATAATTCGTGTACATTTGGCAAATTCGAAAAGGTTTCTCTTTTTTTCCGTTAGATGAAAATCATGCAAGTTTATTGGTCCGATTACCCAAACTTAATAATATGAAGATAGATTGCTCTGTGTCGTATCTTCTGATTTTTTCCACCCGTCAATAGAGGACGTGTAGGTAATTTGGAAGTGGGAGAAGTATGTGCTCGAAACAACTTAGCAATTATAAATTGAGAATAATAAACTCGAGCCGAATAGAACACATTAACTTGCTATTTAAATCTAAAGAACCACGAACTGAAATAATAATTATCGTGAAAAAATTATACGATGATTCAAACTACTTCAAATATAAGTATTTAGGTTAAGTTGGGGGAAAAAAGGCATCATTGTGATGCATACATAATTTTATAGACACTGAAAGTCCGAATATCTTCTAGAAAATAAAAATAAATAAAGTACGATGGTGTCCCATGGCATACTTATATTTTTAAATCTATGATATGACAGAAAAAACATAAATATATGATTAATGTTAATGCTTTCTTTGAGAGAAGGATGCCTCAATAAAGAGTGGAAATTAATAGGCTACTTAAAGGTGAAACTTTTGTTTTGAAAATGAAAATAAAAGAGAAATTTCAAAATATACATGTTTCTATGCAGAAAATATATTGTTGTGATAATGTACTTATTTGAAAGAAATTATTTGTAAAATTTCTTTTTAAAACGTTTTTAAAATGTCAAAATTCGAATAACGAATATACATATTTTGCTTTGGTAGCTTATAAGTAAACAGAAATTATTATTGAGAACGATATGTATGGGCAAATCATTTTGAAAAGCGTGTTTCAATGGATTCGTGCACACCGATAGTATCCTGAGCAAGCGTCAAACTGGTTCGAACTAGTTTGGAACGATAATATTTGGATACTGGATGCGTAGCGACATTTGTCATAATCTTAGAGTAGTATTGTTTTAATTTGATTAAGTCGAGGTAGTTAAGTTTCTCTCGGAAAAATTGGGGTGTGATTTTTAAAATGTGATTGTGATTGGTCAAATATAATATCTGGTCATGGTAAACCATTGACCAGCCTAATATAGAATTTTTTTTATATAATCTTCATAGATAATTTTAATCACAAAAAAAAACATATACAGGTTGTTAAAAGATTTACCTGACTTACTTTTAATCTATGATTCCTGACCAAATTTGGATAAAAAATGTTAACTTTGGTCTAAAAATGTTGTTAAAATTTTGGCCTCCGGTGATATTTTTTACAGTATTTTTTTGCAATATATCTTTTCACTTGTTGTCATTGTTCACTCGCCCGAGTAACCGCCCAATCCCTCACCTTGTCTAATCCTTTCAAATACCTGCTGAATTTTTATGTTATTACGTGAATTAAAAAAATTCAAATTAAATATATATATATATATGTGTAACCCTTTATATATATATATATATATATATATATGTATGTATGTCGCCGAAAACCAATATTTCAATCACTTTTTTTACTCCAAATAAGGTCAGGAATCACTGATTAAAGTAAGTCAGGTACGTCTCTCAACACCCTGTATATTAGTACAATTTCTAAACCAGTGCAGCTAGTTGCCAAATCAACCTGCATTTCTATAGGATTTTGTTTTCAAGAAGGGCACATAAAATAAAAACAAAAATAATAAAGTTACCATAGTTAGTTTAAATGAACAGTTATCGAAACGTAAAGCCTTAAAAGGGTAAAAAAAAAATTTTTGATCCATCCAGTACACCACTACACAAGCAATAATTTCTTTATTCTGATATACCTGTACGTTTGACCTTTAATCTGTTTTGTTCGGCGAGTACAGAGGTGATCGATGAGTTTTTCTCCTACGGGGAATTATCTCTAATCCCGACTTGTTTATTAAACTATCAAAATTAGTGACCGCCATTGACAGATAAGGCATTTGATGCACACGTAGTAACGATCAGATAAAAGATAAAGAGCCTATGCTTGTCCCCTGGAAGATTTGAGGCACTTTAATGGCCACGAGCAGAACGTAATAACACTAATAATGTTTTTTATTACTTTTATAATTATCATACATACTTTTTGCAGCTTAACCCTTTCCTTACGGTGCTAGAAAATCCCTCAAGTTCCGGTGTTGTACACTCATTGTTCAGGGCATACATGGTGCAAATTAAAAAATTTGTAATTTTCAAGGTGGATAAAAATAAATTGTTTACATTTATTACTTATGTAAATCATTTTATTAATAGTACATATATAGATATGTACATAAGTTAAATATGATGTATAAGCACTGAAAATGAGAAAAAAATATCCGCCACGGATAAAACGTATGACTACATAACCATTATAGCCGGCAGACCGCCGGCTACTACTGACAACCGCGCATCGTAGTACGGTGAGTGAAACCCCGTACCCCCTCACCACTACCGCACCGCTAGGCAAGTTATCAACGCACATAGACATACATATATATTAACACAAATTTTTCCGATTTTTTACAAAACATTTTTTTCGAATGCGTTCGATAAATAGTACTTATATATTTTAATTATTTTATCCACAGTTTTGCTGAGGTACACCTAAAATATGAACTCCGCGTTTAGTATATTTAAAAAGTTATTGAAATAATTAGAGACATGTCAATTCAGTTTACAGTACCGGCAAGAAAGATTCAGGTACGTCTTAGTTCTATTATTACCATTGTTCCACTCCATTTTTTTCAGATCGGTCGTAAGACTATTCTACCATACATAAAATCAAAAAGTTGTGTTACTTTTTAAAAATGTGTAAATTATCTTGCAAACTTGGCTGGACCATGGTTACATTTCCTATTTTCTTCAACAATATGATTCCCGATCGAATGAAATATTGTGAAAAGAATAGTGATGACACGATTCGGTAAGAAAATTACGAAAGTACAAAAATAAAATAAAATTTAACATTAAAATAAATGTTTTTTTGCCCTTTTATTCATCGCATTTTTGGAGAAGCGCATGTATTCTTATTTGATCATCTAAAACCCACTACGTTTTCATGTCGTGTAGTAAGATATGTAATTTGTTTTTCGTATTTTACGTGTAAAGTTGCCAGTCACGTTTCAGCTAATTAAAGCAGAACCACCTCAAGCCAGGCCGAGATACTGAATCAAAATGACTACAAGGCAAGAGGGAAATACAAAATACCATTGCTTGAGTTATTTTAACCACGTTCCACAAATACTTCCCGTCTAGAAATTACTTAGAAACAAGGAAAACTTATGCCGAAAAGCCAGCCATGGCAATTTACCGGCATTGAGTTGAGAATGCCGGTAAATCGCAAACCAAACTATTTCAATAGGTCGGTACTTACGACTTCTCCAATTTCGGCCGCAGGTGCTCTCTGCTATATTTGCACTGAATATCGACAATGAATATGACATTTGTCAAAAATGATAAACAAATTGTTGACGATGAACAAGCAAACAACACCACAAATTTTTTTTCCATTGCCGTTCACATTTTATTTTTGCCGGTGTAGAGTCGATATTATATATTTTTAATAGAAACCTGAAAATTTCGCTTTTTTTTAACAAAAATCGTTTTTATTTTAAAGCTGTGGTATTTTGCAAAAAAAAGTGGTGTTATGTTCCCCTTTTGGTATATTACAGCAAATGTGACTTTTGTGTTTTTGTATTATTAGATACGCTGCGTTTTCGATATGAAGTTAGCTGGGTTACATTTTATAGTTATTCAAGCTTTTTAAAACCATAGACAATATTTAGAACGTATAATTTTACTATATTATTTTAAAATAACAGAAAATCGCGTGAAAAATACGTTTATTCCCTTTATTTACTCCAAAATTGGGAATTTCGTGTTATTCGCAGGTAAATGACGAAATTCGCGATAAAATTCCCACTATAGCAAATGCGAAAATCTCAGGTCTCTAATCATTGGTAATAAAATCAGAACTTACCTTCTGCAATTAACAATTAACCTGCATTCCAAAATAAAGACAAATATTATTTTGATGACATGTTTGTAGGTGTTCAATAAATTACACAACAATGAAATTAATCGTGTTATGCTACCATGTTATCAGTACAAAAGATTACTTTTATTTACTGTAGTACAGTATTAAGACATTTGAAATGGGATTACGTTTTAGCTACCATTTTGTGAGTACCTAGTCATTACTGTTAAAATCATTTCGTAATACTCGTTATATAGTAATGTACCTAGTTTTTGCAATAATATTTCATAATACTTTTCTTTATTTAATAAACTTATTTTATTAATTTAAATAAAAAGTGTACGAAGGGTTTCTGTTTCTTCCTGGTTTCTCTAATTAAAAGCGTTTTCAAGTCATAATAATTCGATATTTTTATAGCACTGTTTTTTTTGTGAAAAATCGCCTGAAGAGCGTTGAATCATAAATATGTTATAATATTGTATGACGTGTAAATGTCGCCATTTTTTTAATTTTTATTATGACATCAATAATATCTTATTATTATCTTGTTTATTTACACAACAGGGCCAATGCGTAGATTGATCTGTTACTGAACTTTCGGGCTGTCAACCGTATCACGATAAGATCATGGATTGTCAGTTTATTTATACTAGAAGAGCTTTTATCATAAAATTAATTAAATAAGTACCAAATCAACCATGACTTGGGAAGTTTTTTATAATCATTTCGCGGGATTCCCCTCTCAAAAATGTAACTCCTTACATTTTGGAGGGTAATAACTTTGTGGTGAATCTGAATTTTAAAAAAACTACTGCTTTGCATAGGTGCATACATCAATAACATTTATTTAAAGATTAAATAAAAAAAATATTTATTATTTTTATAAACAATAATTATTAATCTAAAACACTCATCCAAATTGAAAAAACCTTCCAAGCAAAGATAAATGTCGACGTAGCTCAACGGTAGAGCATCTGACCGGACATTAGAAGGGTGCGGGTTCGAGTCCTGCCGGCGACATTTATCTTTGCTCGGAAGGTTTTTTCAATTTGGATGAGTGTTTTAGATTAATAATTATTGTTTATAAAAATAATAATTGTTACCCTTTGCACTATGCACAAAAATCTTGTCTTAAGTTTTAAAGAACTTTAGTTTATCAATTAAAAAATATTTATTTTTTGGAATAACTTATTGAAGCTTATAATCCTCGTTGTTATATATTTTTTAATCATTGAAGATAATTTTAACAACTCTTATAATGAAACATGAAACAGAAAAGAAAAAGATAACGGTAGCAGTTGGGACTAACTCAGGACCTCATGGTCTATCCGATAGGATGGGTTTATCTAATAACTGTAAATAAATTCGGGTTTGAATCTTGTAGTCATAAAAAGTTAGCAGCCAATATGTATGGGAATTAATTGAAGATGATATTAACAGTTTGTAAGAAATCGAAGTATGATACCGATAAAAATGGGGGAAGGATTCGGGTAGCCACCTCAGTGGGTTAGAGCGCAGGGTCCCAGGTAGACCATAAGGTCCTGGGTTCGAGTCCCAGCTGCTACCGTTATCTTTTTATTTTCGGTTTCATATTTCATTCTAAGAGTTGTTAATATTACATTTAATGATTAAAAACAAATAAAAATAAATTCTTTTCTAACTATCAGTTTGATACGACCCGAACTTCATCATAAAAAAATACTATGAGCCTAAAGTGCACATTAAAAGACATATTTAAAAGGAACGAACTAATTGAACTGATTAAGATTTAAAAATATACATAAAAGTGATACTTTACTGAGTTTCTAGAAATTTGGAAAAATCAATTTTAAATGCCATGGATAGTACTTTACTGTAGACTTACTTATAGTACTTTCCTTAATACGCCTGTCCAAACCGAATAACGATATTCATAATATTAGCTGAATTATAGAACTCATTGACCTATATATGACTGTATCTAGTGACCGGGGAGCTCGGCCAAATCGCTGAGGAGCTGAGAAGTAGTGAGAGGGATATAAGTAACATGTAACAAAGACTGAAGGAGAAAAACCCTATCTGACCATGATCCATTTTACGAGAGAGAGAAAGAAGCTGTTTATGACCCTGAGCTGGTAGATTAAGGCGGAGTGGGATTATTTATTAATTCTAAATAATAATATTATTACGATGTATTTGCAGTACGATAAACATAATGTTTTTAAACCGAAAAATATTTATTTTCAGTAATCTGTTTTTACCGCTGGTAGCGGAATTAAGTTAATACCATTTTTCGTTTTTTATAACTCGGATGAAGGTAAAAAATTTATAACTCGGATGAAGGTAAAAAATTTAGAAAAAATCGACAAAAGTTTTGTGATAAAAATATATATATGTTTGTTTCTTTTTCCCACAACTTACTGTAGATTGATTGCCATTAACGGGTGATTTCAATATATTCAAAATTATTATATCCTAAAGATCATCTCCAAAACAGCTTCCTAGACAAAAATACCGCCTTAATGCATAATATGGACTGACTCAGTGGCGGCTCGTGAGTTTTGAGTGAGCTAGAGTGCTAAGATTGAAAAATACGACGTTATTGATGTTGTTGAAGCCGAAAATAATTATTATTTTTTGTATGGAGATTTAGATGGTAGATGGGGCATTGCCCCGCTGGACTGACTACCAAGTACATGCACCCATTTCTCGCCTACACACACATGGAAACAAATTCACCTCTGCTATAGATATATTTAATATAAGTTTACCCATGTTTAAAAGATACCTGAATGATATTTTTATGTTGCAACGATTATAAGAGCATCGCATAAGAGATATTGTTTAATTTTTTTTTTTTTAATATTTTCTTCTTACTTATCTAAAATTCAAAAACTTGTTCCTCTTTTTTTTCTATGTACCATGTACAATATTATGTATTATGCAAATTCATACATATCGAAATATAAAAACACTTTGATTTTTTTTTCACAATGTCTTGCACTCATATTACATTATATTATGCACTTGTACGAGTATATTATGTATCGTGTAGATCAGGCTAATACTACTTTTACTTTTTAATTAATGTATTATCTTCAAATTAAAAACCTTTCCCTTTATAACTTCTCTGTGTCATGCACTTATACATTATTATACATACGTACATATAATAAATATGTTACACTTATATACCTACTGTGTATCATGTTCTTTTTTGTTAACTTAAAGCCTTTTTTTCTGTATGTACACAAAATTATTTAAATCTTAAAATATGTAAAAGCCCATCGGGCCTTCATAAATAAATAAAATAAATAATATGATACATGAAAATTAATACAGAGCGTTTTGGGGACATGTGTCAAAAAAAATATTCTCTTGCTAAAACATCCATCCCTAATGTTTAAATTAATATTTTCTTAATGACGTCAAGAAAGAGGGTTACAATAGAGGTCTCAGCGGTAGAATCGTGAATATTCTACTCTCAATTATAAATAGTAATGATGTTAAATTACTTTGCAATCCTCGCTACAAAATCAGCAAATAATACAAGTGCTAAAAAATAAATATGATCCTGCCACTGAGAGCTCCGTTGTGAGAAATCTAATTGGTTATACGGTTTATTAAAAGCGGGGGACTATCAGCAAAATTTCCCATATGTCCCCCCGCAACATCAGTAGCTCACACATGTTGCGCTACTCTAAATATGTGATTTTATATATGTATATTAATATCGTGATTAATTACCTCTCCAATCTTGTCGTCCACGAGCGACGGGAACACGGCCCAGCCCAGCACGGCTCCCAGCACCACGGCAATCAGCCCCACCACGGCCAGCGTTACACTCAACCACAACATCACCTGTTCCTGTATTCGTACTAAAATATAGTAATGTTACTTCCCACACACCCGATTGTTGTGGCCGTGTCACACTTACTAATTGTCGTTTCTGTCAAGTGCGCCAAAAACGATTAAAAACGAGCAGGCTAACTTGTGTTTTTTTATATCTATAGATTAAGCGGGCTTGGTATAAAAAGATAGCATCTATAAATTTATTATCCTATATGTATATTTTCCTCTCCTAAATCTGAGAAAGACTGAATGATTTTTTTTTTCGTATATAAAAAATATATAATAAAAAACACATAAATTTGTTGTAGACCACTTTTATTTTATCAAAACTCTACCGGTTTCGGAAGCACCCTTCCTTCATCAGGAGAATATTAAAACTAACTTATGATATAGAATATTGACAAGACATATAAATTTTAGGTGTTGGAGTGGGGGGTAAGCAAATGGGTAGGGGTAATTGTAGGATTTCCGGGAAGAACAGAACGATTTATTGGAAAAATATTCAGAATGGGACTAAAAGATAAGTTAATTTGGTTATTTAAAATACTAGCATTATTATTCAGGGATTTTCTAATTTCGAGTTCTTCTAAGTTATCCAATTTTTTGCTTTTATTGTTACGGTGAAGAATTGTAACCCCTGTGTCCTTGTTAAAAGTGTGATCTTTGGAAATTAGATGAAATTAGATGGCAAATTCTGAGAAGTTATTATTATTTAAGCATCTTAAATGTTCTGTGACTCTAATATTTATATACAAATTTATGTGTTTTTTATTGTAAATTATGGCGAGCCACAAAGTTAATGCTTTTTACAAATATGTAAAAAATATATATTTGAACTAAATTAATTTAGAAATACGTACATTCCTATAATAATAATAATAATAATAATTGGATGATTTGTATAGCGCCGTTTTTTGTGAAAAATCACCTCAAAGGCGCTGTACAAATATTACTTCCTATTATTTATCTAATTATGTACAAACAGATACAGAAAAACATGCTTACCTGGCAGGTCGCTTCAGATGAACACAGTTTTATTAGAAAATTTAAGTATATAGACGATAGTTTTACAGTTGCTATTTTATCCTCATTTTCTGTTGATATTACATTTATTAGAAGATTGGTGGCACAAGAAGAGTTGGTATTTATTGAAATATTTATAATTTTAGCTGGGAAAATATTTATAAAATGACCTTCAAAGCGTAAGAAGCTTTTAATATTTATTTTTTTTTTTTTTGTACTCTTTTAGTTATTTACAGTGTTGCAGACTGTGCACGCATTTGCGCGCCGATGCGTGAATTTGTAAACATTTTCTATTTAATGACTTTAGGTAAGCACTAACCGGCTAGCCCAGCTAAGCAATTTACGGGTCCATTTCTTCAATTTATGGATACGATTGTCTGAAAAGATGAGTTTTAAGTTTAGTTCTGAATTCTGTCGAGTCTTTGATAATTCTTAAGTCGTGCGGCAGTTCATTCTAGGCTTTAGGTCCTGATAGTCCAAAAGCACGATCACCGAACTGTGTGCTTTGGTTCCTTCAACCTCCCGATAGCTTATGACTATGACGCTGCTGACCTAAGGGTAGACTGCCGTGAATTGGTATTTTCAGGAATACACAGTTCTGATAAGTAAGCCGGAGCCATTCCGTTAAGTGACTTAAATACTATCCAGCAGAACTTGAACTGGATTCTTTCAGAATATTTGAGCCAGTGGAGATTTTTGAGATGCTCTGAAATGTGAGAATATTTATATACGCCGGTGATTAAGTCTTGCTGCAGCATTGAATACTGATTGCAATTTGTTAATTTGGTATTTAGGGAGACTTACATTTATTCCATTGCGGTAATCTATATATATACAGGTAGTAGGTACATTATGATGCATTTATTATTTATTTATGTATGAAAATAAATTAAAAGGCTGATTAATGTATGATGCTAAAATTTTACTTCACTACGAGAAGTTGCGACGATTTTAGGCTTCCAAAAACAAATTTGTCTTGAACACAAAATAATATTTACTAGAAGGGTTTTAAAATGTTCAAGCTATGGTTGTTAAAACTAAAATCCTTGCAATTTCTCGAGGCTGTCTCAATGTTGTGAAGTCTAAATTTTGCTCTACGTATCTATTTATTTAATTATTTCTATTTATTTTACAGTCAATTATTATAATATAAGCAATATTTTATTATATGTAGATTGTGTAAAATGTACGAATTAAATGAATGAATTAAACGGATAGATTTAACCTCATGACGTACTCGACTAATTCTCAATTTAACACAAAAAAAATTCTTGATTCCTCAGGCCTTGCATCCGCATTTCGAACGCGCGGCATAATAATTACCGCGCGAATATTATGGGCGGCGCAGCAAAGTCGCCGGAGGTATTGTCATATTATACAGGACTCCGTATAACGTACAGTATCCCACTCCGTAGACCATAGGTCATTGTTTGTCCGTAGCCCGCACATTCTCCGGCACACAAACCGCCGCAAGTCACCCAGTCAGTAATTCTGAATTCATCCGTATTCGATATCGCAGTCTGTATTCCATATTCAGTTATGACGTCGTAGTCACTACGTCTCTGGTCCGTCTGCCCGTATTAGGTTCGCAGGGCGCAAGTAAGTCAAGTCACTGCAAGACACTAGTCAGAAGTTCCTAATGCATTCCTCAATGTCCGCGGAGAATCCGTTTGTCGTTAGTCCCAGCGCGGCCAAGCCGTCAGTTTCAGTAGTCCGGTGAGAATTTCCGAAGTAATCAGTACGTATCCTGGAATACATCGATGTTATACTTGGTTGATGGTAGGGTATCATGATAAGTAGTTTCGTACTTTATTTTCTATGATTGAGCGTCACTTACTCCCTTTTAATCGTTTTTTGTTTGGCAAGTAATGCTGTGTTTAAAAACCAAACCATTATCTACTACGTTGAGGTGTAAATACATGTTTCGTATTATTTATAATTTACTTTGGTGAGATTGTTATTTTCGTTTTTTTTTTAATATATTTTGCTGTTTCCAATACTAGCAAAATTTACAATGGTTTTGTTTCATGAATTAAAGGAATAAATTAAATTAATAAATTTACAAGACATGGGGAATCAGACCGAATCCATTCACCACTGTGAATGATTCTGCCCATGTCTAATAATGTAGGGTCAAGTAAGAATGTTGTTTAGGTATTGTAAATAATATATATATATTACAGTGATTCACCTCACAAGGAGAACCTGTTCTGAGGTTTTTTTTGTATTGTGAAGTGATTATACTATTATTGGTTGAATACTATAAGAATTGATGGATTATCGATTATTATAATTTATCACATAATTTTTGTTCTGTTATAATATAATATTAATGTAAATTATTGAGGTTAATTGTCTTTAGCAGATCAGCCATATTGTAAAGAAAATAACGAAATACGGGATATGTTAGTACAGGGTGACGTAAAACTACCATTATGGTTTGAATGTTTAATAACTTCTTTTTTTTTTATTGCAGAATTTTGTGAAGAAAACTTGGGGAATTTGAAATGGAACACTACACAACAAAACAGCGATCAACAATTGTTGAATTTTATTTTGAAAATCAGCGGTCAATTCTTTTGACGCAGCGTGCTTATCGTCGTTTTTTTAATGTGCGTACTGGACTTTCAGCACCAACAATAAACCGCCTGGTTGCAAATTTTCGACAACATGGTACAGTAAGATACCTTCCATGTACTGGAAGACCATTGTATATTTTCTTCATTAATGAATTTGGTTTCCTTTTTAAATCTTCGGTATATTTTAATTTAGTGACCAGGTCTTCATATTGATTAGAAATATAATCATTGCTTTTTATTAGTTGTTTAATTTCACCTTCAAACATTTTGTACAACTCGAAGATTTTTTCTTCAAAATGCCTCGTCAGACGTACATACACACAGAGATCCAATCTCTGTACCTTAGAATGGAGTAAGAGAACTTGGCCTACTCATACTACCCAAGTATTATATTGTTATAGTAGGTTTAAAAAAAAGATAATTGTCACGTTTACTATTATTTCGGGGTTGAACACGTTCCCAACAAACTTATAAAGCCGATCATTATTAATCTGTTTCTATAAAAAAAAGTTTAATGTCACGTTTTCTATTATTTCAGAGTGAAACACTTTTGTAAGAAACTTTAAAATCGGATCATTATTAATCTGTTTCAATAAAAATAAAAATAAAACTTGTCGGTTATTAAAAAAACTTTTTTTACAAAGCGCTCATTATTTTGTTAGTTGCTTATCAATATTTACATATTATCTCCGATATGGGTAGATAGGTACTTAAAATCAGAAAAGTTGAAGATAAAAAATTCACAGATTTGAGAGAAATCGACCCATTTCGATAGATTGTGTATGTTTATTTTTAGCTTGGTATGTATCGTGTAAAATTATTTATTACTAATGCCTGCTTTCATGTATAATATTAACGTATCTATTGGTCGCGCAATTAGAGTTGACTTAAATAACTTTTTTTTTAAATTCATACACGCCCCATTTGGGCTTTTACATTTTAATGGATTATATACCTGATACCTATAATGCATTTAATTTTAAAAAGTATCGATGTTTAACATACAATAATAATTTTTTTTAAAAAAAGAAAGATAAATAAAAAATAGCCAAGAATTGCATACATTTTAAATAAAATTATTTTTATTAGTAAATAGACTTTTAATACTCATGGTGTCGACATAATACTCAATACCTAAACTGTGCAGTCTATTACCATCTCATGGTTTGATTTACTTGACTGAATTTATGTTACATTATTTGTGCTCTTTGGAAAAAGATCTTAACTGGATTAAAAACACTAATCAAGGAAAGGAAAAAGGACAAACATTTGGTTATAAACAATTTATTAAAGTTACTTGTTGTACTTACTGAATAAAATATATTTAATATGTTATTAACCATTTGCTGCATCCCCTTCGGGCTGCATCCCTGAGTTTCGTCGTCGGCTCATAAAGCTGACTGAAACGTAATTCAATCTTATCAATATTACTCAATAATATTATCTTTTTTTAGTACTCACTAATGGCACTTAATATAAACTAAACTTGTCAATTTGACTGTCCTAAAACGGGATTTGTTCCTAGTTGGCCAGGCAAAGCTTTCTTAAATGTTGTTAAATAATGTGTTTCAAATAAATAAATATTATTATTATTTGATTCTGCATTGGGTCCTATATTATTGCAATGGTAAGGTACCTTCTGACGAACCATTTTACTTGGAACATGAAATTTAATCAACCAAAGAAGTTCAGGGGAGTCCAACATGTTATTACTAATTTTATAAAAACATCACTCACTTAGGATTGTGTGTATTGTCGCATATATATAAACTTCCGACAGTGATGTCCTTGCGAAAAGTCACTGAGAAACAGCATTTTGTCAAGTGCATAGGTACGTTGATCGACTTTGAATAATCGAGAAGTTTTATAATGTGCTCTTTTTTTAATATGAAAATTTAACTTTTTACAATTTCCGAGTAAGACAAAAATGTTCTCCACAATAACAACATATGAACTATACCCACATTTGAAAGAATGTCTTTTTTTATTAAAGAAACACAACATTCCCGGGTTACAAATAACCTGACAATATTTGAAAATCTTCTACTACCATCACTTAGGACTTAACCAGCTGAAGAATTGAACTTTCAACACCTGGGTAGGGCACCAGATGCAATGCCAATTCAGCCACTGACTGGCTCCTCCACTGAATAGATAAACTGATGAAAGCTCAAATTTTACTTGCTTTTACTTCAGATTTTTTTTTGTTATGTTATTGTCTTTCACCTATTAAGGGCGATCTCGGCCATGTATAATTAGTTAGATTTTAATTGTACAGATTATTCTTAAAATTAGTTACTTTTAAACAAGATATAATATTTGGGCAAATAAAATTGAAGCAGATAAGTTAAATAAGTTAAACAGTGTAAATTTATGTGTTTTTAATCCCCAATGACTTAAATTTTAATGCCATTTTTATAAATGTATTTTGCTAATAAATTGTTAATTTGGGGGGAGTTGAGACTAAGAAGGCAGGTAATACTGGTAGGGAGATCAATTTTAAGTTTTACCAATTCATGCATAAAATTTGGAAATTGGTCATTGATAGGACACTCAAAGAAATTATGGTCCAGAGTGTCCTCTGACCCAAAATCACAGTAAGGCGAGCTGACTATATGGAATCTGGCGAGATGACTAAGACAAGAAGTGTGACCTAGTCTCATTCGAGTTATGGAGGAAATATATTTTTTTGGCATTCAAGTGTATTTATGAAACCGGGGCTTGACAGGAATAAATGGTTGTAATTATGAGTAGTGATGACCATTTGTTAGAGAAGTTATTTTAGATTCAGAGGACCATTGGAGTTTGTATTTACTTTTTAGAATAGGGAAATAATCTCTAACTGGAACAGGAATACCATTTAACGGACCGTGAACAGTGGCTTCCTTAGCAATGGAATCCGCTATTTCGTTTCCAGTAATACCTAGGTGTCCTGGAATCCAAGCCAGGACCACTGACGCATTTGATAGTGAAATGGAATACAGGAGGTCTCTGATAGAGCAGATTAGGGAATCACTATTAGAATTCAGTGGGGATGAACATATTTTTTGTAGTGAGCTAAGCGAATCTGAATGAATGAGGGCGTTTCTAATATTGTGCGATTTGACAAGATGCAGTGCTTCTATGATAGCTATGCATTCAGCAGAGAAAATGGAGCATTCTTTGGGAAGTTTGTGTGGGAGACTCATCTTCCTGTGTGGAACATACACACTGACCCCGCAATGGAAATCCTGAGTGAGTTTGGAACCATCTGTGAATAATTTTATAAAGTTTGGCCAATTGTTTTCAATAATTTTGTTAAATTCTACATTATTTGATTGAGCTGAATTGTTTATATTTTTTTTGGCTTATTCCTATAAACTGGTGAACCTTGGGATAGAAAGTAAGGCTTTCATAGGAACACGAGTACAAGGGAAGAGATTCGTTACGATAGATGTTGGTGGGTATATGCAGGAAAGAGTTATAGCAGTCATAGAAAAGGGGGGGGGGGTATAAATATAATACTTTAAAGATTGAAGTTTAAGAATCAAGGGATGGGATGATATCGAGCATGTTTTGAAAATATATTTTTCTGCTAAGCATCGCCTTCTTATATGCAAGGGAGGTTCGCAGCATTCTACTTGCATTGAGTTGATTGGGGAAGATTTCATGGCTCCTAGAATAAGACGAAGAGACTTTGACTGGATCTTATCTAATTTATGAGAATTTGAAGAAGATATTGAATCAAACAGGCAAGATCTGTAATCAAGATGACTTCGGATGAGGGCATTGTAAAGAAGTTTTAAAGAGGCTGGGTGGGAACCCCACCACACCCCGGACAGAAATCTAAGTGGATTGATTTTGCTTTCACATTTTGTGATAATGTGATGTATATGGGAGTTCCAAGTAAGCTTGGAATCCAAAAACATTCCCAGGAACTTAACTTCCTTAGAGATAGGGATGATTTCATCGCCAAAACTCACCTGAATATCTGGGAGCTTTCGACGACGAGTGAAGATGACAACTTTGCTTTTGGAAAGAGAAAGTTCAAGGCCATTACTATTTAACCAAGCCAAGAGTTTTCTAAGGGCGTTGTTATTTGCTGATGTTGCGATGAAAAGATTGGGGAAAATTTTGTAGAACGTTAAGTCATCAGCATATTGAAGAATGTCGCACATGAAATAAATAGATTTTTCCAGATCGAAAGTATAAATATTGTACAGAATCAGGCTTAGGACAGACCCTTGCGGGAGTCCTTTGAATATGTGTCTAATGTGGGGAGAGGATTCAGGCCCGTCTACAAAAATAGTTCACTGGGAGAGCAAATTAATATTGAATTGGACCAATTTGGGTGGGACACCAATCGCCAATAATTTTTCTTTTAGAATGGGGATAACAACATTGTCATATGCTCCGCAGATGTCTAAAAACACTGCTATGCAATATTCGTTTTTAGAAAGTGCTAATTTAACATCTGTCACAAGAGAGGAAAGGTTATCAAGGGTACTTTTACCTTTTCTAAGTCCAAACTGCGAAGGGGAAAGGATTTGATTTTTTTGTACGAACCAGTCTAATTAATCATCCTTTCAGCTATTTTGCACGGAGTTGAAAAGAGAGCAATCGGTCTATTGCTTGAACCTAGACTTGGATCTTTGTTACTCTTGCAAATGGGAATGATATTTTGGATTTTCCAGTCTGGGGGAATAATACCAGAATCCAGAAATATATTGATAAGAGAGAGAAAGTAGGAAAGGGAATTGTCATCATTGTGTCTGATGAATATGTTCACAATTTCATCCCTGCCTGGAGCAGAGTCTTTGAGGTTTTCCGAAGCTCTCTTTAACTCCTCTATGGAAAATAGAGCATCTAACCATGAAGACGAATTTGGGGTAAAAGATGGAATAGGTACTTCATCAAGATTAGGGACATAAGGGGGAGCTATTTTGCTAAGAAAGTCAGAAATCCAAATTGCTGAATTGAGAGATGACTTCGGCAGTGAAAAGGAAGATCTAAATCTGCGAACCATCGACCAAACCTCCCCCGCTGGAGTAGCAGGGGATATGTTAGTACAGAAGTTACGACAGCTGTTTTTTTTTTTGAAACGAAATGTACGTTTAGCCAGAGCTTGGGCATTCTTGGCTGTTAAGTAATTTTCCATCGTCATCTGTTGGCAGTATGTCTTATTGGCCGCTTTCCTTTCCTTCAACACTCGAAAGCATTCCTCATCCCACCAAGAGGGGGGGGCGAGCCTTCGTGCCTACAGGAGATGATTTAGGTATAGCCTTTTCAGCGGATTTAAGAATGGACTCGGACCAAGATTTATAAGTGGAGGTGTAATTTTCTGAATTAGGGGTAGGAAGGGAGAGGGAAAGAGCCTGAATAGATTCTCTGAATTGGGACCAGTTGGCTTTCTTTGTAATATATTTTGATTTACTTTTAAGGGGGTTAGTATCTAACTGCTGAGCCAGATATAGAATGATGGGATAGTGGTCACTGCCGCAGGGGTCTGAGGTAGTTCTCCAGGAAATTAGTGGAGAGATACATGGGGAACAAAGAGATATGTCCACCGCACTAGGTCTTTGTCCAGGGTGACTTAACCTTGTTGGGGATCTGTCATTTAAAAGACACAGGTTCAAGGAGTCCATAAGGCCAATAATTTTGTTTCCTGAGAAATCCGTGGATGAAGAACCCCACAGTGGGAGTGTGCATTGAAGTCACCCAGAATAACCAAAGGAGAAGATATTTTGCCAGGCATGTGGACCCATAAGGAAAGATCAAATGGGGTAGAAGGGGGAATGTAGAGGGACATAAATGTAATGTTAGAGACAGTAGCTGCCACTAATTGGAAGGATGTATTTATGGGTTTAATGGAAAGAGGGGTGAAGAGTAGGGAGTTTTTGATGAGCAGGGCTGCACCACCCATCCCATCAATGCGGTCGTCCTGTAAACATTGGAAGCCACTCACCTTGAAGAGTTGAGCAGGCTTAAACCAAGTCTCAGAGACGGCAACAATCGAAATTGAGTGGAAATGCAGAAGGCGGGTGAGGTCATCCTTATTGGAGATGGCACTTCTGCTATTCCACTGAAGTATTCTGACATCTTGTGGAGTCATTTTGAGAAAGTGATTTTAATGTGGTAATAATAGAAGCAGCGTTGAACGGTAGATTGGTTTGTGAATAAATTAGGTCAATTAAAAGCATAATAAGGGTTTGAATAAATGAAGAATTGTCTTGGGAGAGTTTTTCAGAAAGGAAGAGAGAGTTCGTTGAGGATGGATTAGAATTGTTTGCACAACCATTTACGGCAGTTGAAAGTGATGACCCTTTCGGATTTAAAAGAAGTGAATTGTGTTGTTGTTGATCATATCCAGGAGCCGGTTTAGGGGTGGGGTTTTTGTATGAGAATTTAGTTGAGCGAGAAGAAATTGTTGTTGAGGATTGGAGAGAGTTGGGTGTAGCGTTGCTGGATAAAGCCTCAGCAAATGATTTTTTGACGGGAGGGAATAATTTAGAAGCCTGAAGAAAGGATAAGTTCTGAGAAGACATCGAAAATTTAATATTTTTTTGGCGGGATTGTTCTGGGCAAGAAGAGTTGATGGCTGTATGAGAGCCTAAACAGTTGAAACATTTGGGTTGGGCTAAAGAAGGGCATTGGTCAGCTGTGTGGCTTTCCCCACATTTGAAACATCTGGGCGGAGATCTGCATGCAGCTTTGGCGTGACCAAAACGGCAGCAATTAAAACATTGTGTGGTGGGATAAGTGTAAATTTCAACCGGTAATGAATTAAAAAATAAATATATATGCGAGGGAAGAGACTGCCCTTCAAAGGTGATCACGACAGATTGGGAGGGTTTCCAGGAAATTGTGCCCTCAGAAGAGTCTTTGTAATTTAGTTTCTGGCTTTTATGGGATTGCCGATATGTTGAGGGGTTGTAAGGGCGGATAAAATTTCTGGGATGGAAAGATCGGTCGAGATACCTGTGACCAAGCCCATATGGGTTACATTAAAAGTAGGAATTGCCTTGAATTTGGAATTTGATGAAATGTAAATATTTTTAATAAATGAATTGGCGGCTGACCCTGTGAGGAATTCAACAGAGATTCGAAAATGGCCCTCGGCTTTTACACCTCCAGGCTTGATAGAAAGAATTTTTGTGTTTGTTAGGAATTTACCAAACTCAAGAGGATGAATAGTTTTCCTTGCTCGGTTTTTTGGGAGTACACAATATATGGGCCACGGGAATGAACAGAGTAGAAATTAGTTGGAGGAGATGCTGGAAGTGCTGCTGGGGCTGGGGTCTGCGAAGTTGAAGGAGAGTCGGATATGTTTGGAGATCCACTAAACTTTCTTTTTTTGTATGACTTTATTATAACAGATTCACTGTCTGAAATTTCTGAAGTATTATCTGGAAGGTCAGGAGGGGGATCTGGAGGCTTTCTGGGGAGTCCTGAGTGGACCTTTTCAGGAATATCCTCCATTCTTTACAAATACAAAAGAAAAAGAAAAAAAATGGAACTAGCGACGACTAGGTAGAAAAAAGTATAAATATCTGATAATCAGCTACGAAAATTGGCTCCTGGATGACCAGAGGGGAGAAGAATCCTCGAGGAACAATACACAACACTTTTCTTTAAGCAGATAACAGAAAATAATTGGTTTTTGATAAATATAATGAGCAACAAAACAGAACAACTGTTGACAGCTAAAATCAAAACAATTCATCAAAGATTTTCAAAATAATACCGAAATTCTTTATTGAATTAAAAAAAAATATATAGCTTATGTTAGCTATTTTCTCAACTTTTTCATTTCTGTCCTTCTCTGGGTTTTTAGTCCAATTTATTGTAGTGTTTTGTTTCTCTTGTTTGCAGAATGTCAGACTGGTGTATTTGTAATACAGATGACCCTGGTTTTGAGAAAAAGATTCGAGTAATCGTCTTAGCGGTAGTGAAGATGAACAAGAGAGACCAAGTGATTCACAAAAATTGTTTGTATAAGTACTTTCGTACATTTTAAAATGTACATTTAATAGGTAAATCATTGTGATGTTCAAGCTTCTTGTAAAATTTTAGTGTGTATCTAAATCATTTTAGAATTTTAGATTTGTTTAAGTATATTAATATTGTTCAGTAAAATTTGCAATTATTCTTATTTACTTACACAACTACCTACCTCCAGTTATAGTTATAGAGCGACTACTATCACTCAGTCACATAATGCTCTGAAAAATATAGTGAAACTACTGCAAACTATTAAAGCAGTCCCTAAGGCTAGGCGTCCGCCCTGCAGGAATCCGGACTGAAGGTTAATTCACAAGCATCACTCTTGCGAATAAGACCATGACAGTTTCACACCTGCCAACGGTTTGTTAGTGACTAGGAAACTTCACAAAAAATCAAAATGGCATTTCCTGACTTGGTTTTTTCCATGATATCTGAGTTGTCATTTAATAGTCATGGTAGGCTCCAATATTGATTTACCGATCCATTATGTAATAGCATTTGTAAAAGAGTCATAGTAATTGCCTTCAAAATTTGGTTTTATTATTTTAAACTCTCTTTTTTCCATTACGACTTCTACTTACTTTCAATATCCTTTTTAGGTTTGATCCACACGTCAGGTGCAAAATCGCTGCGGATCGGCAATTAGGCTGCAGGATACTATGTGTTAGATGGGGCGCTGGACAACCGTAAGGCACCACACCAAACTGCTGAGCCCAGCCATTCCGTACCTAACCTATAAGTTAACAGATTTCGTCCCGCAACATTGCCCATAAAATATTAATAACAATTTTTTGAAATACAAATGTTTAACAAGCTCTTCCTAAAGAAAGTGATCTTCTAATCATATTGAATTGGCCGATCTATAAGCTCAACTAAGATGTGCTAAATCAATAGATCCAATTCATCAGCACTTTGCAATTTGTCGGTAAATACACAGTGTAGTTTCAATGCAATTATCTTGTTATTTTTCAAACAATTTTATTTTGATTGCACAAGTGAATGCATCAGTTTCTAATTCCTGTAGAGTTTTTCTAAGTTTCTAGTGGTTGATTGTGTCGCATGCTGCATTAAAACCTATACAAAGATAGCCAGATTTTTAGATATTTCATAATAATACACATTTGTAGATACATGAATTTATAATATTTTTATTAAATATAAATTTCAATACAAAGGATACATGTAGTGTATGTAATTTTGTGGAAAATTGAGACAATTATGTGATAGTTCCAATTTGATTCCAGAGATCAATGAAGAGTTATTTATTGGTTATATTAATTAATATGTATGGTTATGTTTATACTTTCATCCAGCCTCACAAGAGTGCCAGTACAAGAAAACTAATAATAATGGTAATGAGAATATCGAAAAAACAATTTGGTATTTAGATGAAATAATTATTAAATATGATTCTTAGATGTGATTATATGATTCTTAGATGTGATTATATGATTCTTAGATGTGATTATATGATTCTTAGATGTGATTATATAATTCTTAGTTGTGATTATATGATTCTTAGATGTGATTATATGATTCTTAGATGTGATTATATGATTCTTAGATGTGATTTAGATTTTTTTTTTTTAACTGAGAAGATCCACATCAGATTTTTTTATAAAGGGCCTTATAAATATTAGCTTTCTTGCAATCAACTACATATACATATTACTTAACCTGATGTACGCGGCTGTCACATATGTGATACATCAGCGGGTATTCCCGTACGCGGATGTCGTATGTGTGATCCATAATGTTTCACTAAAACACATACATTGTGTCAAAGTATGCCGCGTGATGGGATAGATAGCATTGAAAATGCCCACGTTGAAAGATTAAATAAAAAAAAAGAATTTACATTCTCACAAGCATAAGCTCTCATACTCGTGTCATTTGCGCTTGCTCCCAATAGCTTTCCTAGCACTACCTACTCACAGCCCTCGATGTCACTAATCCCTCAGCATTATAATTCATACTGTGCAGTATGAACCAAGACTTTCTCACCGTGCCTTATACCTACAATAATTTTAACATTAGATGCATGTTCCATACATTTTCTTCGTCTTTGGGTTAATTTCGTTTCTTCAGTCGTTTCACTTAATTTAAATTTTTTTTTTTTTACGAGTCTTCTTAATCCGTTTAATCTCAGACGTAAGTAAATTTTATCCTTCTTGGACCATTTTGTGCAACACCAAAATAGAATTTGAAAGAGTTTCCTGCAAGTTATAGAGTTTCTTAAAACCCAAGGTTCCATCTGCAACTCTTTAGTTTCATTCCTTTTTGTCTTTAGTCATCCTCCTCGTCTCCGTAACCATCTCCATCCTCATCTTCGTCATCGTCTTCATTTTCATCTTCGTTCTCATCTACTTCAGATTCTGAGTCAGAGTAATCAAACTGTAAAAAAATAGGTGCGGTTAGTAAATATTTACTAACAATAAAAAACATTAAATAAATCAAAAAATATTTCAAGTATTTACATCGTGTTCCACAATGAGGTGAAGATAAACAGCGATAAATCGGTATGAATTTACTGCATTCCACGCATGTGTCCCTTTAGGACAACAGCCTCTGCATCTGTAAAAATAAGTTTTCACAATTATTTATAAAATTTCTTTATGTAATAGTACATATTTAGTCAATAAATTACTTCTTAAATAAAAATATATCTATGCATATTTTATTGAAAGGTGGCTGAAAGTCTCAGTAAACTGTTACACCGCACTTAAACACGATTAAAAAAAAGCGCCCACCCGTGAATCTTTTCTGACCAATGACAGTCTCTAAAAAGTGTTGACAATTGTCATGTGAAAAAGACGCCGGTAGATTTGATTTACCCTTCCAACCTGAACTGAGCATTACATGCACTATTTCAAATCCCGAAGCATGTAATTATGGTTACTTTGTTACACATAAACTACTAGCTGACGTATGGCAGGCCTTGCTCGAGGTTATGAATGGTTTGGAGTAGAGTTTTAAGGTTGTGAATTCTAGTAAACTGGATGTAATTGTAAAGTGGAAATAATTTTATGTTGAGAAATAAAAATTACGTAGTTTATTTTTGTATTATGAAAAACTTATTTCATAACAGGATGGAAGTGATCGCGGTGGATGTGGATGATGGGAAAGGGTTGGTATATGCGGTTACTTCTGTCAATATGTATTGTCACAGGTGTAGTCCACTCTCAAAAGTGTTAAGTGTGGCACCATTATAAATTTTTTTTAAAAGTGCATTATATAAAAACTAAAAACGCCACTCACCGCAGGAGTAGGCAGAGTGCATCGACCGCCAAACAACTCGGTCTTGGCACACACACTTCTTGCTTCATTCTCTTCACACTCTTGACATGGCCCGACTCTAACTAACCATCATGCCATTTCTCCACAGGGTAGGCAGAGACAATAGACCCCACATAACTCTGTCTCGGCACATACTCCTTGCTTCATTCACATTCATATATCATCTCATACATAAGCGGACATTACACATACTCTTCGGATTCAAGATCTCACCACACTTTGTTCTAATATGTCTACCGAAACGCATGTGTAAAGGCAGCGAACTGCAGTCCGAACGCCCAGATCTCTCGTCAGTCCGACACATAGGTTTTTCTCAGTGATCGGCGTGCTATGCCTTCACACGTAAGCGTTGAAGCGTTCGCCGCGCATTTTTGTTATGGTTTTTCACTGACTATTTATAGAAAAAGCAAAGATTAGAAACTTAAACATTGCGAGTAAACTATCAAAATTTCCACTGTTCATACGTAAGTATTTTATAATCTTCTAGGTATACCTATAAATATGACATGACGTTATAATTGTTAAATGGCCATAGAGGTGTCTTATGATATCTATGGTCAAAACTGTAGCAAAACTTTTAAACCGTATGACGTATCACGCATCAGGCCACACTTCGTTTCGTTCTCTGAGAAATCCCTATACACGTACACTTCCGCGCGGAGATCAATCGATCAATGGATCGGCCCGCCCGTCGAAGTGTGGTGACTTTTGTACCCAAATTAATGAAACATGATCTGGCGTATCGGCGGGCAGATTGGCGGGCACTTTGAAGTGAAGATTGAGAAACGCAGGAGGAAACATATGTGTGGGAGACACTATACTTTTCTGTTGTTCTGACTCTTAATATGACCCAATTCAAGTATTTATTCACTTGATCATGCCATGGCTTCCTCGGGAATCCCTGACTTCTTCTACCATTTACTTTCATGTCATATAATCTTCTTAAACTCTTTTCTTCGTTTATTCACTCAGCATGCACAAACCATCTAAGTGTCCCTTTTAGTATTATCCATTACGCTTATATTACAAGTCTTGGAAGGATTTTCCAGATCTCCACATTTTTAACATGGTCAAACATGGTTAAACCACACATAAGCACCAGGGATATCATCTCTACTGCATTCAGTCTACTTTCATCTTTCCTCTTCCAGTTTCATACCTTGCATACATCAGGGTTGGTATCAGCACTCCATTGTGAACTGATAGCGTGCTTCGTTGACCATTTTTTTTATTAACACCAACGGCGTTGAGTCCTTCATTTATTCTACATTCAATTTCCTTTCGCCTTTCCATCTCTCGTAAACATACTTCCCAAATATACAAATTCATACACTTGCTCCAAGTACATACATATTCGTAAGTTGTCTACAAAAATTGATTTTTTGTAGACAACTGAAAATTAAATTATGAACAAACTTTTTGTAATGCCATAGAACCTTTTAAAACAAAAGAGCATCAGGCCAATCAATGTTCGAACTTATCGTGACGTGTAGAATGGAGTTCGAAATTTTAACATGTTGCAACTGAAGTCGACATTCTAAATGAAGATGGTGATCCATTTTTGTTCCCAGTACAATTCATTCCTGTTTATTTTTTAGGAAAATTTTACCATTTGCTGCCTAAGGTGACATCGGTGGTTAAGTTGAAATAAACCATATAGAATCCTTTTAAAAAACTACCCTATATTGACTATAATTCACCCCCGTATCTCATTCCGGTGCTGAGATAATGCGTAATAACAAAAAAAAATACTCCAAATTTATATATTTACATATTAGATTTTCTGATTTACGCACATTTTCTTATCTCCAAGGCACAGCGCCACTTCAATTGCAGCTCCTAAGAAGTATGTTCTTCCACGGCTTGCTCTGAACCTAAAAAATAAAATCATATTATTTATGTTTCGCTTGTTTAACAGAAAGATTGATGCAAAACCTTTAAAGTGCTTATACAAACCTCTGTTTGAGGCTCTTGGATCCAGTAGTAGAGCGCAGGGCCCTCTCCAATCGGAAGGGAGCATCTTGGCAATTGCCCATCATGAGAGCCTGGTTGGCAGCCCAGGGGGGCACATGCCAGTAGCCCCTGTCCCATTTTGGATTCGGGTTCTCGAAACCACGGATTGGGAAACGCACCCAACCTGAGAAATAAGTATTTGTTCATAAAAATAATATATTCACTACAATAGTAATTCTTTTAGATACTTAAAACCAATACAGTTGAAGTTCTGCTACATAGCAATACATAGCAGAACTTAAATCAGATGTGATTTAAGCAGTGATAATAAAAAAAATATATAATGAAGATAAAACGTACTTGTACAAATTTCTGTTTTGACCCGTTGTAAAAAAGCGTGCTAATAACTGATCTAAATATTACATAGAGTAATATCTATTGTCAGTGTTCCTTAAAACAGCTACAGTAGAACCCCGTTAATTTGAAATCCACGGGACATTAAAATCAAAAATTTCGAATTAAGGAATTCCCACGTATCTCTAAATTAAATTAATTTTCGAAATAATACGTCTTATTCTAGTGTAAATCCAATTTTCGGGGCCGATTACCGACGCGGCCGGCCCTTTAAATTCAGATAGGTACTCGAAGTAACTTCGTAAAAATACGACGTTATTTTCGTCTAAATCGAATTTTCGCGGCCATAACAGTCGCGGCCGGGCCTACAAATTCACATATTCAAAGTAAATTCGTAAAAAAAATATGACATATTTCCGGGTAAATCGAAATTTCAAATCCGAAAACCGTCGGGCCGGCCCTACAAATTGAGATAGTCGAAGTAAATTAGTAAAATTATGTCATATTTCCGTGTAAATCAAAATTACACGGCCGATTAGAGTCGCGGTCAGGCCTTCAAATTCAGATATTCTATGTAAAATCGTAAAAATAGACATATTCGCGTGTTAATCGACCAATTACCGGCGCGGCCGGCATGTCTGTTTCAAAATAACTAAATAATAATACGAATTAGGAATGTAAATCTGAATCTGACAGGCCGGCCGTGGAGATTAAACGCAATTTTTACCGCATTTAATCTCCACGGCCGGCCTGTCAGATTCAGATTTACGAAATTCTATGACATATTTTCGAAAAAAAACTTTTTTTTTTTTCGAATTAAACGGACAAATTTTCGTGCGAAAAATTGAATTACGAAATAACAAATTTTTCGAATTAAAAAGCCATTTTCTATAAATAAATTTTTAGGGGATATTTTTTTCCACAAAAATTTTGAATTACAAGTTTTTTCGAAATATCGGGGTTAAAATTAAAGGGGTTCTACTCCAAGTTTTTTTTTTGTAAGGTTAATCAAACTTAATAAATACTCCTGGCAGTCTGTTTCAAAAATCGCATTGCCATAATTCAACTGGTCTATCCTATAAAACCTTTTACTAACATTTGCATTAAAAGATCGCAGAAATACCATTATCTAACAAGAAAGATTGTCATATAAAGAACTAACAAACACTACACACATTTTATTTCTCTATTTTTTAGTAGATATTAAAAAAAAAACTACATTGTACAATTTTCAGATTTAATAAATTGATAAAATCACAGAATGTGCAATAGCACAGTTGGAGGGCAAACGGGTATGGAAAGGTGAAGTCAAATAATAGATAGAATACGCACCGTGAGGAATCCTGCTGGAGGGGATGGCCAAGTAACAGGCGCGGCAGAAGCAACGGGGATATGCATTAGAAAAACAATCAGGCAAAATCATTTGCTGCCTATACAACAGTAACTGCCTCATGTAGACACAGCTCATGTTATTGCAATGAAAACCCTCTGTCACAGGATCACCGTCCATTATGCAGGAGCCAGTCAATAAACCATTATTGGCGAAACCGTGATTGCAATCGTTTTCCGGCGTCCGGAATTCATCTCCCGTGGTGATGGAGGTGTGTTCATTCGTGTCTGGTCCGTGATAGACACTGACAATTGCATTTTCGACTTCAAAGTGTTCGATCATGGCGCTCATTATTTGGTTAAATCTATCAGAGTTTGGTTTCCCAGGATCTTTAAAAAAGGCTGGAAGCGGAAGTTCTACATTGCTGGCTCCGGCAAAGGCTTCTGGAGGAGCTATGGCTGCTGCAGGGGCTGCTGACATATGCTGGGAAGACAAGCTCCTTGACAAGTTGCTGACGCTGCTCTTCTCATCCTCCGATGTAAAAGGAAAGGAGTGTTGAAATGGTGACCTGGGATCAGTGATACCCATTGAAGGTGGCAAATCAATGGAGTCAAAACATTTAGTCCAAACATTGCTGCATTCTTTGCGTTGAATTGACAAGACTGACTTGTTCTTTATTTCGATATTCTTTAACTCATTTGCCACGCATGGGTTTTGCATGAGGATGTCAAGACTTTCATCATATGATATACTCTTGGCGATAGAAGAACCTTCGGGAACTTTAGCAAAGTCTTCATATCCATGAAAGGTTTCTTTTTCATGATATTCCAGATCTGCTTTCTCGCACTGCTGTGTGGCATCATAGCCTGATGCAACGTCATCGTTATGTGTATCATCTATTTGGTTTCCTTTGACTGTCACAGTAACAGAGTTAGATAGATCATCCAGCATGGACACCTCCACCGTATCTCCATCTTCTGGTGCATTCAAGAATGCAGCCTAAAACGACAGGGATAATTCCTTAGTAGGATGCATATCATCATCATTTTAGCCAAAGGTGTTATCCCACACTTTTTTGGCAAGGACGCTCAACTTTATGATTGTTTTTAACTGATTATTGATTAAAAAATTTGGAACATTACTAACTTAAAAATCTAAGTTTCTGATGCTGTAATCATAAATTTCGTAAGTGAAATTTTTTTTAAGCTTCCTTGTCAAATATTTTTTTTGTGGGGTACCTTTGACCAAAACACACTCGATGTAGTTTGTCCAAACTGCAATTGACAAATACGCAAATGAACTTAAAAACGCAAAAACGCACAGTGGCAAATAAACACTACGCAAATCATGTAACATTTTGACGCACTCAGATATAAAATAGAAAATTGGCAGACAAATAAAAAGACATTCACCTGCTCGCATTTTCCATACACATCGATGATGGGGTATAGTTCCCTGAACTTTGGGTTAATTTTCACAAAGGTGCCAAAGTTAACTCCGTCTACCACCATTTGTAATTCCCCCTGCTCGGTGAATAGAATGGAGACAATGGCTCCAACGCGCAGTCGATCCAGAATCTGACCATAGTCAGTCTTTTTCTGCAATCAGTCATCAATGTATGGAAAATTGTAACTATGAATAATATTATGTTGATTGACTTTTGGAATGTTGCAAGACAGAAGAGAAAATCCTCCATCATGCAACATCCCAAAAGTCAACCAGCATAATACACATACTGTCAGTAAAATCTTTAATCATATTGAAATGATAACTTCTATGTCCTATCCTTTTCCAAGAAAGGTCAAGGATCAATTGCTCCGATAAGGAACCCCCAGGTGTCCCCATCTTGCACTATTTTGGTGGTATCGGTCAATTGGAAACCCAGACTCTTTCTGCGGCCGCTCCAGTCCAAGGTTTGTCTAAGGGAGACAGTTTCCTGTGGATATTGTTGAAAAAATACAATTAGAATGGTCTGATTTTTGGTAAAACAAAAATGTGTACTGATTCAAGGAATTGCTCAATAGTTAAGTTGAGCGTACTATCCTCACTTAACTGACATTTGGGTGAAAACAAAAAAGCTGCAAATCTTAAATGTAAAAGAAAGAATCGAGTTTGCCTTGTAGCCATCAAGGTACAAAGTATCATAGGTCACGATCCAGTAGCCCACGCCAAGGTCAGCGGCCGATGGCGGAAAACAGTTGGGCAGCCAGTGCCGCGCCGCACCCACGCCAAGGCTGCCTATCCACTTGGTGTTCATCTTCTGCACAGACAACTGCAAAATTACAAAAGGTATTATTACACAGTAAGGAGATTGTATATGTATAACATAAATCATTTATGAAAGTCATTTTGGAATGTGAATTTGGACTTCACCTCCAGTCCTCCAAGCTCCAGATTGAAAAGATTTATCGTCTTGGCAAGAGTGGTGTACATAAAATAATCTACACACCTGATAAGATTGTCCACGGAGTATCTGTCGATTGGCCACCACCAGTCCATGGTTGTATGTGTTCTCACGAAACACTGACCTCACTGAAAAAACAGAAAACAAAAATTTTAAAAGAGGTAAATACATAATCACTAGAATGATTTTGATCTGAGTATAGATAATAAAAAATAAACATATTGAAATGTGGAACAAACCTTCTGGGTCCAAGATTATGTTAGGTCCGTGATGGCAATAGAACTCTGGGGTGTGGAAACCAACAAAAGGCAGACTGGGCCGACGCTTCGCTTGCGTTCCTCGCATTATGCGGTTAACAGGAAGGTAAACGCAATCTATTGTGATACAAACAAACCATTACAATAAATGCAATACTAAAACTATGTAATAACATTACATATGAAAGAGTCATCACAAGTGAGAAAATAATACTTTTTAAAGTAAAGAGCACTCACCCTCACTATGATTTCCTATAGAATCAATCATGTGCACACTGTGCAGATTGTCTTCCGGGCCCCCACTCATATCCAGTTGGCCGTCCAAGGAGGTCACTCGTAACCCCTGCGGAGGTCCATTGATCTCCACCACCACAAATACTTTCTGCAATCAAAATATGTATGTATACACGACCAAGAATACTTTAATTAAATATATTTTGTAAATTACTTGTAATGCAACTTATAAAAAAATAAAAATAATAAATAAATGTAATAACATGTGTACATACATAATATTATAATTATCACATTTCAAACATGTACTTACAAACCTGGCAATAATTATAAACTTGGGTGAATTTGTGAACTAATAATTGATGAATGATTTTTTCATTGTTATTACAGAGGTATGTAAATAATGGTCTCACTCACATCGGGAATCTTCTCAAACACAACTCCTCGTTCAACAGAATTAATGATTAGACAGATGGCGTCTGTGTATCCAATACGCCGGAGGCCCACTGTGTCTTTGCTTCGTAGATTCCTGAGATTGAAAGTAGCGAAGCTAACATTGTTATTGATATTGTTCTTCAATAATTGCTCTGAAAAAAAAAATTTATATTACTGTAGTGATTATAGTATTTACCGGGGGTAAATTGCAAATATGCACATACATATATATTTTAATTGAGCAAAAAGGTGGATAGGACATAAATTCTGCTAAAAATAAAAATAATGAAAGTCCAAAAGGTTAAATAACATAAAGAGAAAATGCAAGGCAATACAAAACATGTAATCCAACTTGCATTATTGTTATAGCAATAATTACCCAATACAATTAATTCCAAGTGGCAATCTTCAAAGTGTTTTTGCATATTTAGCTCTGTGATAATACGGTAAATTTTATTAAACTCACCATCAATGTAATATGTGTTCATTGGTAATCCTTCAATGTGGCTGGGGATGTTACAATTTACGTGCGCATTCAGAATGTTGAAGTCAGTGACTCCCACTTTCAAGGATCCAATCAGGTTGTGATCACAAGCCATAACCTCAAACTAAAAATAAAAACTAGTTTCGTAAGCAAGACAAAAACAAGTAAAAATCAGAAATCTAACCGATAACCGAATACATATGTATCAGAACTATTGAAAAAAGTATTTACCTCAAATATTTCATCTAGTTTCAACAATGCTGAGCTAAAAACCAGTTTCCCACTAGGAGTAAAGCTGCTGCTCACTGCTCTCGAACCATCCGACAATACTCTGACATTGGCTCCACAATACTCGGAAAAGCTATTGTGAAAATTAGTTTGTCATTAATGAATCTGGTGAAATTCAACAATTGTGTTGTATAAAGAACATTGCAAATTGGAACTCACGTATGTTGCTTGATCTGGGATGACCCGGTGTAAAGCATCAATGAATTTTCCGAGTTAGCGAAGGCTCGTGGCTTTGGTGGAGTAATGGTTACCTGATAATAAAAATAAAGTAAGAAAATCCGTACCAAATAATGACAATTTGAATGAGTAGATGAAGGGGTGTTGAAAAATTATCATACCAGCAACCAGTGGCGCGCAGTCCATAAAGGCTGAAAAGCTGTGACTTTTCTAAGAAAAAACGATTCTTAAGAAGAAATTAAAGGTGACAAATTTCTGATCAAAATGAATTTTTTTCATTATTTGATAAGGAACTTGTATGCTCATTTATTCAGTTGGCTATAACAATCAGCGAAAGGTGATAAAAATGCCCATTTTCAAATATTTAATGCACAATTCATACCCGAAAAATTACATACAGCCTACCTTTGATCATAAAACAATGCACTGCTAGCAACTCTGCTATCGACACTACTATTTTTGTTTAAATAGTATTACAATTACTTAGGAGTAAGTTCATCTTGGAAACCACAATAATTGAAGTATGACGATTTAACATTTTTAATTCACCTGAGTGCATTGCCCATTCAGATCAATAACTGCAAACATGTTGATGTTCTGAATGTCCCAAGCTTTTCCTTGGTCCACACCGTCTACATAGAAGTGCACACTTCGATCGGCATGGCGCATCACACCTACAAATAACAAAATGTTAAAACAGCTATTAAAAAACATTATAATCAGCATACCGGAAATATGGAGAATAAATTATAATTTAGAGGAAATTTTAAACATTAAAAGAACAGGAATGAGTTAACAAGTCAAGGATTAATAAAATTAATAGAATCAATACCTAACAGCGTTCCAACAGGAATAGTGTCAATGTCAAAAGTGTAGGGTCTACGATTTCTAGCATTGTTATTGTAGAGATTGTTTCCTTCCAACATATATATCTCCCGGCACAAGTCCTGCGGTATTGGAGGCAGAACCACCTTCGTAGGGAATTGGGTGGTCACACCTTTAAAAAGATTTATTTTTATATATAACAAGAATAAAAGTGAATTTATATAACGCTGTATTGTGATAATTCACCTCAAATGTGCAATTTATACACGAAGCAATAGTTTTGGGAGCCACAGGGATTTTTACTAAACATTATAATATAGCCTGTTCAGAGAAAAAAAAAAACAGGATGAATCTGGTACCCTCACATGCATACACAAGAAACTAGGATTACATTATTATGTACATATTTATTTAGTTATGGAAAGCAGATATAACAAATCAAATTTAATGCATAATGTGATTTCTTACCCATAGATATCAAGCCACAGCAGTTAAAGTCCTTGTTGTCAATACGGACTTGAAACATCTCAAACTCCCGCAGTGGCCGATTGCTGAGCAGGAGGTTGTTCTTCACAATCTTCTTCTTGAAGCGGTATGCAATATCTCCGTTGCGGCCAACAGTTACATTGTCGCCACAAATGCGATGGAAGGCCAACTCACCACTAAAAAATAATAATACAGGATTATATTAGGTAAATGAAGGAAATAGAACTCCAGGGTGTGGAACCCTACAAAAGGAATACTGGGCCATCGCTTTCATTGCATTTCTAGCATTATGTGAGTGACAAGAAAGTAGAGGCAATGTATTAACGTGTCACGACAAACTGAAAAAATAAGAAAAATGTCGCATGATAGAACATGCCCTGAGACAAAGTATTAACCCTTTAGGTGCCACATGTATTTTTTTTTAAATGCTGGAGAAGTGTCGATAATCCATGAATATATATATACATATTTATTTTTTTTATTTTTTTTTATTTTGATTACTTTTATTTTTAGACACATGTTTTCAATAATGTGACATAATTTTAGAAACGTGGGTAACGCGTGACGAATTTTATGGCTCGAGCTATATATCGTTCTGTGGCATTCAAGTACAATAATGTATCGGAATGATATATCGTTCGGTGGCACCTAAAGGGTTAAGAGCTATTATTTCAGGTTCTACATAAATAATGAGCTCACCCGTGCAATGTAGCATTGGAATATGAAGACTGGAGCGACTCCGGGGGGCTGGCCAGTTGAACAATGGAAGCCTGCGCCGCCTGTCCATAAAGATCTGAAAGAAAACATGTATGTATTGATCGCAGACGAAACAATTCACAGAGATGGCATGAACTAAACTAAGGCGAAGGGAATGAACCATTGTGAGCAGGGATAATGAATTAATGAAATCAATAAATGGATAAAATCTACGCATATTATTTCATTGATTGATGAATAAATTAATCTGATAGTCCGCAGGCACTTTCACAAGAATTTTCTCTTTGAAAATGAAACTGATTATGAACACTATGTCCCTTTTAAAATGATGCGTGAATTCCTTGCTTTTATGTATTAACATTCCTAGCCTGACTTCAAATCACTAACAAAATAAATTAAGTAGCATTTAGAACTAACAAAAAGGTATGGATTGTTTACTAACATAATACATATGTATTTTATTAGAGTATTTAGTAAAACCTTTTTTACATTTATTTTATAATTTATTCACCACTGAAAAATTACATTATGACATAGTTTTGTGAATGAGGTGTAAAATGAGTTATTTAACTCTTACCTGTGGTTTGATAAGAGAAATTTGTGTTCATTTCCCTCACCACTCCTATTTTTAATATGACATACACAACATAATTACAGAGTATTCGGTAAAAATGTTCTGATGAATCTTAGCTGACAGTCATACGTTTCAGACAGTCAAGAATTCCAAAAATTAACAAAAATGTGGCGTTTCAATGTGTATAATATTAATCAAATGGGTTTGACGTTGAAAGTTATATTTTCCATGATTCATCCATATTGATGACGTGTATGTGAAATACCTAAGAATGTAAGTTACCGATCACTCCGTAGACCCCTTCCGGAATGTTACTGGTAGCGGGGCCTTGGTCAATACCATTGACGTAGAAGCGCAAGGTGCCGCACGCCTGTCGCACCACGCCAACGCGATCGCCCACCTAGAATGTAACAATTTCTACCGTTAACACTTTTCTTTATATTATTTCAGAATCTCATCCTAAATTCAATCTGGCAATTTTTTAAGAGATTAAAATAGTATTAAAAAATATTAAAGAATCTTAAATCTTGATTTCTTGAGTGTGATTTTTTTTTCTAACGTTTTGAAAAACCTTCTCTAAAAATTTCACAGTATATACTTACACCTAGTTGATCCAAGCTGCTGGTGGCGTACTGCTCGCGTACTGTGACACGATTGTGCATTATCCCAATCCCAGTCATCATCCATGTTCCCGATCTGAAAGTAAGAGTTAAGGCTTCACAAACGCCCTTGCGGGAACGGAGGCTAACTTTGGAGACTGAAATTTAGTCTTTGAAAAGCTATATTAAAACGATTTCAGAAAAAAAAAAACTTTTTTCTCGCATTTTTCGTAAGCATGTTTTTCAAAAAAGAAATTTTACATACTTAAAATTAATTTGAAACAGTGCTTGACCAACAGGGGTATATTCAGAGCTTATTATACAAGAAATAGAGTATGAAATACACCATTTAAATTATTGAAAAATGTGTATCATATACTGCTCTAAAAACATTAGTGAGGAGATTTTGATAGGTAAAATTCAAACATTTTCTTCCAAATTACTACGAAAATTTCACATCTCGACTGACGCAGCTCTATGTTTTTATAAGCATCGCAGAGCGGCGGAAGGGATCGGATATGGGATCTGTGTTTGTTTGCGTCGCTCCGGGTTTCCAATCAAATCTGTTTTTTTGTAACTGGGTTACATTCAATGTAAATAGTGGATATACCTAATTTATTATTTATTTGCATTTTAAGTTACTTTACTATATTAAGTTATTGTTAGGTATTATTAAGGGGTAACACCACTCTAGGAGGTCGAAAAATGACCTAATTTCAAGATTTTTTTCCGGGAAAACAACGAAAAAAATTAAAATTATGTGTAAAGTTCTTTATTGCTTATACATTAAAGTACGTATATAAATTTTTTTATGGCAATCTAAAACATAATGGCGGCTGAGCAGGTGGTTGACTGAACACCCACCATCAATGTAGAGCTCCGCGGTCGGAAAAGTTTCTCCTCCAATTGTGACTCTGGAACAAAAACCCAAAAAATTTTCAATTTCACATACAAAAACCTCGAGTAAGACGTAGGGATTTTTTTTTAATCACTTTTTTTAAGAAACGGTGGACATTTGAAAAAAAATTTGTTTTTTTTGCCTAAAAATATGCACTAAAAATGTTTATAACAAATGAAATATGCAACATAAAAAAAAATCCCTACGTCTTTTTCCGGATAATCTTGTTTGAAAGATACTGTCAAAATTTCGAGTCGATCGGTAAAGAATTGAGCGATTTATGTTTCCGGCCGTGTCGAAAAAAGTAGTTTTGAGAAAAACCCGTTTAAAGTTTTCCTTATAAAAAAATCATAGAAATTTGTTTATACCTTTAATCTGCGATGCCTGCCCCATATAATTGACCTTCTAAATTGGTATTCTCTTGTTCTTCGTCCTTTCTAGTCGATCTGGCAGCCTGCCTAGCCAATTTTGCTGCGTCAGTCAGTCTCGTTTCAGCCACTGATACGCGGTGTTCGTCGGCTTCGCTGCAGAAATTGTAGCAATTTGGTCCGATTTTGATTCCGAGTGTTTGCATAATTTCCATAATTGAGATCATTCCATCATTGTATACACAAATAGCAATATGTGTGACGATATCCAGAATTGTCTTACCACTAGACCTTGATTTAAGAGCCATCGCCCACACTGTTGCGTTGAAGGACTCGTTGCTATTTTGTGTGTAGCCACCGATACACCGAGTGAGAAGATCATCACTGCTTAATTCTTCATATATTGGTTTTATTGCTTCATATATATATTCGGAAAGTGGTGTTTTATGATGATGATTTTCCAATGTATTGGTCGCATTCATTCGTTGCCACGAGCACCACGAATCTTCACCGGGCGGACATTGTTCGTGCTGCGGGTTTTCGTCCGTTGACATCTTATGATAAAGAGTCCCCCAAATGCCGTTCCGCATTTTTTCGATTGAGTCGTGGTTTCGACGTATCGCCAGGCCGTAATAAATCGATAATTCGTCAATTAATTTTCCGGTTAATTTTCCTTTTCCTCCTAGGCCCTTTGTTTTTGTTTTTAAATTGCGTAAACGAGTTCCCATACGCTTTTGCACATGATCAATGCATTCTTTTTTTGTAACAGGACAATCTTCATAAGGCTCAGAATCTAAAATGCCTTTATAAGTTTCGGAATCGCCATCTCCTATATAATTGGCATATTTAACATTATACAATTCTTCTGAACGATGAAACATCTCGATCACGGCGTCGACCTCCATTTTTCCGGCAGATCCGTCATGGTTCGCATTGCACTCGTCTGCGTGTTTTTTATGCCAGTCTTCAAAATCTTCGGTGTCTTCAAATTCTTTTCTCCAGTATTCGCACTGTTTACAATATTTGGATTTTACTACGAAATCGATTACTTTTCCGCTAAACCAGCCAATTAGAGTTACTAAACCGAATAACGATGAAAACCCGCGTTTTCGCCACGTTCCGTCACCAGATACACTTATTCCATGTTCTTGTCCTTTTTCAATTGATCTGTTCTTTTCAATGTTAGCTGCAATATTCATACTTTTCTTACAAACGGCTTCTGTTGCGATAGAAATCGTTGTTACTACCTTGTCGTAAAATGATTGAAAAATCGGCCTTGGTAAATCCATAAACGCGCAAAACTTCATCGTTCCATTCAAACCGATGCCGAGCATCCGCATTGCCAGAATAATTCTGCGATTAATTTCGTAGCTTTTGTCAGCAAATGGGCAATTTGGCACTTCTTTTTTAGCACAGTTTGCACAAGAAATGACGATTTTAAAGCCTAAGCCACGTTTTCCATTTTCTGTAAATGTTACATTTGATTTACACTCTTTGCACACAACAGCATTAGAAATATCAGTAAAAACTGTAGGAAAGTTTATGATGCGGTAGCTAATAGTATTATCGACTTCAATGTTGTAGTCATCACAGGAGTCTTTCAATTTTTTTGCACTTGTACTAACTCTCGCATCGTTCGGCGTCTCCAATTCGAATCGGTTCAACGGTCGCCTACTTGATGATTTTCGTCTTTTTTCATGCCCACTGCTAAGTTTTGTGCCTTTTCGAATACGATTCACTTCACCGCCACTCATGATGCAAATTTTTATTAGTACACTCAAAAAATAGCGACAAAAAACCACAACATTTAACGAAATGAAGCGAAAAAACCCACGTGTCGTGCAAACAGTTCAATGGTTACACCAACACTGAAGATTGAACTATACTACAAGCGTCCCAAATGGCGCGTCGCGCCGAGTCTTATACCTGCTCCGAGCGCGCAGCAGGTAGCTACGGTCGGGATCAAAATTCAGGCACTTCAACGATTGTACACCTTATAAATGATGTTGTGTCTTATTCTTAAGACCCTTAGGCACCTTTTAAGCGAAAAAAAAAATCGATTTTTGGAAAATTCTAGAGTGGTGTTACCCCTTAAATGGGTTCAAAATTCCCAATTTTTTTATTATTATTATTATTATAAACTAAGTAATTAATTATTCGAGGTGTTTTTCTAATTTAAAAAAACTATAAAGAATTTTAAAAAAGGTATCATACAACACTATCCAGAGGTTCTCAAACTTTTCTAAGGGAGATAATGTTAAAAGTTTTTTTTTTTCTAATTGCATATATGAAAATGTAGAAATTGTTTAATTTATTTTATGAAATATAAAAAATGGGACAGAGGCTCTCAAACTCATAAAAGGATAATCAATTTTTTAACCAAAAATAATTTTCAATGATTGTTGAACACAGCCAGAGGTTCTCAAACTTTTCGAAAATAGTAATATAAAATCATTGCAAAATAATTTATTATTCGACAACATTTTATTTCAATTTTTTGAAGTTAAAATATCTTTAAAAAATATGCAATCAATCTTTTTAATTGTATAGCTTCTAATTTTTTTAATAGTTTATTATTCGAAAAGGTTTTTATTCATATTTTAAGTTATAAAATAAGTGTATAGGTATACAATTCGGGGGTTCTCAATCTTTTTAATTAAGTTTTTTTCCGGAATTATTTATCATTCCGGATTAAAAAATGGACTCAAATTCCCTATTGTAGAGATTTCGTGTAAGATATGTAACTTTAAATTTATCTGATTTCTAGAGGCAGTGCTGAAAACCAGTTGCACTCCCGGCTCAGGAATGTACGAGGTGTGTTAAAAAAAAAAGGTGAATTTCGAATTTTTTTGAAAAGTATTTATTTATTCATCAATATCCATTTTCTCCCCTTCAAAGTAATCCCCCTCAGATATAATGCACTTATGCCAACGCTTCTTCCAATCCTCGAAGCACTTCTGGAATGCGCTTTTTCAGTATGGCCATCAGCTCGTTCTTCGATTCTGACTTTATCTGATCAATTGTGGCAAAATGCTTTCCTTTCATTGGTCTCTTCAGTTTCGGGAATAGGAAAAAGTCGCAGGGAGCCAAATCTGGTGAATACGGTGGGTGAGGCATGATTACGGTGTTATTTTTGGCCAAATAATCACGAACAAGCATTGATGTGTGAGCTGGTGCATTATTGTGATGCAAAATCCATGATTTGTTTTTCCACAATTCCTATCGTTTGAGCCGTATTGCTTCACGCAAACGTTGCATAACTTCCTTGTAGTATTCCTTATTAACCGTACGACCTGTTGGCAAGAACTCATGATGCACCACGCCATTGTAATCACATTTGATAGAACTTGGCGTGCTTTTTTCGGTCTTGGCTCTTCTGGCCGCTTCCATTGGGATGATTGGGCCTTGGTTTCGACGTCATAACCATATACCCACGTTTCATCACCAGTTATGACCCTTTCGAGTAAATGGATCGTCGTTGACGTCACTCAACAACTCGTGAGCGACACTAATGGGAAGTTGCTTTTGCTCAAAATTTAGCAATTTCGGAACAAACTTCACTGCCACACATTTCATGCCCAAAACATCCGAGAAAATTGCACGACACGAACCGATTGATATGCCAACATCCTCTGCAACTTCCCTAATAGTGATTCGACGATTTTCCAAAACCATTTTCTTCACAGCTTCGATGTTTTCTTCGTTTGTTGACGTGCTTGCAACTCCAGGACGCTCATCGTCATTAACATCTTCTCGGCCTTCTGTAAAGCGCTTGTACCACTTATAAACACTTTTTTGAGACAAAGTATACTCGCCGAATGCCACAGTCAACATTTTAAGTGCGTTGGAGCACTTTATTCCATTTTTAATGCAAAATTTAATACACATTCTTTGATCCATTTTTTTCAAAAGTAAAAAATCGAAGAACACACAAAAACGTGACTAACCTTTCCAGTTGTCAAAAACAAACCACTAATCCAAAATGGCTGATAATGCTAACATATGATAAACATATGTGTACCAACATGACAAAAAAAAATCGAAAATCGAATGTACACAGACCGCGAAAATTCAAAATTCACCTTTTCTTTTGAACACAACTCGTATAGCTGAGCCGTGACCTTTTTGTCAATTGCTAATATTATATAATATGTAAAAATATATATTATATATATATTGCAAAATATGGTGTACGGGACAGGTCCTGTAAAAACCTGCTGCACGTTTCGAAGAAGAAGTGGCCGGGCTGGCCGCTTCGACGCCTCAGGGAAGGAGTTAGGTAAGGGCACCTTAAGAATGGCGAACGACTTTTGCTTGCAGAGGAATGGCAGAATCCATAACAGGAGAGGGCCAGAAGGCGAAGAGAGAAGTCCAATTCAAGCAGAAGATCCAGTGAAGAAGGAAACAGGCAGGGGAAGGCGAAGTAGAGATGTCGATCCGATGGTGAGAAAACACAGATTTTTCAAGTTTTGAGATTTTGTCTCATACTTCCCTGCGGTACCGTGCCACAGACGTCCGGCTCGGCGGGTAGTTTGTCCAGTGACTTATTTCATGGTCCGCAGAGAGCAGAGACAATCTTGAATCTACTAGATTAAAAAATCAGGTTATATTCCCCTACTTTGCGCTTCGATTAAACCCTTCTCGCTTCCCACCAGAATTTTATTTACAGAATTAAAAAATATTTACATCTCAAAATTGCCAGCAAAGTTGTGTGGTGAAACTTTGCCGCCGGATTATAATTTAGTTTACATATATATGACAAATACATTAACACTTAATGATTCCGCGAAAACTAGTGAACAAGTTTGCAAAAATCGTTTATTAAAACCTGCCACTGTTTCCACAGGAATCATTTACAAAGGTTTGCAGTTATCAAAAATAGTTAAAAATAAAGCCCGCTAGGCCAGGGGCAGGATTGGCGGGGTGTTGGGGAAATGTCCTGTTAATGGTCAGTAGCGTCAAGTCACGAAAAAACTCATTCAGTGGCGTAGAAACGAAGAAAAGTGCTTACGCCTGCACTTCTAAGTTTCAACTCCACGAATTTCGCTTCATCGTGCCTATTGTGACGCCACATGACCATTAAGGCGATGCAATGGGAAGTAATGCAAAATCATGTGTTCCCGGTTTGGGAATTTGATGGCCTAGAAACATCATAGATGAATTAATTAAATACTGCATGTAGAACACACCTTAGCCTTTCATTTAACCGGGCATTTTTTTGGTATGTCTTTTTATAAGCCTACAAAAAAATAAAGTATCAGACATTAAAAAAATGTTTACAGCGCAAACTCTCCTACTTACGAACCCCTTTTCCGATATTGTCGTATTGTTCGTTGTGGTAAATTAAGTTTTTTTAGAATATGACCGTAAAACATTTTAATAATTATGTATGAGCTTTCCAGAATGCACGCATAAAACACGCATTTTGGTGATGGTTTTTTTGCATAAATCGAAAAATGCGGCCGATGTTAAGCGGGAATCTGAACCTTGTTGCCACCTGCATAAGGAGCACGTGATTTTGTTGGAATTTTAGCCAGTGGATCGCCTTAAATGAACACAAATATAAAATTAAATAAATAACCACGTCCGGTGCATATGTAATACGTAAAAATACATAATATGATTCGTATAGTTCCTATATACGATAGGTCCACTTTGGTGAAATGTTGACAAAACGTTTTATTTTTATTATTACTCCATTTAATAAAAATCTAGAAAGGTAACTATTTAGTGTGCTTTGTTGTTGAAATACTGATGTGTAGAAATTTGAAAAAAAAATGCTTTCTTAATAGTTTAGGAGTAATTACGAAAATAATGACTTAACGGAATTTTAAAGGAACTATCAAATTAAACTTATATAGGAACCTCACCAGCCTGTGACTTATCGGTGTTTGTTTCTTAATACCATTGACATGTGGTTGCAAGTATAGGGTGAATTAAAAAATTATACAGAAAAATTATGTGTTTACTTATTTATTTATATTTATTTATACAATGTTTTCAAAAAAAAAAAATTTCAGTACATTTTTTTTCAATACCCTTATTTTATACATACATATATATGTAGAATAATTTTCTCAGTTTACCTGCGTAATGTAGTCCTTAGAAGGACTTTTTAACTCCTAGACATTTCGAACAAATCACATTGTCCATCTTCAAGTGAACTTAGGTTTTGACTTCTGGATTGAACGGACACGCGCAAGCGATTAGTTCAAAACAAAACTCAAGACATAAGGCCTCTGAAGATGGACAATGTGATTTGTCCGAAATGTCAGGAATTAAAAAGTCCTAAGGACTACATTACGCGGGTAAACCGAGAAAATTGTTCTTCATCTTACACCCGTGAAAATCTCAACCATAACATATATATATATATATTATATTTGTCTTGTTTTGTAATTGTTCCAAATAAATGAACAGAATATTATTTCTACAGTAAACACAAGAAAACAGTCACCATATTTAAGAAGTTAACAAAACTAAACCATAAAGTATAATACAAACAAGGAAATGCAGACATTTTATAATTACAATTTTTCCGTATTTATTACGAATTGTGCCAGCAAAAACAAACATTTTTTACAACAAAAATAGAGGTTTATCGATTTTTTTAGTCAAAACAATAATAAAAGATTTATTTTTTAGAGTTTTATTCATAATGTACATTTGTTACTTCATTTTATTTATTTGCTACCAGTATTAGTTCGACTCCCCCACCGCCCTAAATAAAATTAAGTAACAAATGTAATTTGTTACATGTTAATGCCCAATAAATACAAAAAAAAATAATGAAAGTCTAAAAGTAAGTTGAAACATACATTTTATACCGAGGAATGAGAATTATCAAATCTCTCACACTATGTCAGTTGCCTCTTCCGCATGACACTCATCGTATCCATCCTCGACTGAAGAAGTTTCAACGCAATTTGCATTGGAATGTTCCACATCTACGTAGAACTTTAGGAGCTCCAATTCTTTCCACTTCTCGCCGTGTTTTGATAATAAATGTTTAGCATCCTTTAGCTTCTCTTTTTTCATGGATATGCCACTAGGAAAGATGCACAGTGACATCAGTAACACATTTACCCCTTTTAGTGATAAGTTTTTATGTACACATTCACTCCTATAATTTTCTTTACCTTTATAGATTTATAGTTTGTCTGTACCGCTTGCTTCCAATTATAAACAGTCACATCTTTTGGAAGGTTCCAACATGTACTGTGTTCTTTCAATATATTTAAATATTGGTCTGGGTTGACCATAACCTCTTTTGTGCGGAATTCTTTTTCAATGGTTGCAAATACTTGGTCAGGGAGTAAGAAAGAGTGAGGAATATGATTTAATTTTTTTCCACACTGATGGGAGATTGGAACCATTTCATGCACATTCCTATTAATGTTGTGTTTTTGCTTTGCCCTCCACAACCGTCGGCACATAAACGAATAGTTTTTTTCCTTGAAAGTCCTCATTTTTTAAGTTTTTTAACACATAAAAAACTGTACTTGCAATTTCATTCGAACCTTTATGGCTCTCCGTTTCATTCCAATAAAAAATGTTGACATTTTCTTTCACCAAGTGGGCCTTTGAACTTCCAATGACGACTGTAAAGTTGTAGAAGTTGTACTGCCTACAGAAACACGCAGACTGGTCTGGCAACTTGGGCAGTATCATATTCTTTTGGCAATCAAAGGATATTGAATTTCATAAAACGCTTTTGCTTTACGATTATGCACTTGGTAAAGCGCCATCAAAGTTTGTTTTGATTTTCTCTTTAAATTCAGTGCACCGAAAGCATACATCAACCTGAGGTTTTCCGAATCCGATGTTATATTTTGTATTGAATACGTTCCTGAAGAATGATTGCTTATCCTTTAAGCAAGGGTCTATTCGATTTGTATTGAACATTATTCATATTTTTTTGTGTTCAACTCCGCATCTAAATACAGGCGTTGGTCTGACTTATATCCACAATAATGTGGTTCAGAACCTTTAAATGACTATGAATTTTTTAACTGCAACCGTTTTTTTACTAAAGGTTGTTGATAGATGATCACCTCTCCAGTTTTCCTTCGCCGTTCCCCCATAATTATTGAAGAATATCTTGAGAATATTTAAAATGCGATCATTTCTTATGCCTAAAATAGACATGAAAGCTTTTTTGCAAACGAGAATTAGTTGTTTTCTTGTCTTTTGCAATAAAGTGTATATGACACTGAAGCCTCTTGCTTTAATTCCAACTGTTTTTCTGGGATGCCGGCGCTTGCCTTCATCAATACGGCAGTACTTTATAATATAGTTGTTGTATCGGACTTCGCCGTATCCAGAATGTTCCGACGCGGCCATTCTCGTCTTCGTATTTGTTATGTATAGATTGTTCATATTATTGTTTGTTAATTTATGTAACGGGCGGTCTGTGGAGAGCTTGTTCTCCCAGATTGCTCAGACTTAAATGACTATGAAAATAAAAACGTAAGAGCAGTACGGCGGTGGGACAGAGACAGCCTTGTCAGGCATTTACATGGCGCCGTGGGTCTGCACGTTGCGGACCGCCTTAAGTTGCTTGCGAAAACCACTTCGGGCAGTAAGCATTCGACCGCCAGCCTGACAAGTACTTCTATCTCCACCGCCCGCTCTGACTTCTGAACCACCCGCCTTGTTTTACTCTGCCCACTGCTTACGTTGGACTTCCATCGGACTACTGCCTCGGACTGGACCCCAATAAGCGACGTCACAAGGACAAGGCCCGCCGAATTTGCAAAAGTCGTCAACAAAAGTCGTTGTCGTCAGTACCGTTCCTCCACGCAGAGGGAACGGTAGGAGTGCTACCTCCCCTCCCAGCCCCGCTCCGTAGATTGGGATCAGCCGGCCTCATACAGTTCGTTTGTGTGCCAGATTACGTCTGGTACAGTTGTCTTGATAAATTTTCTCATGTTTCGAATAAAAATTTCTATGGATATCCATCAAATCTACCATTTTCAAGCTGCCACTTTTGCAGGTCTTCGTTTTATGCTCGCACAATGGAGAAATTGGCATGTTTGTCAGAGCGTACCTAGAACAAATGTTTTTTATATAATAATATTAATTATTTTAACAAGAATATTTAAAATTAGGGTAACTCCTGAAAGCTTTGGAATTACATCCACAGGTTTTATCCATTTTATGTACGGATCCATTCAAAATAGCAGATTTTTAATTACCTTTTACGGCTATCCGCATTCTTTTTCAAAAATCCTTGTTGATAGCTCGTTTCCTTGATGTATTTCCCGTCACTTGAACAACATTTTTGGTTAGATTAGACATTATTTAGTTGTAGAAACTTATAAAACGGCAGACACTTTTTCAATACAACACTTCTCGTAACTGCTGCAGCGGCCATGTTGGCCATTCGCGAAATGCTTCCCACTCATTGGCTACCGGCGCAAGTGGTGGACTCGATGGCACAATGAATTCATCATCTTTTTTTTTTTTAATATGAATACTTCACAAGAGTCCCAACTGCTCCCAACTGTCTGGAGCCAGTGAGACTATGGCATTCCCAATTGGGGAATTTTGTGAGGCTGAAGGTATTGGGGAGAGGAAGAAGGGGAAGGAGAAGGGAAGAGGAAGGTGGGGAATACCTGGCTATTCAGATCTGGTCACCAAACACGGCTAAAAGCCATTTCAAGCAACGTTCCAATTCTGAATGGTGGTCTTTCACCAGGGCGATACCGAGAGTATATTCCACTCTAGAACGTGCACAAATATGCTTATATATTATTTTTAAATGAATTAATTGTGAAACAACACAAATTAATTAAATAAAAATTACTTGTGCATGCCGGGATTTGAACCCGCGACCTTCGGATTCGTAGTCGAGAGCCTTACCCCTCGACCATGGAGGCCGTCATTTGAAACACATCGTAATTTTTAAATCCGCTTTTCGGCCGTTTGCAACATATTATATCAGTATGGTAAATTGCCGCTAGAGTAAAACCTAATATTAAAATCAATTTTGAATTATGGTGGACTCATCGTACATGGAAACTATACAATCATATGTAAAAATATATAATATGTAAAAAAAAATAATAATATATAAAAAAAAATAATAATATGTAAAAAATATATAATATTTTAAAAAAAATAATAATATGTAAAAATATTAAAAATTTTAAAATAATAATATGTAAAATAACTTGACAAATAAATGTTTTTATTGTTATTATTATTATATATATACCTAAATTGATTAAACATCATCGCGCGCGTTTGTCGCGAGTTAGCGTGCATGTTGTATGTGAACATGCTGAATAAAATCGAATCCTTTGGTCTTAAATCCCACTGCTATGCTGATGACCAGCAAGTTTATTTTTATTGCTTGCCTGAAGAAATAGACATTCTAAAAACTCGCATAGCTGAGTGTCCCGAAGCTATTACTCGTTGGATGACCTCAAATAGATTGAAGCTGAATCCGTCAAAGACTGAGTTTCTCTGGACCGCCACAAGCAGACGCCTGCATAACATTGACATGTCCCCAATAACTATTTCTGGAACTGACATTACTCCAAAGACATCTATCAAATTACTTGGAGTCAATCTGGACGCTGATTTGTCCTTTAAAAGCCAAGTGAACAGAACTGTAAGCACAGGGTGCTTCCAATTAAGGCAAATTAAAGCAGTGCGGAGAAACCTGCCAACAGAGGCGACTAAATTGTTGGTTAATTCGTACGTTGTTTCACGTCTAGATTATTGCAATGGTATATATGCAAGTCTCCCCAACTATCAAATTAACAAATTACAATCCGTTTTCAACGCTGCGGCAAGACTAATTACAGGCGTATCTAAATACTCCCACATTTCAGAACATCTAAAAAATCTGCACTGGCTCAAATGTCCTGAAAGAATCCAGTTCAAGCTTTGCTGGATGGTATTTAAATCAATTAACGGGATGGCCCCGGCTTACCTATCGGAACTCTGCATCCCAGAAAATTCCAATTCACGCCAGTCAAATCTAAGATCAGCGACGGCATCGGCCATCGGGAGGCTGAAGGAACTAAAGTGCACACCAGATACTAAGTTTGGTGAGCAAGCTTTCAGCGTGTCAGGCCCTAAAGCCTGGAATAAAATGCCATACGATCTAAGATTGATTAAAGACTCGACAGAATTCAGGTCAAAACTCAAAACTCATCTCTTCGGACAGTCATATCCATGAATGGTTCAGTTACCTAATAAACAAATAAATTAAATATTTTTAAATGTAAATAATTAATAATTATTATCAAAAATCTCAAATAAAATCATGTTTCAAATAAGCACCTACTCTTCTTTTGTCAATAACCTTCTATTGTATATAATATCAATGACAAATAGGATTTAAACAGTAACTTCAATGTCATGCAATGTGCAGTGTTTTCTAATATATGTGTCCTGTGCGTGCAGCCATCATTAGTCAAGTCATACCATCTCAGCCCAAAACATTGTAATTTAATTAAGTTTTAATCTGGAGTGCCCTACCAGTTTTCTGCATATGTACATAATAAGATAAACCCTAGCAAGTAGTATTTGTACAGCGCCCTTGAGGTGATTTTTCACAAAAACGGCGCTATATAAATCGTCCAAGTATTATTATTATTAAAATGTATAGATTTGATATTTCGTAACGCGACCGGTAGTTAACGTCAAAATCCACTCGCTCAAGTCAGTCATGAGCTAAATCGCACCCGCGCTCGCGAGTTGTACGTCAACATCCCATTTTGAATGATAATAAACAGCTGATAGTAACCCCGTAGCGACCGATTTTTTTACAAATTTGACCCAAAAAATTCCAACTTCGGACCCGATTTACTCGAAAATGAAAACTCAAATCAAAAAAAGTTATTTATATAAAAGAAATTAAAAATACAAATATGATGTAGATTCACCAGTTTCCCGCTTGTACCATGAGTTTCCAAACACCGTGTATCAAAAGGATTGAGAATCAGAAATTCTACTTTTTTTACTTTATTTTATAATTTATAAGAAATTTTAAAAAAGTTGTTAATAATAAATTACTTCATATTTAAAGAAAAATAAATTTTAAAAGATTGAGTACCTCTGGGTTCTAATTATTAAAAAAAAAATAATTAGGCAAATAATCATCAGCTTAAATAAATTACTTGGAAAATAATAATTTAGAAAAGTCATAGTAAGAAATAATAGAACGAAGGTCGAAAAAGTCATGTGGGTTTTACCTGACATGCCTCGCAACGCCGAGTGCGGTCGTTGCATCCCATGGCTGACTGTACCTACTCTTCGTTGGGGTCACTAAATCCACGCGCCCCCAATGGGAGCGAAGGATATTTTATGGTTAACCTTTTCACCTCTATCCAGATACATATGAACGAATATCCACGAAACAAACTGGACTACTTGATATAACATGGCCCAATCCATTAATATAACATTATTTGTGAAACTTACTAATGTTGAAAATATAATGTACACAATATCAAAATGTTAATGTAAATAAACCAACTATTTATTAATCTACCTATAACAAAATATAGTAAAACCCCTATTTTACGTTTTTCAAGGGACTGAAAAAAAAAACTTAAATGGAGGGAAAATGTAAATCGGGGGAAATGAAAAAAACAACTTATTTTTTTAAATAATCTTTGTTAATTTTTTTGGTTGAAAAAACTGTGTGTAAATGATGATCGCAAATAACTTCAAACAGAAAGACGCGTCACAAATCGAGTTGAAAACCGAATAGGAAAATCGGAAAATCCAACTGGACAGATCAGATGTTATAACATTTTACAAATCGCTAAAATTGAAAACTGTCGGCCAATCACGGCACGGCAGATAAAAATGTGACAACTGCGCCGGCGCATGAGCGCGTCCAATCACGGCACAGATAGCTAAAATTGAAAGTGGGTGGCCAATTACGGCGTTTCGCGCTGTACGGTCGACCAATCACAGCACGACAGATAAACATGTGTCTTCTGCGCCGACTCATTGTCAAGCGCGCGTAAATCATACATTTTGAATATTTTCGACGTAAATTGCAGGAAAAAAACGTAAAAATCGGGCAATAAATGTACTAAAATACATCGGGACTGAAATAATAACATGTAATTGGCGGGAAAACGTTAAATCCGGGGACGTAAAATACAGGTTTCACTGTATATATATATATTAAGAGCTGACGATATTTTCTTAGAAATTATATTTCTAATAAAATGAAAACATACATGAATGCGCGTAACACTGCGGGCACAGTTTATTTACACATAAATGTATGCGTGGAGTGGTGAAAAGGTTAATCTTAAGAAGAAAGTTCCATCTCAGCGTGCAAAGAGGCAACATTTAATGATACAGACTGCAGAAGTCAGCTCGGAAAGTTTTGAAACCAGTGGCGGTTTTCTCGAATGAGCGGTTGTGCAGTAAACTCTCAAAGAAAAACTACGGCGAACAAGACTCACTTAGATTTTAATATGCATAACCACAGTTTGAACAGTGCGGCACTGCTTCATAGTGTTTGTCGGTAGATATACCTGAACAGCGCACGACGACGCCTTAGTAAAAAAAACCACCAATAGAAACACAGCTCGACAGTCCTTATGTGCGAACCTACGGAGTGAAAAAACCTATGTGATATTTCTTACAACATAAATACGGTTTCGTACGGTTATTTCTTATTTTGAAACAGTTAATTAATGATGGAAACCTTTTAAAGGATTTTTAATTTAAAAAAAGGTCATACTAAAAGTTTTTGCATTTATGAAATATACGATTATTTAAACCCAATCTGCCTTTTTAGTTATTTTTGTGGCAAAAACACAAATATGAGCTTATGTTTTTCCTCATATTAACTAATACTTGCGGCTGTCTGAAAATAATACTAATTTATTTTTATATCTAATACCTCCCACACTATCTTTTTAAATTAAGTGAAAATGTAATTCTTTCCTTTTTAAAATCGCTCGCATGTTGAACTCCCAATGATTTAGACTACGAACTGTCACTGATTAAAACTAAAAGTTTACAGTCAAAACAAGGTTCAGGCCAAGGGTAGGGCCAGTGGCATTAGTTCAGCATATAAAATAAAAGGAATAAATGTGATTACTTACTTCATATTAGTCATGGTGAAAGGGAATTCCAGGTCATCTGGAGAATGCATGGTGACTCCAATCTCAATGGACCCGGCCCATTTGCTGATGATCTTTTCCAGTCGAACTTCAAATAGCTCATCTTGACGGAGGGGGCGGTTGGTCAACACCACACCATTGTTGAAATCATCTTGAGCGCTAGAAAGAGTAACATATAGGATTAAATTAATGTGCAAAACAGGGCAGCCAGACCTGACAGTCAAAAAGGAAGCTGGGAGAAACAGATAGATTCTTATGAATTGTTTATGTGTTTAATTCGTGAAACTCCATAAATTAAAAAAAAAAATTGAAGAGCTGTCACAATAATAGAAAACAAAAATACTTGCAGAAATTAATAATAGCATTATTAAATTTGAATTATATTCAATTATTTTTTCTTTGCATCTCATAAAAAAAAATTGGTACCAGAGGCAGTGCAAAACATCTTCAGGGTATCTTATGTATGTAGGCTAGAAGGCTATATCGTCAGCTTAGTGCAAGAAGTTACTGATTGACTAAAATTTAATTTTAGACAAATAATGACTTATTTATTGCCTAAAGCAGTCGTTCTATTGCACGAAGTTTATTTATGACTTCTTGCCCTAGTAGTTAACATATTATTATTTAACACATAATGACTTCTACCTCATTATTCAAAAATGTCAGTTAATGACTTCTTGCACTGAGCCAACGATATATGCTAATCTCTATAGGAAAAATAGTATAAAAAAGACATAATGATGGTACAAGGGTAAACAAAGAATGTTATACACTCACAAGGGCCGATGAGCCGTCTGTCCATTGTTGATAACAACAGCGTGAGCGCCGCAGTTGGGGTGGAAGGCGAGCACGTCCTGACTGCAGGAGGGGCTGTGGTCAGGGTTACCTCGCGGCAGGGGTGCCGGCAATGCAGGAGCTGGGAATTTACAATGATATTAGTCACAATATTACAAACCACCCAATGGAAGATGGTGAAAATCTGTGCACCATAAATAAAATCGTTAACAATCCATTTACATATTACAATGTCATTGAGATGACATTATTAACTATGTAATAATAGCATTTAGATGTGTACCTTTAGAAGATTCTCCGATTTCCAGAACATTCATGATGTCTTCGTGTTCCTCAAGATCTTCTCCGTCGGGATCCATGATGGAAACCTGAAAATATTTTTAACTTATTAACAAAAATATAAATAACATGGATGAACAACGACTTCCTGTGTAATGTTATGTAATACGAAATTGGCTTTTACCCAAGAGAAGAGGTTACACATTAAAATCCCATTGCAAAAATATATTTACATGATTATTTTATATGCAAATATGGGCACTGTCAATCTGGAAGTTGTATTGTTACATTAAATTTGACGAAACTTACAAAACTGACGCTTTAAAACTGTTAGGAACAAAACTGATGCACAATTATTTTTAATGCGGTCAACATACCTTGACAGTCATTCCATACAGGTCAACTACACCCCAGACTTGCTGGTTGATACGAGACACGGCCACACCTTGGTCGAGCCCATTAATGTAGTAGTGGAGGTTGCCATTCGTCTTGCGGATCAAACCGACCTTGTCACCAGCCTGAAATGAAAGAATTGCAATCAAATCTTGTCCAGACACGTCAAATACAAGTCAAGAATCACCGAAAAAGAATGTAATCATATGTTGATTCTTCAAAAAGATTAATTTACTGCATGCAAAGGGCTACCTGAAGTTGGTCAAGGTTAAAGTTGCCGTATTCCCTCCTTGTTCCTCGTCCATTGGTGAGGATGCCACAGCCAGACATCATGATAGTTCCAGTGCGCATGTTGGTCATGGTGGCAGGGAACTCCATGGCACTCGGGTTGTGAGACGTTACGCCCATCTGGAAAAACCATTTTTGTAAGCTGTATTAAATGATTACATATCTAAATTGATTAAAAAAGGGGAATTCGATCAAGTGCCTTGCGGTTGCTGAAATAAGAAAATGGAGAATATGGTATTTTCAGTGTTTTTTTTTTTAGGTATTTTCACAGCCTTTATAAGCAATATTTTATTATAATGAAATATTGCTTATATTATAAATGAATTAAACTGTAAAATATATTTTATAAAATAAAACAATAACTTTGTTTTACATCACTTTTATTTATACTTTAGCCAACCGGGTTTCGCTACTACCGTAGCTTCTTCAGGGCAGTATACAAACTGCCCTGAAGAAGCTACGGTAGTAGCGAAATCCGGTCGGCTAAAGTATAAATAAAAGTGATGTAAAACAAAGTTATTGTTTTATTTTATAAATTATAATGTCACATCACCAAGTTATCGCTTCATATGAAAATATATGTAAAATATATATTTTTTAAAGAATGAAAATACATACCTACTTAAATTACATATTTTTAGTAGGATGATCAGAATCAGAAAAATTTACTTTAAAACTTCCACACATTTTTAACGGTATCGTACTCAGGTTTGTACATATTCATTGTGATTGTCCTTCAATTCCTTCCCAAGTTCAAAGGGGTTGGAACACGCACACATTCAAGCACCCTACCTCCCTTATAATCCTCGCTACACATAAAACAGCGCTGACCCTACCTCAAACATCACAGTTGAGTGTGTTCAACACAAAGAGATAGAAGAAGGTTATTTGTATGTACATTAGGGTGGTCCAAAATTTTTTTTTTATTATTTTTCATCTGACCGCTCCGTGAATTTGTTACATGTATTCATAGTAATAACATAGTAAAATTTCAGCGAGATGGCTCAAGTAAAAAGGGGTGCTCAATCGAGTGTTGTTTTTGAAATTTTTGTGTAAAATGCTTAATTTGTACTTTTTAATATATTATAATAAAACTAATATAAAACTTTTTCCACTTAATTTTATTTGACTGTAACCAGGTTCAGCCTGTCAAGACCATCTTCAGGCTTATATACACAAATATGGGGGAGGGTAAGAGGGGTGGTCTACAAGGATTTTATTCGAATATGTGGGTTTTCTTACAATTGTTACTAAGTGGTCTTTGGCTGTCTAATTTCTAATTATTTTGGTTTTTTCCAGTTTATTATTATTCCATTGTCTGCTGCCCTCGGTTGCAATCCTGCTTCACTCCCGATCTCTCGCAGCAGTATTCGACGTGCAAGAAAAAAAGCGAGAGCCGAATACAACTCCAATATAAAAGAAAAATTTGATATTGACTCTCCATTAGTAATACATTGGGACGGCAAACTGATGACCGATATAACTGGCAATAAGAAAATAGAGCGCCTTCCGATACTTGTCTCTGGTAATGGTTGTGAAAAACTATTAGGAGTACCTAAACTTACTGCAGGAACGGAGGAACAAATATCTGATGCTTTTTTTGACACAATGCAACAGTGGAATGTCACAAATAAAGTCCGGGCTATGAGTTTTGACACTACTGCTTCTAACACCGGTGCCAAAAAGGGAGCTTGCACTCTTTTAGAAGGAAAGACAGGATGTGATCTTTTGTGGCTTGCTTGTCGTCATCACATATTTGAAATAATGCATTCAAAAATATTTACTCTTTGTTTTGGGCCATCAAGCTCTCTTCAAATCCCACTTTTCAAAAGATTCAGCGATATTTGGGAAACATTACCGAAGGAGGACTATGATTGTCTTGACCTCGATAAGAACGCAGAACAGTTCGCTGAAAATACTCTTGAGAGTCTTACAACCGCTCTATCTAGAGATAATCAAGTTCGTGATGATTACGAAGAGCTAATAAAGCTCACCATGATTGTTTTGAACAAACCTCCTACGAAGATACATTGGCGCGCTCCAGGTCCGATTCATCATGCTCGTTGGATGGCGAAATTGCTGTATGCTTTGAAGATTTTTCTCTTTAGAAATAATTTACAAGCATTTAAACTAACCAAGAGAGAAGAAAAACAAATTGTTCGATTTGTTAGTTTTGGTGTGCTCATCTACACCAAAGTTTGGATCAAAGCGCCTTTGGCAGCAGATGCGCCAGTAAATGACTTACTACTTTGGAAGAGCTTAAAATTGTACGAATCCATTGATTCCGAAATCAGTATAGCAGCTAGGGATGTCTTAGAGCGTCACTTATGGTATTTCTCAGATGAACTACTTGCATTTGCCTTGTTTTCTGACAAGCTGTCTGATGCTGAGAAACAGGCCATTGTTCAAAAAATAAATTGTGATGTCGGTAATCGTTCAGTACGAGGTGACTTTGCTAAGCTTTCCTCAGAGGTTACATTAGATGCTTTTGCAACACAAAGAACGTTGAAAACACTCTGAGTTCTTGAAATCAAGGACTCTTCCTTGCAATTACCTCCTGAGACTTGGAATGACAATGTTGATTACCTTCAAGGCAAAAGCTGCGTCACAAATTTGCGTTTTGTTAATGATACAGCGGAGAGAGGAGTTAAACTGTTTGAAGATTACAACACGTTACTCACTAAGACTGAGGAAGAAAAGCAATTTTTACTTCACATCGTTGAACAAAACAGAAAAATCTTTTCCACTGAAACATCCAAAAAGGAGTTAACAAACATAGTTTTGAAAGATTGCGACTAATATTATGTTAAGTATTACTTTGTTACAAAATTTTATTCATATTTAAATAATTTGTATACTTATTTGATTAAAATACTTGTAATATTAATAAACCTTAAATTACGTGTTTTATTTAAAATCCTGAAATTTTGTCAGAAACTTATAATTCGATGAGCATCCCCTTGTATATAAGATAAGGGGCTGAAATTTTTAACACATCATAGGAATGGTAGGTGTAACAAATCAAGGGTACGGCTACACCTATATTTGATTATTTTTTTTTTACTATATAGGCCTGGACCACCTTAATGTACATACATATATGTACCTGCAAAAAGTATCTAATTATTTCGAAAGCTCCGAGTACGAGTGATCCAGTCCCTTACGATCCAGTCTTTTAAATGGTTTTCTGGGAAGTTCGCATGCATTTGAAACTACGGGGTCCAACGAAACCAATAACCTATTAAAATATCAGTAATGTTTTTTACTCAAAGAATTCCATATTGTCTTTATTGTGAATACAAAAATAAGATTTTTTTAAAACATATTTTTTCGGCACTTTATATTATTTGGCACCGTAGTCACACCAAAGGAGTTAAATAAAAAAAATGCTGGATCATGGTCACATATTATGTATTACAAAACTCAGATGATAAAAAATATGATACAATTAAGACCAATAAATAAATCTAAAATCAGCACTTGATACATTTTGTTCAAAAGAGTGTTCACTTTGAAACGGCATAAATCTGGTACGGGTAAACATAATTTGGTGTAATAAACATTTCTTGGTAGATAAATTATTCAGGATGGTGAATACATAACAGGTTTTGATTGCTCAACAATAAAAATCGTCATTAGGGGTTATGGCCAGGAATTTCAAGAATAAATCCATAGTGTGCACTGGTGATTCAAAATCAAAACATTGCTTGAAATGGCTTTAACTATTTTTAGTCATCATAGTATAGCCAGACACTTCCCAATATTCCTCTTTACATCTCCCGCCTACTAAGTTTCAAACTAACTAAATAAACCATTACACAGCTTTCTGCAGAAGTACGCAGAGAGGATTGATCGCCATGTCTTGGCACACACTCCTCACATTCATAAATGGTCACATATATAATCTTCTGTTATTCTGACTCTTGACATGGCCCAACTCAAGTATTTGATTCACTTAATCGTGACACGTCTTCAGGCGTCCCCACTATTACTACCAATAACTTTTTACTATATTAAACCTAACAACATTCCACAAATTGGCGATGCAATAGTCCCACTGGCAGCGCATCTGGTACGGTACACTACATCAAAAATAATATTGGCACCCAACAATAACATTTCATTATATTGACAAACTTTTAATGTCGACATATGGAGTATGTATTTTTATGTACAAGAAAATAAAATAAAATTATGAAATTTGGAAACCATCACAGATAAATAAAATTTATTTATGAAGGCTACCACCCTAGCCGTAGCATTCATAATGTTTATGTACATAAACAGGTGTACAACAGATACATCTACCTTTGCTGAGGGTTTCGATTGCTGCTACGCAATCACCCCACAGACTCCCAGGTAACTTGCTTTTCCGTACACAGCGCATCTCAACCCCCCTTATTTGAATACTCTCATCCGCTCAATAACTCACACACCCCTCCCCCCTAGCTGTCTCTGCGTCGCCCCCACAATTCCTCCCCCCCTCTGACCTAATTCAGCGAGCCTCAAAGCAATACAATGCAAACATTTCAAACAAGCTTTTAACCAATTACGCAGCTATGGAAGCCAGTTTTAGACAATCTACGGTAACCATCATGTCCCTTCCTCTCACATGTACGAGGTTTGTTCAAAAGAATGGGAGAATTTTGAATTTTCGCAGGCTGTGTACATTCTATTATCGATTGTTGGTACACATATGTTTATCATATGTTAGCATTATCAGCCATTTTGGATTAGTGGTTTGTTTTTGACAACTGAAAAAGTTAGTCACGTTTTTGTGTGTTCTTCGATTTTTTACTTTTGAAAAAAATGGATCAAAGAATATGTTTTAAATTTTGCGTTAAAAATGGAATAAAGTGCTCCAACGGACTTAAAATGTTGACTGTGGCATTCGGCGAGTCTAAAAAAACTTACTTCGTCTCAAAAAAGTGTTTATAAGTGGTACAAGCGCTTTACAGAAGGCCGAGAAGATGTTAATGACGGTGAGCGTCCTGGAGTTGCAAGCACGTCAACAAACGAAGAAAACATTGAAATAGTGAAGAAAATGGTTTTGGAAAATCGTCGAATCAGTATTAGGGAAGTTGCAGAGGATGTTGGCATATCAATCGGCTCGTGCCATGCAATTTTCTCGCATGGTTTAGGCATGAAACGTGTGGCAGCGAAGTTTGTTCCGAAATTGCTAAATTTTGAGCAAAAGCAACGTCGCATTAGTATTGCTCAGGAGTTGTTGAATGACATCAACGACGATCCAGATTTGCTCAAAAGGGTCATAACTGGTGATGAAACGTGGGTATATGGTTATGACGTCGAAACCAAGGCCCAATCATCCCAATGGAAGCGGCCAGAAGAGCCAAGACCGAAAAAAGCACGCCAAGTTCGATCAAATGTGAAGGTTTTGCTCACTGTTTTCTTCGATTACAATGGCGTGGTGCATCATGAGTTCTTGCCAACAGGTTGTACGGTTAATAAGGAATACTACAAGGAAGTTATGCAACGTTTGCGTGAAGCAATACGGCTCAAACGATCGGAATTGTGGAAAAACAAATCATGGATTTTGCATCACGATAATGCACCAGCTCACACATCCATGCTTGTTTGTGATTATTTGGCCAAAAACAACACCGTAATCATGCCTCAACCACCGTATTCACCAGATTTTGGCTCCCTGCGACTTTTTCCTATTCCCGAAACTGAAGAGACCAATGAAAGGAAAGCGTTTTGCCACAATTGATGAGATAAAGTCAGAATCGAAGAACGAGCTGATGGCCATACCGAAAAGCGCATTCCAGAAGTGCTTCGAGGATTGGAAGAAGCGCTGGCATAAGTGCATTATATCTGAGGGGGATTACTTTGAAGGGGAGAAAATGGATGTTGATGAATAAATAAACACTTTTCGAAAAAATTCGAAATTCACCTTTTCTTTTGAACAAACCTCGTATGATAAATTACTATAAAGGCCACTATATATATATGATTACTGGAGCACGCTCTTAACGGTGTCATCAACGGTGCCCTTGAGGTGATTTCTCACAAAAACGGCGCTATACAAGTCATCCAACTATTATTATTATTATCTTGGAGGAGAACGTGAGTAGTTGGGGGAAGGTCTCTGAATACAAAGGTCTGTCTCTCTCCACAGGTCGTTGCTTTTACAGGACTTCTGAAACTGGTGGTATAGTACTTTCACAAAAAAACACATCATGAGTTGAGGAACTCCTTAGGTAAACGAACTGGTTTACAATACACTAGTTCTGCAGTAGTTCCAAGGTCTTCTTGCCAGGCTGCCCCAATGCCCATTAGCACCGTCGCAAGTCTTTCCGTCCATCAGTCGTTTCAGTGGCATTTGATGACAGCTTTTAATTCGCAGTGGAGTATTTCTACAATTGTGTTTAGTCTCTTCAAATTTCCAATTTTGTTGTTCAGTATATGTAACGCCGCACAGACGTTCCAGCGTTTCATCGATGGAGTAATACAAAGGACTGTATTTTTGCTATGCCTATATTGACAACATCCAAGTCACGTCAGAATAAGAATACCGACAGAATCTACATACACTATTCAAACAACTTCAGGAGTACGCCGTAGTGGTCGACTTCGGAAAATGTAACTATGGCTGACTAGAAAACAAGTTCCTCGTATACCTCATGTCTGACAAAGGCATCAAACCATTCCCATTACTATAAGGTGACGGCTATCCAGAAGAACAGCCATCCGGAAAATGTTAAAGATCTTCGACGTTTCTTCGTAACTTCTATAGGAGTTCTGCCCTTCTTAGCGGCTGAGAAACAAGAACTCCTGCAGTAGTGTCTTTTATTAGTATATGTCTTTTTTATTTTCCATCATGGCTCGGCACCTTGTTTTCGAAAGTGAAGCGTTTAAAAAAAACATCAAAATTAATCTGTAATCGCGTTGCAAAGAATTATTCGTATTTGCATTCGGTTATACATACTGAAAATACTCATTGGGATGCAAGTCTGAAATTTCAGGACAAAAGTTTACCCTTTAAAACAGTCTGGTAGAATCGAAATGTCAGAATGCTAAAAATATTGAATTGTGAGACTTCTTTTCCTCTACTTCTCCTACCTTCCACTTTGACAATGACTGAACTTTTCCCAGTTTCGAGTTCTCAGTTTGGCAAACGACGTGTCCAAAGTATCTTAGGATAAGTTGTAGGCAAACAGTTGACAGCCTATTTTGGATGCCTATCTCTTCCAGAATGGATGATTGGGGCGCCCGGCTGATAATACAATCCTGAGCATTCTTCTCTAGCACGAGAACATCTGTATTTTCTTTTGCTAGCTCTAAACGTCGATATTTACGAGTCTCATCTTGGTGTTCTTTATTGTGCCTCTGTCACTCCATATCTTTTGCATTTAACTCATGCAGTCTTTCTTCACACAAATTCTTCTCTTTTCACCTCTGTTTCGTGAGCTCCTTTGCCACTTATAGACGAACCCAAATATTTGAGGTTGTTGACCATTTTTTAACCTGTGAGAGCATTCATTCTTACAAAGGTGTTTGTTCTGTCGACCAACATTAGTTTTGTTTTAGGTTTGTTGATCACATTTCTCGCACATAACGATTAATAATTCTCTCTCGACAAGTAATTATTCTTTGAATGCTACAGGTTGATAAGATTAACTTTGCAGGTGTCAATAGGAGGAACTAACTAATGAACTTTGGTCTTAATTTTTTTAATCTACAAAATCTACATTAGTGATACCACCAATTTCAAAGTTAACCATGTCAAAGTGTAACTAATAGAGAAATACTATTTACCTCAATGCTTCCACTCCATTTGTTGACAAGGCAGTCGATCCTAATCTCGAATAGCTCATCGTCCAGCAGGTAACGGTGCGTCATCACAACTCCGTTGTTGAACTCATCGAGAGGGTGACGACGTTGAGCGGTCCTTATGTGAGAATTAACCATTTAAGATTGTATATAAAACAAGTAAAATTTTTTCCAAATTACATGGTATGACTGAAAAGAGCGACCAAGAATCAGCAAAACTGAAAATATTAGATGTAGGCCAATATCAAAAGCTGAATGCAAAGAAGTTATATTTCTGTCAGTTATATGAATATTTCTAAAGCTTAATATCTCATGATGGAAATGACATTGTGAGCTAAAAATAGTCCCAAGGAATTCAAGACAAAAAAAAGCTGTACATATTTTAAGGATCAAAAGTTCACCGTCCAATGACTTTTGGTGCTTTAGAAATATGGATTTCTGCTACATACTTGCAATAAGACAAGCTTGCCCATAATGAAACAATGCCAAATATCAGGATTGGATATCTTTGATGCTGGTTCAATTTAATGATGAAATAGTAAAAACAAACTGATTTACCTGCGACTAGTGCTCAGCTTGACCAGCGTACCAGTGCGCTTGTGAAAGCGCAGTTTGTCTTCGATGGCCTTTGTCGGTTTTCCTGAAAACAATTACATAAAAATTAGGTATCATAGAAACTTCTTACATACATACTATGTACATTAAGAATAGAAAGGTTCTCGAATTTGGAGAATATAATTTGCTGAAGGATGTCAGAGGGAAAATAAATGGGTAAGAGAAAAGTTCGGAAGCATCTGGCTATTCAGACCTGGTCATTAAACATAGCTATATCAATCACTGTTTCGATTCTGAATGTTGGTCTCTCAGGTACAGGGCCTTCGGTTCAGCCGACCAGCCAGCCGGCCATTGTTAAAGTAAATTTCAGTTTAATATTATATTAGTTTTATATTCCTTCAATGATTGCAAAATAAATTTGTGGCACCATTTTAATTAATTTGAATGCATCATTTAGTTTAATATTGATTACATCCAGCTCCGCGCAACCTATAGGATACGGGTTCCCGACCTTTTTAAGGTTGGGAACACTTTTATCTCATTTTTCTTGGTTATTGAATTAGAAATATTATTTTTAAAAGACAAAATATCATTCAATATCTGCTAAAACAAAATCATTTTCGTTAATTTTTATAAACATGGGGAAGCAAGGAATAATACAAAATATCTTCAGTTTTTCATTAATTCACCGTTGTCTAACAATACCTACCACAAAACAGGTTCCCTTACTTTGGACCATTAAACAGTTTCATCAACAGATAATCAAGAATCTAGCAAAACGAAGTATTTGTCCTACAACCGGGATAGTATTTTTTTCATCCACAGTTGTAAATTTAAAATATGGAAATCAGTATTATTATGAAAATTTTCAATTGTAATTTATTGGAATTGATCAAATTTTGGTTCAGAATCGACCGGTTAGGAACCCTTGCCATAGGGGGTGGGTGGGTAAAAGGGGAAAAGGAATCTGCATGCGCTGATGGATTTAAAAGGGGGTGTACAAAGGCGGATCGTGGGGGTTGAATCCCATTTCAATAATGCGCTTATATTTAGATGAATTCTAGGGTTATGTGAGTGTTCTAGGATAGACCACCTGCGAAAGGTATTAAGCCGTGCACACACGGGTTGGTATGGTATCAACATGAACTACGCTCGGTAAACATGCGGTATGCAAAGAAGGCTCTATTTCCTATATTGGGACCCACAACTGGTCGGTGCGGCGAGCAAATAGAAATATGCTTAAAGAGCGCCTACAGTTTAATTATTAGCCGCAGTTTAATTATTATTATTGGATGATTTATATAGTATGGTTTTTGTGAAAAATCACCCCAAGGGCGCTGCACAAATATTACTTCCTATTCTCTATCTAATTATGTACAAACAGATTCAGATGAACAGTTTTATTAGAAAATTTAAGCTTAGATAAGATATGATTTTTACAGTTGCTATTTTATCCTCCTTTTCTATTGATGTTACATTTATAAGAGGATTGGTGGCACAAGAAGAGTTATTTAAAGTAAGTTATTTGAAATATTTATAATTTTTAGGACTAGAGAATATTTATAAAATTACCTTAAAAAGCTTAAGGCCGTATAACCAGCCGGCAAGAATTTGTATTTCACTCAAAAACGGTTATCGCGCTCGGCGGGAGATGTGGACACCACAGTACACTTCTGTCCCGCGAACCAACGTATCGTACAGTGTGGTTCCGATAAAATTATTGATAAATTCTCAGTTCCAGCATTTTTACCGAATAAGTTGCCACTTGATTCTTGGGCATGGAAGTACGTAAACATGAAAAGGAAAATAACTAAATATATAGCATTATGCATCTACCGTGATTTATTTCATACAAAATTTGGAGTAATATGTACCTACTTGAATACTTTTTTTATAATATATATTGATTAAAATTAAGATTGTTTAACCTTTTAGAACTTTCCTGAACCTTGTAGACTCACCGCCACACTCCGCCACTCATTTCTGAAAGCTTCTAGAACTTTCTCCTTCCATAACTTCCTAGAGCATTAGCGAACCATCCAGAACATTCTGGGACCTTTTTGGCTCACCAACATACTCCACCACTCATTTCTGAAAGTATTTACGAACCACCCAGAACGTTTTGGAACCTTCTAGACTTATCGATATACTCCGCCACTCCTTCCAGAACTTTCTACAGCTTTATCGAACCTTCTAGAACTTTCCGGAACCTCTAGACTCACCAACACACACCGAAACTTATTTCTGAAAGCTTCTAGAACTTTTTCCTTCCACAATTTTCTAAAGCATTTGCGAACCATCCAGAACCTTTACGACTCATCGCCAAGAAAAGTACATATAAGTAGACATACTCCGCCACTCCTACCAGAACTTTCTACAGCTATATCAAACCTTCTAGAACTTTCCAGAAGACTGTTCTTGAAATTTCTAGAAGGCGAAACTTCCAGCCCTTATATCTTCAAAAGCACGCCCTTTAGATAAAAACGGGAACCCTCATCCTGGAGGTGGGATAGAGATCTACCACACCATATAACTCCCCTGATCGTACCGGGACTCGTTTCTGAGTTTTTGGGGGCCATACGTTTTTTTGAACTTTCTTTTATAATATATATTGATTATTATTTACTCACTACTTCTTGTTAACAAAAATATGGTTACCCGATGATTGTGGCTGATGATGGGTTACAATGAAATTATTATTGTTGTAATCTATAAATGTACAGCTCAACTTAAAGATTTACTGTAGATTTTATAGTTGTTCATAGTTTGAATAACTTGTTGTTATTTTTTTTATAATATATCGTATCACTAAAATTGTAAAACCGCCCATCTCAACACAGGACTATCCTAGTGAGATGAGTGGCTAATGTTTTTGTTTTTTAAATTTATGAATAACTTAAATAGAAAATTGGCAAGCAACAAACATGGTATCCGGAAACTAGTGGTACAAGCAGAAACTCAATCTACATCACATTTGGAGTCGATTTTGTGGTATACCTTTTTTGGTTTGAGCTTTCGTTCGCGGGTAAATCGAATCGGTAGTTAAAATTTTTTAGGATACTTTTGAAAAAAGTGTGCTAGGGGGTTACTATTAGCTGTTAGTTGTCTTTTAAAAAGCGTTGAAGCGTAGACACGCCTGCTTAAGTTTTTGTTTATCCCTTTAGTTGCCGAAAAATCGGACAAATATTTAAACATGAATAAATAAATGTTTTTTTAGATTCTCTATCCGATGCAGATTCTAAAGTTTCCCGCTTGTACCACTAGTTTTCGGACACCATGTATCAAAGATGGCATATTTTGGCACTTTATGTTCGCCTCTTCGATTTTGGATTGGGGCCTTTAGCATTAAAAATAATGATAATTGGATGATTTGTATAGTGCCGTTTTTGTGAAAAATATTATTATATCTATTGATTCCGCTGCAATAATCTATGTAGTAAATAATAGTCCAATAATTTGAAAAATCCTAGCTTACATCAAATGGGGTAGTTATGGTTTTTTGGTATATTATATATGGTGAATGCCTAACGATAAATCCAATTTTTCAACCCCGTCAGATATCCGGACTCATTATCATTAGGCCTTTATCATATAAAAATCATTAGTACCCCATTTGATGCAAGGTAGGATGTTTCAAATTATTGGACTATTATTTTGACTGCATTGCGAGTTGCACAAAAAAATTATTTATAATTTTTCACATAATAATACATCATAAAACTATTTGGAATTTTATAATAAAACAATATCTAAATGCTTCTACACTCTGTACAAATAATATATATCCATCATGGCACTTGAGATTAAAAGACGACAGAATTTTAACACATAATCATTTGAAATGATAGATCATACCTAAATTACATTTATCCGCAATCCAAAATCCAAGATGGTGCCATTAAGTCTCAATATATCAATGCCTACTTGAAACCATTCATAGTGATAAATTACACGTAAACATACTCCAAGTCGCAATCCAAAATTTTATTACTAAATAACAAAGTACTAATGTACCTACTAAAACAGGAGAAATCAAAAGGGAAATCTGCCTATATCTGCAGATAAATATTTAAATTAAATTAGGTCACAATATTCCCGCTTGTACCACGAGTTTCCGGACACTACGTGTAAAAGGTAATGTAATTCGAGCGACGCTGGGTATTAATGCGAGTCTATTATAAAGATTAGTTAATAATAAAGAGCCACGGTAATTACGGTTGAATCGGTCACCATAATATATAGGTGCAGGTACATAATATGTGTATATAAATATATATGTATTTGGCTTTAGAAAAACAATTCATTTGATTTTTTCTCGTGAAAATTAAACAACATTATAGCTAAATTAAGTTATAAAAATTATAAGTATGCATAGTAAAAAATCTGACTGAATACCATTGATTCGTTCGAACTACACTATACGAGGTGTGTCCAAAAGAAAGGGTGAATTTTCGCGGGCTGTGTACATTCGATTATCGATTTTTTTGTTTTGTTATGTCGGTACACATATATTTATCACATGTTAGCATTATCAGCCATTTTGGATCAGTGGTTTGTTTTTGACAACTGGAAAGGTTAGTCACGTTTTTGGATGTTCTTCGATTTTTTATTTAGGTTCGTTTTCTGAGGCATCATTAGTCCGATTGAAGTGAAATTTTAGATTTGCTTTATTTTCTATGTCCTCATCAGCATTTCTTCAAAAAAAAATTGATTCTTTTTAGAAAAAAATTGTTAATAATTGTTAATCCTATGGAGGAATTTCCTAGTTTTAGTCGGAACTTGATAGCCGTTTTCTGGGGCATCATCAGTCCGATTAAAGTGAAATTTTAGATTTGCTTTGTTTTCTATTGTATAGATTTATAATACTGTATCATTAGATGATACGAAATATTTGCGTTTTATAACAAATGTTCGTTTGAAAATATAAAAATCTGCACAACGACCAACAGAAAAACTTTATTACATAAAAATATATTGATAATTAAATAAAATAACAATCTTTCAAAATCAATTTATGTTTTTTTGTGGAAAAGAGTCGACACATCTAGAATCTGATTAAAAAAATTACTGTTTTTCAGTTGTGTCTGGTTATATCGCCTTAAGAAGTTTTTAGTAGATATTCACATTTTTTTTTTTTTACACATTTAGTTATTTACAGTGTTGCGGACTGTGGACGCATTTGCACACCAGTGTGTGAATTTTTTTTACTTATTCTATAAGTGACTTTAGATAAGCACCAGGCGCGGTTCGTCCATAGATGCTGTGGATGCTCCACATCCCGTGTGTTTAGGGTCAAAAGCATTAATTTTATACATCAATGGTCAAAAGCTTTATTTTTATGTATTTAATCCTTAGACCAGGGGTTCCCAATCTTTTTCAGCCCGCGGCCCACTTACAAGTTTAGTATTTTGTCACGGCGCCCTACTTTAGTAAGCTATTTGGAATAGATATAGTGACTATATATATATATTAGTCGAAATAAATAGGTGCCTACAATAATAGTAGTTAGGTAGATAGATAGGCACAAAAATTAAAACATCCACAATATGAAATTGAGTTTTATTGTATTTATAAGAATTCAGAATTGAAACAGAGAACAAAAAAGACTTAAGAAAAAATAAAATACGATAGTTACTCAGTCAAATCAATGTGAAGGGTGAGAATGATGATTTCCACACAGTTTTTCAAAGCGAGGAATAAGACTTGGGACTGCTCTCATTTCTTGCTCCACATTGATCTTTGAGCGATATATGTTCTTGATCACAGCTACAGCTGAAAATCCAGGCTCACATAATATGATTTTTAAAGCTTTAGATGTTAAATTTGGATATTCATTTTGAATCGATAACCAAAACTCCACCAAATCGGAACTGGTGAATCTAGTTTTGAGGCTATTGTCGCAAGAGAGTTCAATGAGACTCTCTTGCTCTTGTGTTGTGAATCTTGGCGGAGCTTGTGGACAGAAAGGATCTTGGATCCACGCAAAATTTTTCGACATCATCATCTGCAAAGTACTTCGAAAACCATTCTGTGAGCTTCGATGGGTGTTCCATGAAAAGGGCCATCAGGTCTTGTGAGGCAACCAGTTCATTAGATGCCGCATATTTATACAATTGCGGGAAGCAATCTTGACTACTGCCTTCATTCATTTTTTTTATCCACAACTGCAGTTTCTTCCTAAACGCCGCAATTCTCTCCGATAGTTTCAGAATGTGCGTGTTTTTGCCTTGTAAAGAAAGATTCAAATTATTTACTTTCTCAAATATATCACACAAGTACGCTAGTTTTAGCAAAAAATCTGGTTCAGTAAAATATTTGGCGTTTTAATGACGTTTTTCCTGTAAAAAAGTGCGAATTTCTTCATGTAATTGGAACACACGAAATAAGATATTTCCACGTGAAAGCCATCATGAATTGCAATAATACAGCAGAGCCGTATGTTCAGCTCCCATATCTATGAACAGTTTTTTTTTAAAGTCTGGCCTTTAGAGGCCTAGTTTTTATGTAGTTTACTGCACCCATGACACATTCTAGTACTTCGTTCAGTTTAGAGCTCATTGACTTTGATGCGAGAACTTCCCTATGGATGATGCAATGGATCCACATAGCATTCGGTGCTTTTTCACAAATAAGCGCTTGTATACCTCGATACCTGCTAGACATGGATTGACCACCATCAGTACATACACCGATACACTTTTTCCAATCCAAACCATTTTTTGCAATAAACTTCTCAAGAATTTCAAACTAGTCTTGGGCCTTCGCACTCTCGGTAATGCTTTTGCAGAATAAAAGGTCTTCAACAGTAACATTATCAGCCAGAAAGCGTACGTAGCAAATAAGATGTGCATCATTATTACTGTCTGTATTGCCTCATCGAGTTACAAACCAAATTCCTTGCTTTGCATTTTTTCTATTAATTGGTAATTGAGATCCGCAGCTATGTCATGGATTCTTGGAAATTAATTTTCCAGCTGATACTCCCACCATAATATTCACCATGTCGAGAGCAGCCGGTAGAATAAGCTCTTCTTCAATAGTATGAGGTTTTTTGCATTTTGCCACCCTGTATGCCACCTTGAATGATGCTAACAGTGCGTTGTTAGGTGCTGTGGCTTGCTGAGTGAACACGTTTTTTGTTTTTATTAAATTTTGTAATTTCCGGTGAAAAAAATCACTTGATTTTTCAGCCATAGTTGGATGAATTGTCTCGAGATGTCGCTTTAATTTACTTGGAAGCATACTTTCAGATGATAGTATTTTCAAACAAAGAACACACTGCGGTTTTTCTTCATTGTTTACTTCTATTGAAGTAAAATCAAAGTCCAAATAGCTATCATCGTATTTACGATAATTTCACTCCTTTGGTTCCCCGCCGCCACTAGTAGATGCTTTATCACTATCATTTGAACTACCGACTTGTATATTTAATAAAAATCTGTCCATTTTGCGTGAAATTTTTAACAGCAAATAAAGCAAAACAAAACACGACAACACGTCTGTCCTTTCGCGCGGCTAGCTTGACTACTGACTTGTAAGTAAACGGACATTGCGAGCAAGCAATCACGGGTGGGTAAAGACGTAGGAGGGGTAGGGTATCAATGGTTTTCAAGCGCGAAGGTACTTTTCGGCGAGTGAGTGTTCTTTAAAGATGCGAGCGTTCAAAATAGAAATTGTTGCTTTATAGGTACCCGCGAATATTTGTGGTTTCGGATAATGATAGAGGATCGACTCACGGCGCCCCTCTTTACTTTCTACGGCGCACACTTTGGGAACCCCTGCCTTAGACTAACAAAGATTTTTTTCTAGCCGTAAACAGCCCTACTACAATTCGACATCGCCCCGTCCTCATAGATTTAATACACACACAACGACACGACACACAGAGTAAGTCGAAATACTTATACATTCTCAATGTGTACGGAAATACAGATGGTACAGTGTGTGTGTAATGCTCTGTTCTATTCCGTATTCCTAATGTACGAAAGTCAAACACTTTGGCGCATGCACAATAAGTCCTGCCTTCCGATATCTTAGAACGCTGGAAACGGTTTTGAGGGGAGCATCCAATGTGCAAAAACGAATTTAATGCTTATGGGCATAATGCACAGAATAACATACATATTTAGAGGCAGGTGGATTGTTTTTAAAATGGTTAGACATTTGTTTGCGTGACGTTTTTTTAACAGTTTGGCTTGAATAACTGAAGCCAAGATATTGAAACATCGGATATCCTTCGATTACCTATTTAATTAATTATTTAAACAAAAAATTAATACAGAAAATAACATGGATACTTCAACGACATGTTCTAAAACTGTAAACGATAATAGTGAATTGTCTGGTTGTATAATTAAATCATTAATGCGAAAAAGTTTGGTGTCTCGACCATTCACGGAGAAAAAGATATTCTGGATACTGGAAAACTGACTCCCATTTCGAACATGACATCAAGAAATAAATAAGGAGCGTCAAATCGAGCTCAAGTTTGATTGAATGAAAACTTAGGTACCTACGTCGTGGATTTAAGAAATTTTAAGACATTTAAGAAATTTTGGATCTGTAATTTTGCAGAGCGTAAATGATTTATATGCCTAAATGGACAGACTCTTTTTATCAGTAATTGCTTCCTGTTCATGGGCTAATTTATAGATTTGTATATTAAATTTGATAGTAGGTATATATTGATTGTCAAGCATCCCTTTTACAAAAAGTCACCGACCGCCACTGGTAAGCACTAACCGGCTAGCCTAGCTAAGCAATATATGTATGCATTTCTTCCATTTATGGATATGATTGTTTGAAAAGATGACTTTTAAGTTTAGTTCTAAATTCTGTCGAGTCTTTGATCATTCTTAAGACATGTGGCAGTTCATTCCAGGCTTTAGGTCCTTATAGTCCGAAAGCACGATCACCGAACTTAGTATTAGGTATGCACTTTGGTTCCTTCAACCTCCCGATAGCTGATGACGCTGCTGATCTAATGGTGGACTGCCGTGAATTGGTATTTTCAGGAATACAGTTCCAATAAGTAAGTCGGAGCCATTCCGTTAATTGACTTAAATACCATCCAGCAGAGCTTGAAGTGGATTCTTTCAGAACATTTGAGCCAGTGGAGATTTTTGAGATGCTCTGAAATGTGGAAATATTTAGATACGCCGGTAATAAATCTTGCCGCAGCGTTGAAAACTGATTGCAATTTGTTCATTTGGTATTTGGGAAGAAGTAATCTAGACGTGATACAACATACAAAATGACTAGCAATTGTGACATCTCAAACTCACAATAATAAAAATCTAAAATACTTGCAGAACTTAATATAATAACATTATTAAATGATAATGGTTGTGTGAATAATAATACCTTTTGGAATAGCGCCATGAGTGGTATCGATAGCTCGAACGTTGCACTCGAAGTTCATATCGGACAGCACTTGGAACTGTGAGCAGGTGTGGTTGTCCGGAGGACTCGGACTACGAAACGAAGCCGAGCACGTTGGGCTAGCGGAACCGTCCAAAAACTGAAATAAGTTTATTATAAATTAAAAACTTTATTTTATTCAGATCCCACTCACTGACTCCAGAAAGTTGGCAATCTTGTGCGGTAATCATATAAAACAATAATAATAATTTGCCAAATATCTTCACCTTGCTGTAAATCGATACTTGGTATGCCAATCCACAGAGATCTATGACTCCATAAACGTTCGATGGAACGTCTCGGGCAGCTACTCCTAAATTCCTGCCATTAACGGAGTACTCGAGGTCTCCCTGAAACAATATTCTTAATTGAAATAAAAGTCATGCAGAGAAGGACAACTCCTTTTCATAATAATATATAAGCTATGGCTAAGGAACTAAACTGAAATATTTGTCTAATTGTTTCCTTCCAGCTGCCAAAGACTATAAATTCGTGTTCAAAAATGGTTGTCCCCAACCTCCACCAGAAGAAGAAATTGCATCAGACTTAAAATTTCAATATGTACCTCAGATGTGCGCAGAATTCCAACTGTATCTCCTTCTTTCATAGAATTGATATTTCCTCCATAGCGCGCTCCGTTTAGGCTTTGATTGTTAGCTACCCAATCACCAAAGAGAAACTGAAACAAAGAGAGCAGATAAATAATAGATACTGTTTCAAACTAACAATAAGGTATCGGCAGAAATTAAATAAAATGACTCACCCATGTATCGGCATATCTATGAAGGGTCTCAATAGATTTTGGAATCACCGGAGCTATGTTGGGATCGAGAGTTGTCACTCCTATCTTCATAATATGCTTGCGATGCCCTTCATTCTGCAATATCATAACAAAGAGAGTTTAATAGTTTGTTATAGTACAATTTGGTCATTGCCATTTACAAGAGTGAGAAATGAAGAACAGCTGGAAATGACAGAAAACTAAGAATGTAAACAAATAGTTCAAAAATGTATTATGAGTTAGTAAATGAAATAAACAAACCTTTCTGATAACTCGAATAAAAAATTTGAAGTCTCCGTTGAGTGGATATCCGCTGAAAACCAGCGTATTTTGGGTCACGTGCGACGGCTTCTCTGCAGTTAGTCTTGCATTCAGTAATTTAATGTTTTCTCCACAATTCGGGTGGAAAAACATCGTATTTCATTGGTGGTACGACAATATTCTTGTAGTATTAAAATAGGGTGACAAAACTGTGCGGTCTCAGGTCTCAGTTCTCAGTTCTCAGTACTCTCCATAGATATACAACTCTCGTTCTATCAGTGGAACTGACCCGGGTATCGATCTGCCCGGGGGTTGCTAGTGCATTGATACACCAGGTACTCGGCGCCGATGTATATGTCATCTCCATGCAGGGTACGCCTTCCTCGTCCCTCGATTCCCCAATGTTATTGATTGACAAACAAGCGCATGTCAGATTTGCATTAAGCCGGGGACCAGAGTGAAGTTGGCTGGCCTGGGGTGCAATGTCTGGGACACCAACGTGAAAACGGACTCTGAAAACACGAATGCCAACAGTACGCAAACGTAACATTTTTGATCTATGACTTTTGCACGCTCTTTCCCAAAATGTGAGACGTGGAGGTAGCGAAGAACGTTTCATTTTTATGATTTAGTGTTTAGTCCTTTATTCCCCTATCATCAGCGCGAACTTAACATCTGCCTGCATAGCAACTTCAATAAATTTTGCATTTTATTTATCTCTTATTTATTCATCCTAAGGATAGATCACAATCATTGTATGTTCTAATTTACAAACTTAAGTATATACTTACGTACCTATAGAGACATTAACACATTATAGAAAAATATTTTTTTAATGCAAGATTATCCATTTACAAAGTTAAATACATAAAATTTTAAAGGATTATGTGAACTGTTTTAACTTTCTTTTTACTGAAAAAAAAATTCTACACCAGTAAAATCTTTAGAAATTTTATGTTTTAGCCGGTCCGGTACATTAGAGATTTATGTGTGCTTGATTTCTTCCTTGTTTGCAATATAAATAGAATTGCTTTTCTCATATCACGTCCGTGTATATTATTGTATTTTTTTCTTATGGTTTTTCTTAGGCGTCATCCCTACGATAATATTTTCCATTAAAAAAACATTCTTTTGAAAACGTAGTTGTGTTTATTGCTTATCAAATTTGCTTCAACGTCATAAAATTTAACTCCTTTAACATAATATCTTTTATCCATCCGTGTGTACAAGAAATATTATTTTGCGGTTCAGTGGATGAGTTGGCAAATACGTCGGGTTCCCATCCAGGCATTGTAAGTTTAATTCATCGGCTGGCTAAGTCCTTCATCATTTCACAAGCAACATATTCCGCTTATAATCACGGTAGAAGAAGATTTTTAAATTATTTCAGGTTATATTTATTGCTTCAGTTTGGAGCGTGTGCTTTTTATCGTTTTCACCTCATTGCATGGAATAATTTTAATTAAAAATTCCGCAAACATATTTAATTTAGTATTTGATAATGTATTAATAGATCGTGTTTCTCAATATAAATTCTTAAGAACTTGGGTTAGAAAAAATGGAATCCGTCAGAAGAATTAGATAAATAAATGGTTCGAATTAAGGTGACTAGGACCCCTTTCGTTAAATCTCCAAAGATTAATAAAAATAAACTCTCCTACAACTGTTGCAAATGATTAAATATAAGAGTCAATTTTTTTTATATTCCCAAGCAAACACCGAAGATACGCCATCTAAAATGTGATATGTATTGGCGCATCCGTGATATTCCCCGGAGAGAATGGGACACCAATTTAGAAGTTATCAATTAGCCCAAAATTGTGAATTTCTGCTAGGTAACATGAAATTTAAAAAAAAACTCCAGTACCTAAACTATGCTATGAGGAGCAAAAAATTGATAATGTGTAGTAGAGGAAAATACCACACTTCTTGGCTTCGAAATCTCCGTGAATGGTATGAGTTCAGTTCCAACCGCTTAATAATAATAATAATGGGATGATTTGTGTAACGCTGTTTTTGTGAAAAATCACCTCAAGGGCGTTGTACAAATATTACTTCTTATTCTTTATCTGATTATGTACAAACAGATACAGAAAAAAACATACTTACCTACCAGGTCGCTTCAGATGAACAGAGTTTTATTAGAAAATTTAAGCTTAGAGATCATATACTTTTTACAGTAGTTGCTATTTTATCCTCCTTTTCTAGTGATGTTACATTTATAAGAAGATTGGTGGCACAAGGAGAGTTGGTATTTGTTTGAAATATTTATAATTTTTAGATGGGACAGGGCAACAGAAAAAGAATAATGTTGAAAATATTTCCAATCAGAAAAATGCTATTGTAGTGTTTCATGATGTAACCTGTAGTGCTTTTATTTTATTCAGCAGAATTTATTTTAACCCCACTTGCTTGAACCCCTGGAAGTATGAATTTTTTAAAGTTGGAAGCAAAAATCTTCTTTTTTCCATGTTTGAACCCCAGTCACGAATGACGTCATCATTAAACAACGAATAGCTCCTTTTTTATATTAGAACGGTCCCCTTTAACCGCCGATTCTCGGCCCATCTCCACGCTTGATCTAATTTTGATCAATTATGAAGTACAACGGCTTTAGAAAAAGGGGATCTCAAAATGAAACCACCATAATTAGTGCTTTTATTTTATTCAGCAGAATTTATTTTAACCCCACTTGCTTGAACCCCTGGAAGTATGAATTTTTTAAAGTTGGAAGCAAAAATCTTCTTTTTTCCATGTTTGAACCCCAGTCACGAATGACGTCATCATTAAACAACGAATAGCTCCTTTTTTATATTACTCCACGCTTGATCTAATTTTGATCAATTATGAAGTACAACGGCTTTAGAAAAAGGGGATCTCAAAATGAAACCACCATAATTATTGCTTTAAAGTTAAATTAAACAATGTTTTATTCTTTAAATACATTTCGAAAAAAAAATTAGAACAATGTAAATTCTCTGGTTTAACTAGAAGCAAAATAAAATTGGTTTGTATCAGAATATGTGTACTGGACGCTCAGGCCCAGTGACATAGACTATAAATCCCCGGCTTCCTCTTCAGGGACCTTGAGTAAGGATTTTGTTAATTAAAACACAGACTTCACGGCAGTCATCGGACAACTGGCTGGTTGAACCAGTCTTGTCCTTATTTATTGGGGAATATTGTACATGTTCTACACGTGTTATTATTAGCACTTATTCTTATATTTACAGGAATGCATTGGAAAATAAAGACAAACAAAGGATCTTATTAAATGAGTACTGAAGAAACTTGTCAGAACTATAAGCATAATTCCTTATTTCAAATATATAATTTCGAGTAATATGTCTGATGTCCGATACAATATGAAAAGTTAATTTCCACTAACTTTTCTTCTACACTTTCAAGATTATGAAAAATGCAGTTGTTTCAAATTAAAAAAATAGAAATGGTCGACATTCCTATCTCGGTTATTTGGAATCGGTTCCTTCGCTGTCACTGGAACCATCGATATTATGTCTTGCAGGAATTTATTTTTGGAACCGGTTCCTTTCGGAAAATTAATGAAAAATGTCAATGTTTTCATCCAAACAGTCTACATAACACACAATACACTACATAACCCCAATTAGCAAATAAATAATGAAGTCGTCAAAATGGGAAAAAATAGTGTGCGAAATTATTCGTCACTATAATAATACATTTGGGTATATCCATTAGTGCCTATTGTTAGATACTTGTTCGCACTTGTGTAGCTCATTCATCGCACCCAGATGAAAATATTTTCAATTTACATCAACCGTCCCGGGCGCTTTACATCAACTCACTCTAGATTTATCGTTAAAATTCTTGGCCATGTGAAAAATTAAATTGTTGTGCATTAAAACATATTAGTCACCATTCTAAATAATTTCTGTACCAATAAACGCTTATTACACTACAGAATGTCCACCCATGCGCTGATTTAAGATTCTATTTTGTGGTTTTAAATGTTTATTGAATTTTCAGCATTCGATTTTTGTATCACCCAAAGGTTAGCGTTTTCATTGATTTTTTTATCATCTTTGGTGTGACTACTGTACCAAGCAATACGATGTGAGATGTGTTTTTAAAAATATACTTCTTAATGGTAAAACAGAATAGTACTATTTGCACTAATCAGTTTTTTTGTTGTTGAAAAAATCAATTGTACCAACCTAACAAAACTTTTTGTTTTACAAATACTTATTAATAGTCTAGTTAACAATTTAATTAAACAGAAATTATTAATGTTTTGTTTAGATATTGGCAGAATGCCTAATTTTATTTTTTCCTGTATTTTATTAACTCTTGTGCATTTAAAAAAATACATTATTTCTAATTTTTTTAAATATTGTTGCATCTCAAAAAAGAAGTATTCTCATGTAAAAACCCTCTAGGCGTCTAAATAAAATTTTAAAATTCCAGTAATTTGGATAGCGTAGATATTTGATTTTTTTACTTATTTCCTTCAAACAAAGGAAGGTTTTTGACTAAACTACATCACCTTGAAAAATGTAGAGATTATGGCCAATAATTTTGTAAAACAAATCACCGTGCAACATACAAAATATTACATACGCACGTGAGTTTGACAAACCCCGATTTGGTCAATTATATGACATTTCCATTTGTATACATACAAATAAAATTGCGCCAATCTATGGCGACTAACAAGACTTTAAATTCGAAGGCACATCGAAACAGATTGGAGCAGATAATACGTATTGTGTTTTAAGTTATTGGATACAAATAACGTTCTGGACACTTCAAGAAGGCGATCGTTATAGTTTTAAGGCATTTGTCCATTTTCCACCTGTTTTCGCGCGTGAAAGGTAGAATACCATTCAAATAACTTGATACTAATCTTTGCCGATTCGCACAGCCATTACTAATATCAGGTCACCTACTGTGTTACAAGGACAACGCCATTATTTTAATAATACAATAAAATAGTCTGGTATATTTGTTTTTCTCAACGTTTTAAACAAAAGTTGAAAACCAATTATTTAAAAATAACTATACATTTTTAACTTCTATTCGTTTGAACCAGATGCGAGTAATATATTTTGTAAATGAGGAAATATTGAAATTAATATTCAAAGTTATTCTAATATAATATCAAATAATGAATGGACAAATAATAATAATAGTTGAAATATGAAATTTGAATTGTGTAGTTGGTATTAAGTGATTTGAGGCATAATTCTTGTGCCCAAAGACCCGGAGTGGTAGCACCGTCGTGGGTGTTTAGTCGCTGCTGTCTGGTCTCTCTCTCATCTCTGCTGCCGGGTGCCTCATAGTGGTGCCAGCGGTGACACGGGTCCCTGTGGCAACTTCCCTCGGTTGCTACTCCAGGGTGGTAATCTTTATTGCATTTTTTGTCTTCTTCCTTACGGCTGAACCACAAAGCTCCCATATGCATGAGTTGGTGAGAGGTAGGGGGGGGGGGGGTTGGGTGGGGGTGGTTGGGGTGGAGGGGGAGAGGAGGTTGGGGAGGGGGAGGGAGGGAGGACGTTGGGGTGGGGGAGGGAGGGAGAAGGGGGGGAGGGGGGTGGGGGGGCATTCTGGGTATATTCTAAATGTCTTTCTTTTGTATTATACTAGCTTTTACTTGTGAAAAATCATGTATAAATATTTTCAAATAATATGCTGGTCAGTGTTAAATAAATGACTATTTTGATTTCAATAAATTCATAAAATCTTGGCACCCATGTTGCTAAAAATACAGTACTTACATATACAGAGTGAATCAGAAAATCCTATCAGTTTTTTTTTATCTCGAATATGTTTATTATGGATTTGGAGAAAAACATTATATTACTACAGGTTACACAAAAAGAATTATTTGGTGATGATTTTATTTTTTAGGACCTGCAGCCAACAAGCATTTTTCTAGGGTCAGCTTTCAAATTTTATATTGAAAAGGTATGGAGTGGGGTTTTGCTGAATAGTGTGTTTTTTTTAGTCCCTTGAAGATTGTTTCACTGTATCTCTTAGTTCGACAATACTATTTATTTAGCATACGTGCACTAATATTGATGGATTGATAAAAATATTGATGACATTTCCGATATTTTGATGTCCATCAATAATCTTGTCAATACAATATAACATTGTCAATACAATATAATATTGTCAATACAATATACAATATAACATTGTCAATACAATATAATATTGTCAATACAATATACAATATAACATTGTCAATACAATATACTATTGTCAATACAATATACAATATAACATTGTCAATACAATATAATATTGTCAATACAATATAATATTGTCAATATGGCCTTATGGTTCACATTTTAAACATTTTTGTTGAGAACAATGAGAGATACCTATTTGAATAATGTTTTATTACAAGTTGTTACCTTTTTAAACCTCTCTCTGGTAGTGTACCGTTCTACCCATTTTGTTGTATAATTATCTCTTTATAAATAAAAGCCCCATTACACCAACACTTGTTTATTTATTAAATAACATATTACGGGGAATTACCGTACAATTCAATTGGAGAGCCGGGAAGCTAAGCTCCCTCTGCATTCAAAGGTAATATTCTATCTGGCTCTCTGACCTTGAGAGCGGTATAATTCTCTCCCATTTGAACCGTCTGACGGATAGTGTCATCTATGCGGAACTATAGACAGTAAGCTATAACACATTTTAAATTACAAAGCTGAACCCAGGCTCAACTATCATCACAAATGTTATTTTTGTTTGGCCAATAGTGATCATGTTTTATCAACTTGCAGATAGATAAACAGCTGGCACGGGTGGTCTAATTCACCCATTATATAAAATATGTGAAAATTAAGAAATTTCAGTCCCCAGAACAAACATTACATCATTATTCAATTGAAAATATTAAATCTTCACTTTAGTCAAATGTATCAGTTTTTTAATTTGGCTAAAGAAAGCATTATTTTGCGATGACAGACAATAACTCATTATTATTTTGATTATTTATCTGGATCTTGCGAACAACCTTATTGTCACATCCGCGTTTATAGAAATTGCATTAGGAGTTCAAACCATCTGACATACCTTCTGATGCACCCTGGGTATTTTGTATAAATGACTTGTTTTACTCACTCCCCAGAGATGATCATTTACACCCTTACAAAGTATTTATTTTGAATGCTAGGAATTTTTTCTCGAAATGTGTGTACCTTGTGCAAATACTTAAAATCACGAGAAGGTTCGTGCTTAGGATTTCGGCAAAGAGGGAGATCAATGACTGTCCGGTGTAATTTTATGGGAGCACCCTCCCCAATAAAAACTCCATTGCAATGTTTGGAGTATGTATCTCAGACCAGTTCAAATATCGGGGCTCCATAAAAGCCTAAGTAAATCTGGCTTCCAAAAAACTGGTCTTGTAGCAGATTCTTCAATAGTGACCAAGAGCTTCTAACCCTGTACACATCTCAAGTACGTCCAATAATTGAATTTGGGAGCCACCTTTGGGCTGGAGCTGCAAAATACCTGATAAACCTGCTTGATTCTGTGCAAAGGAGGGCGGTCTGTCTGATTGATAACCCATTTTAACAGACCGGTTGCCATCTCTAATGTACAGACACAATGTAGGTATACTGAGTCTGTTCTACAGATATTTCAATGGAGTCTGCTCGAGGGAACTAGCAGCATTGATCCCCAGTGCACCGGTGCACATATGTGAAACTCGACGGATACTAGTGGAACACCCATTCGCAATTTTTTTTTCTTTATGTGATACTGCACAAGAGTCTCAGCTACTCCCAAACGTCTGGAATCAGAGAGACCATGGCATCCCCAATTAGGATTGTGTGGCTGAAGATATTGAGGGGGGGAAATAAATGGGGAAAAGGAAGGTTGGGAAGTACCTGGCTATTCAGATCTAGTCATCAAACACGGCTACAGACATTTCAAGCAACATTTCGATTCTGAATGCAGGTCTTTCACCATTATTTATTTTTAATTAATAAATTGTCAAATAAAACAATTTAATCAAATAAAATTTACTTACACACACCTGGGTTAAAACCCACGACCTCCCGATTCATAGCTAAGGATCGTAACCACTCAACCACGGAGACCATCCGATAATTGATGTCGGCTTCATGAGAATGGGTCATTTCACCAACTCATTTTTGTGTAAGGTGGCTCGCATATGGAATGAGCTACTGCCATCTCTTTACCTCCTTCATATAATCCGGACCTATTCGAGACCTGCATTTATAAATCCCTTTCTACAACCCCTACGATGTTGGACCTGGAACCAATGTGAATTTGGGGTACATTACTCTAAACTGCTGCCTGAAGAAGTATTCGGCTTGTTTGCTGCCCTGCCTCATTCCAGCTATCAGACTAATTGCCCTCAGTCTTGCTCCGATCTCCGTATGATTGATTTTGGGCATCTTACCTCTCCATTGTCCTTTCCACTGTAACCTGTAGGCTGCCACCATCATCACTCCCTCTATTTATGGGGTAGGTTCAGCAACATGCCCATTGCTAGTTTTGGGGCTCCTGTGATTCCTCTTCATGCAAGTCCCTGTATGGTTGAGTGTGGCCATCACTATTTTCAGTGTTGTTCTCCTCCACCAGACCAGGGCTGCATGCACGATCCTTTTACAACAGCTGTGTACAGCCATTGCATTATTCTGGGTTTGAGGCCCCACTTTCTGCCGCAGATTCGCATAATTGCCCACATTATAGCACAGGCCTTTCTGCCTACGATTTCCACTTGATTTTTCCGGCTCAGTTTGGCATCTAGGATGACTAAAATCCTGCATAGTAGCCTGTTCACAACTGACGCAAAATGACTTCTTGGAGGCGTGAGCACTCTAGCGGTCATTTGCTATGAGTGATCTTGAAGTGGGATTCAAAACTCTCAGATTTCCTCTTTCAATCGCTATGTAGATCATTAACATATGGGTTCATTCACATCTACCAGCACTACGCAGTATAGAACAGTACAGTACAATACAGGCACAACAACATTATTTGCCTAGATTATCTATGAACACATTCATGTTACAACGTACGTAAGCATACTTATCCGCACATGCACGGGCAAGCACCGGCTAAAATATTTTGACATGCTGGTGCCGTTTGTTAACGTCTGCACCTGCGCAGTTAGTATTCACACATACCGTTAGCACCGCCATCTTCGTCAGTTGGCATCATTCGACGCAGATATTGCTAAAACCGAGAAGATGTATAACGATAAATTGATTGAATTGGTCATGGAATTTAGATTATAAAATAATAATAAACTTGGGAATAGGATTATAAAATCCTCAAACATGTTACGGTATTTTCACTAAAAGGTGTCAAAACGTTATTCAGGTCTATTTCAACAGAAGCAATGTAATGTGAAGTAATTAGCTCAGGCACGGGGGCTCCATCTAAGTCAAGTTACGTTGGCCTCTACATACTGTAGAGTTCGCAGATGAAAGAATAAATCGCAAGTGGGCCTCACTGCTACAACAAGCAAAAAAAAAACATAACCCAAGTGAATTACCTACACAATCTGACATCTAACATTGCTCGACCAAGTTTACGAATGCACAGCGGTTGCACAACTGCCTTATGACGCTGCATACTAGACTTAAGTTAAGATTGAGTTTTCGTGTTTGTATAAAATCACCACTTTTTTTTCCCAATAGCCGGGACAAAATGACAAACCGGCCGGGACGCAGGGAGATATATGTACTTGCTAGCTGGTGTGAAATAAATAAATTATTCCTAAACGTGAAAAAATGTTTCCACATGTATTTTTACCATTCACGGAGTCCAATATCTACATCATATTCAATTAATATTAATGAAATTGTATTAGTATCATTCATCAAAGACCTTGGAGTTATTTTCGATAGGAAATTTACCCTTGAGCGTCACTGCGAAACAATTTACAATCAGGCCAAGTAAATTCTAGGTTTTGTAATACGGAACACAAGGAATTTTCACAATATTGAGTCAATAAAACTCCTTTACTGGTCCCTTGTGAGACCTCAGCTAGAGTATGCATCTCCTGTATGGTCTCCTATTTATGCTTGTAACTTACACCGTTTGGAGAAGGTACAAAGGAGGTTTCATATGTTCAATATAAGTTGAGACAATCTGTAAATGATATCTACTATGAAACATTAATGTCTATTCTAAAGCTTCCGCTACTTTCTACCCGGGGAACGATTAATGATATTCTTTTTCTTTTTAAATAAATAGGTGATGTGTATCTAAAAATAATATTTTACTCGAGACCTGCCGTTCTTTTGGAATACCTAATTTGGTTCTCCAGCAAAAAAGTTTGGCCCAGCCTGCATATGTCTTGACACAACCCTTAAGGGCCAGCACTCAAAAATACACACATTGCAGTCTGCTAACGCAAGCAATACTACAAATGATTTATATGTGAATTTTTTGCGGGTAGGTAGAAAAATGTCTAAGGTTTTCAGGGGGGGCCCTATGCAGTCGCAATTGGAGCAGTCCGCTCCAGGGGCCATCTTTCTAACGCACCAAAGCAATGATAATATCTAACACCTAACACAGCTTGCTTGAGGTGATTTTACACAAAAACAGCACTATAAAAAATATCCAAATAATATTATTTACAGTGACCTAGGCGTCTGTTAACATGCCCAGTGTATATAAATTATTATTAAAAAGCCCGTAAAATTCAACAGCAGGCTTTACACATACGTTTTGGAACGAGCATTCCGGGTGCCGCTCCAAACTCTGTACACTGTGCAGAAAAGTCCCACAATGAACTACGCTACAAACTGTTACTTTACTTTAGCAGACTTTACCTTTCTGCGCGCTTTCTGGAGTGCCGCTCGAGGTATCTAATAGGCGCTAAGTAGGAAGACAATATATCATATCAATCGTTCCATACGTTTAATAATAATAATAATAAGAGTTAATTTCTATAGCGCAGTTTTGTGAAGGTTCACCTCAAGTGCGCACAGTTACAAGTATATACCTAGACACTTATCTTTTGTTCGAACGAAAGAGTGAGCCTGCGCTATATGAATTATCCATATTGCTATCTCATTCTTCCAGCGGTTTTGGCCCGCCACTTTCTTGATTTCACTTACGAAATGTGAAAATCAGACAGATACAAAAAATAGCAGTGCAGAATGAGATGGGTATAGGAACTTCCAATGGAGGAGTGAGACGGTGATATGTGAATATCCATAATGCTCTCTCACTCTTTCAATGGTTTTGACCAACCAAAAACGTACACATAAACAAAAAAATCTATAGATAATACTGGACACAGATGGCATTAGCTCGCGTACACATTCCTTCAGCATACAAATAGTATGGATTTCGCGAGTTTTGTTAGATTGTACACCACGGTCACCATGGGATCATCTTAAGCGATTGTCTTGTTACTTTAGGTTTGACAAGGGGCTACATAATTTTGCATGCGCCAGGTGCTGTTTGTGAAAAAAGTTCTTAAACTGTAAGTTTTTTTAGTTCTATTTGAAATATATACTGGTACTTTAGGTAAAACATTCAAAAAGGCCTTCACCGGTTTTCAAACTGCACTTCTTTTAGACATTTTGGTATGTATTTCATAGACTTTAAAAGAGTAATAATTTAATAAGAATATAGTTCAGGAAACGTTAGACATTTTTCTAATTATCCGTAAAGAATTTACAAAAACATTTAAAAAGTTGAATATCCTTAAAAAATGCTGTGAAGGTTTTGCTGTAACTTGTCGATAAGATAAATTAAAAAAAAAAGAACAGTGTGTTGTTTAATTTTTTTATGAACACTGCGTAACTTAAATTTTTTTTTTGTGATGCGGATTACAAATCTTTGGTTATGTTTATTTGCAAAAACGCAACGATAGAGGATTAAACATACTTTTCTCCACTGTAAAAATCATATTCGTATTTTAAATATTTTGTAAAACATACAATGGGACGGTCAGAAAAAGTAATATTTCTGATTAGATTTTGATAAATACTAAGCCTATGTAAATTTATAAAATATTTAATAAATATTTTTCTATTTAAAAACATTATGTTTATCGTATGGCGTAATAATACTATCATTATTTTGAATTAATAAATAATAACTTTCTGACGTCCCTCTCGCCCTTAAACATTTAAAACTTGAAAAAAGGATAGAACAATGTTTTTATATAAAATAAATCAATTCCTTCAAACATCCAACTAATTTTATTGTTATATATTGTAGTCCACCTATACCAATAAACAGCCCAAATGTTTAGGTATTAGTAACCCCCAGATTACAATATAATAGTGATTGTTTCATATGACAATCTACATTTTTTTGAATACCATTAAAAACGAAAATGGTTTGAAAAAAACAAGTTTTTCACCGCAGATCTTAATAATCTAAAGAACAAATTCAAATATAAAATTACCTCCATGGATTTAAGAATTCAGAATGCAATACATTTTTGCAAATGTGCCCCATAACCGCATAAATGATATTGCTTCCGAGTACTTGAATCTAATATGGAGCATAAATAAAGCTTATTGCTTCTAATAATTGCATATAAAACATGTTTATATATTGAAGAAGATGATCCTACCAACTAGTATATAGATATGTAATATATATAATTCTGACCCTTAACCTAAAAACTGACTGTGAATAAAATAAACACTTCTATACAAATATTTGTAATAAAATCCTCTTTAAAAGCACTATATGAATAAAGGACAAATGCATTTAGAAATTTCTACATTCTTTAGAGCCACGGAACTGCATGAAAATACAAAAACAGATGATGTCGTCTCCAGGGTCAGGCATAGTCATTTCCCTCTAATATCAATCCGGCTCTCGGGTCGAAAAGGGGTGATGCTGGTCACAATAGGGAAATGGCCACATCATCCCAGAACATCCCCACCATCCTTCAAGGTGGCTCATACAGCTTCCTTCGTTCCCACATGTTTATGTTTTATTCACCTGAAACAACAGAAATTAAATGGTCGGTTAAACAGCACTGCTTATGGTCGAAAATTAAGGTAGGCAGTTGTCAAAGATCAGTACATACTCCTAACAAGGCGAAGTTCTTATTCTGATAATGAACAGATTCTTGAATGTGAATATGTGATATTGGCTCAACGGAAGTACTCATCTGCAATGAAGCAGATCGGCACTCCCGATAAGTAGGAGTTCTTATTCTGATGACGAGGAGATCCTTTGGCGAATATTGATGGAATTGACTTAATCTCATCAGAGGTAATCAATTGTTTCATAAAACATTAAGATTACGTATGGAACAAATTAATCTCCCGGTGTGGAGAAGTTTTTATTCTGATGATGAGTAGATCCTTAGGTGTATATAGCTGGAAATGGCTTAACCTCGTCGAAAGTACTCAATTGTTTCTTGTAACATTAAGGTTACTTATGGAACAAATCAGTACTCCTGATGAGGATAAGTTCTTATTCTGATGACAGGGTGATCTGTCGATATATGCAAATGAAATTGCTTTAAAATTATTGGGAGTAAGTACTCAACTAATATGTCATATAGAGTTGGTTATGGTCAAAGATTCTGTGATTATGATTAACAGACTCGTGGTAAGGAGAAGCTCTTATTCGGATGACAAGATGATTATTGCCATTATGCCTAGACCTTCCCTTGCTTTCCCTTTCTTCTAAAACCCCCAACAATAAGATTAAAAAAAACATGCATTCACAAAACATAAATAGTAACAATATTATTACAATGGCGAGTAGTAGGTGTCCCCGGTGCAGGTCAAAAATGTTGGTGAATTTTATCAACATTCGAGGCCTGCACAAAAATTTTAATTCTATCCACCATCACCATCAATCTCAACGCCCAAACCTTCTATTCCTCTCTGAAACGCAAATAGCTGAGTCTTCTGACGCCTCCTATCTGGACTGCCCGGGCTTCACCCTCGTAGGCATGTTCAGACCAAAAGGAGGTGTTTGCTTGTACGAGGTAATAATAATAATAATAATCGAATGTACACAGCCTGCGAAAATTCAAAATTCACCTTTTCTTTTGAACACACCTTGTATAGCCGAGCTGACGTCAACTGTATGCGACTGTTGTGTCTGGAAAATTCCAGATTTGACGTAATGTGGACGTGCGTCAGTCTTGCTAGTACGGTAAGATATTATGCATGTTTATACCGATCACCAAACCTCAGCGAATCGGACACATCCGAGCTATTTAAACGTTTGAGCGAAACTATTGATGATCTCTTACCCCGCTACCCTTCGGCCGAGTTTGTTGTTCTGGGGGACTTCAATGTTCATAAAGAACCGTGGTTGAAGTTCTCATGTTCAACGAACTCGGCTGGCCGACAGGCGGAATTATTTGCCCTTTGCCATGGGTTGGAGCAACTTGTTCAGGAGCCTACGAGGATTCCTGATGTCCAGACTCACCGCTCCAATCTGTTAGACCTATTTTTAACTACCGAGCCAAATGGTTATGGAATGATGTCACAGCGCCTTTAGGATCGTCCGACCATTGCCTGGTGACGACATCAATCCCTATTAACTTCAGACAGCCAATTGAGAAACTGAAGAAAAAATGTGGCACTATAGGTTAGCAGATTGGTTTGGTCTGCGGGCACACTTTAATGCTTTCCCATGGTCAGCTATCTGTTTTTAGACTTCGGATCCTTCCAAATGTGCCCAGGAAATTGGAGAAGTCATCACATCTGCGATGGATGGCTTCATTCAATCAACCGTTAAAGAAACTGGTGTAGGCTCAAAACCGTGGTTCAGTCGACAATGCTCCGAAGCAGTTCGACGAAAAAACGCGGCTTACCGAGCCTACAACACATCTCGAACGTCAGAAAACAGATCAGCATATAACAAATTGGCAAAGGAAAGTAAGAAAATCATCAATAGGACATAATTTGAGCATGACCTACAGATCAGCAAAAAGCTAGCTGCCTGCCCGCATGGCAGCAGAGTGTTCTGGTCGCTAGCGAGCTCCATAGGTCGCAATTTCTGCAAATCCAGTCTGCCGCCTCTTACCAGACTCGACGGTTCACTAACAAACACCGCCAACGAAAAGGCCAACCTTTTAGGGAAAATGTTCATGGAAAACTCGGCCCTCGATGATCGGAGTGCCATCCCACTGTCGGTTCCTCACTGCGGTTTTTATATGAAAAAGCTGAGGATCCGACATCGGAAGGTACTCCATGTCTTACGGGGGCTCGATGTTAATAAAACTAGTGGGCTTGACAGAATATCTGTCCTGGTATTGAAGAGGTGTGCTAGAGAAATTGCTCCAGTTTTGACAAAGCTCTTTAAAATGTCCCTGAAATGTGGTTCTGTGCCCTCTGGTTGGAAAAAAGCGGTCATTCATCCTATACCTAAGAAAAGTGACCGCTCCAACCCGGCCAACTACCGTCCCATGGCGATCACATCAGTTCTGTCCAAGATGATGGAACTTGTGATCAATGACAAACTGCTCACATACCTCGAGAAGAACAAAATTATTAATGACCGTCAGTATGGATTCCGGTGGAACCGCTCATGCGGGGATCTTCTCGTGTATGTGACGCATGTTTGGGGGCAGTTCCTGGAACGTTATGGTGAGATTCAAATGTTCTCACTGGACATTTCTAAGGCCTTTGACCGGGTTTGGCACCGAGGACTTGTCAACAAACTGCCTTCTTACGGACTTCCCGTTTCCTTGTGTATGCGGATTGCCGACTTTTTGAGGGAGAGAGCGATTCAGACGGTTGGTGGTGGTTTCATCTCTTCCTGCATTCAATAAATGCTGGCGTCCCACAAGGATCGGTTCTGTCTCTGACATTGTTTTTGTTGCACATCCATGACCTCTTGACATGTGCATTGTTACGCGGATGATAGTACAGTCCATGATAGAGAAATTATTTCTCTCAGGGTCTCCTGTGTGGAGTTACCGTAAAAAAAAAATTGATTAAATTTCCTTAACATCATCAGAAATGCTCAACTGCTCCACAAAATACTAAAGTTTAATGTTATGGTAATAGATCACTATTCCTGCTTATTATTCTGATTTGTAGTCAAATATGATAAGTAATTCTATTTTGAATACCCCATCTCTAAAGATCTTATTCCATTTGTTGGTTACATCTGACGAGTACACATTTTAAAGACGATATTGTCTTGCGATCATTGAAAATATCAATCAATTCTTCTGAAAGTGAATATAATCTATGTCAAACAACCAGAAATCCACTGTGGAGACATTTCTCTTCTGCTGTTCAAAAAGCTACCGGGCTTTAACGTTTTCTATACTCCGGAAGCAGCAATCCTGGTGAAGAGGTGTATTACTTCTGGCGGTGAATATCAAAATGCTTTGCAGTTTTGGTTCAAAATAGGTTTCTCAGAATGACTACATTGATTATTCAGTCAACGAATGTTAATGTTTCTATGCTCCAGAAACGGCATTCTTGATAATATATTTTACTTCTGTGGTGGAAGGTCAAAACATCTTGGAGTTTTGGCCAAATTGAGGTGTCCCGAAAACATAGTCACATCTGACTATGCAGAAGTAAGTGCCAATCAGCGCTACCCATCAATAACCTTTTTTTTATTCTCTCCAATCTTGTTCTTCCGATGTAGGATATCACAAGATGGTCAAATCGTACTCTGCAGAACTACTTAACTGCATTAATTAGTTCAAATCTTTCAATGCCCACACGCGGAAATGATTTTTAATTTTTAACTATGTAATTTATCGTGAACATAGAGCACTTGAGCTTGGCTTATCATGTCAGATAGAAATAAAATATTATAATGTGCGGTATGGAATCATATCCATGGGTTGAAAACTCTTTTGAGGTGTTTATAAAAACAAAAACATAAAACTCCATACAAAAAGGGTACCTTTTATTACAGATGTTGGGACACTGCGTTAATAGACACAAGATGGACCACGAACACTTATAAATATAATTACCAAATTTACTTTATCTGTACTAGTCCAAAATATTATGTGGCGCATGTATGATATGCGCATGCTCAAATACAAATTCATAATCTGCTGAGTAAATTTTGAACGCTCGCAAAATAGTGCTCTCTTGACTTCCACTTGATTATCGATATTCCTTATTATATATGATTTTATATTTAACAAATTTCGGTACGGGTCAGCATCGTGAATATCATTGTGGAATACTCTGGCGAGTGGCAAAATTTTATATTTAAAAGGAGCACTGTATTATCCGCAACCAAAGTTGCAGCATCTTAAGTATGATATGGCCGCATATGAATGGTAATTTCTTGCTGTATCACACGTTTGATTCGTTCGCGTGCAACTAGTTAAAGTACTAATCAAGCTACCTAATAATAACGTTTTCTATGCCCCAGGAGCATGGTATTTTGCTTCTAGTGTTGAACGTCTAAAGACTTTGCGGTTTTGATCCAAATGATTCGTGCTTGAAAGATTGTCGCAATGGACTATGCATAATTACTATATCAAAGCTACTGATAGTTAACATTTTCTATACTCCAGAAGCCGCAATCCAGATGACAAGATATTTAACTTTTGATTTTAAACATTAAACACTTTGAAAACTCATTTTTGATCAAAATGAGTTTTCCCGCAAACCATTCCATGGAGAACTTCTTGGAGTGCCAAACAACGCTACCAATTCTTAATGTTTTCTGTACTCTGGAAGTAGCAATCCTGCTAAAGATGGGTTCTTCTTCAGATGTTGAACGTCAAATCGTCAAATTGCAATTTTATCCAAATGAGCTGTCCTGGAGTGATAGTCAAATCTGACTCTTCAGGACTCCTTGGAGTACTAATCAAGGCTTCCTAACTACATTCTCTATGCTCCAGGTGTAGCATTCCTTACCTATGGTAAGATGTTTTACTTCTATTGTTGAACATCTAAACGCAATGCGGTTTTGGTTCAAATGAGTTGTGCCAGAAAGATTGTAAAATAGGACTTCAAAACTTCTTGAATTGCCAATCGACGATACTGAACGTAAGCATTTTCCATGCTACAGGAATAACATCCCCGATGATGGTATGTTTTATTTCTGATATTGAAGGTCAAAATCCCTTTGCAGTTTTGGTCAAATTGAGGTGTCCCAGAATTATAGTCACATCTGACTATGCAGTACTACTAGAAGTGCCAGTTAGCTCTACCAATCAATCACCTTTTTTTATACTATGCAATCTTGATGAGATGTTCTTCCGATGTTGAATGTCATCTAATGGTCACATCGGCTTATACAAAACTTTTGTGAGTGCATATTGAAGCTACTGGGCATTAACATTTTCTATAGGTATCTACTCCGGAAGTAGCAATTCTGAAGAAGAGATGTTTTACTTCTGAGGTTGAAGGTCAAAATGTATTGCGGTTCTGGTCAAACTCTCGAATATAATTCAACTGAGACCATCACATTACATCTGATTTTGGAGAGCTTCTTAGAGTACCAATCAACACTACCGAACGTTAACGTTTTCTATACTCCAGGAGAGCATTCCTGATGAGATGTTTTTCCGACCCGATATTGAACATCAAATCGTTTTTCGTTTTTTCTCAAATGGAGGTGTTCCGAACATCATTCAACTGGGACCATCAGATCACATCTGCTGTGGAGAACTTCTTCGAGTACCAATCAACGCTACCAACAATTAACGGTGTTAACTCCAGGAGCAGCTTTGCAGTTTTGGTCCTTATGAGGTTTCCTGGAAGTATGGTCACATCTGACGAAGCTGAACTTCTGGAAGTGCTAATCATTAACCTATTTTTTTATTCCCCGAAAGCGGCAATCTTGATGAGATATTCTTCTGATGTTGAAGGTCACATCAGATGAACTATGTGTGTTGAAGTTACCGAGCGTTAACATTGTCTACACTCTGGATCCTGATGAAAATATGTTTTCTTCCAATATTGAACATCAAATCCATTGCCGTTTTAATCCAAGTAAGGTGTCCCAAAATGGTGGTTACATCTAACTCTGCGGAACTTCTTTGATGCCAATCATCGCTACCTTACATTAAGGTTTTCTTTTCTCAGGAAGTAGAAATCCTGATGAAGAGGTGGATTCCTTTTGATGTTGAACATCAAATTGTTTGGGATATTGGTCCAAAAGGGTTCCGGAATGTGGGTCACATCTCGTGATGTTGCTGATAAGATACAAATGGCGGCTAACACAATGATAAAACATGGCGACCATAAACAAAATGGCGGTCAATAAACAAGTTTGCTCAAAAAAATCAAGATGGAGTCCAATTGGTTGGAAGGAGATTTCAAGTCGTCATTCCAATGAAACTTAAATACGATTTAAATTTAAATGGATTCAGTATATTCTCCAATACCTTCAGCCTCACAACATTCCCCAATTGGGAATGCCATAGTCTCACTGGCTCCAGATGGTTGGGAGCAGTTGGGACTCTTGTGCGGTATTCATGTAAAAAAAAAAAAAAAGTATTCGTCCCTTCATCTCAAAATGTTATTGCTAAAGGCATGCAATTAAATTTCTGTTATACCAACTACTTTTAAAACAATAAAAAAATAAAAAATTGTGATAATAAAAAATAAAAAAAGTGAGATGCACTTACCAAGAATCAAATCTTTGCAAAGCACAATTGGCTGAAGAAAATACAGCGGTCCTCTCTATGAAGATGTAGTGCTTCTCAGGAGTTATCACCAAGCAAAATATTTCTATTACGATTTTTCTTGAAGAACAACATTTCGCTCTTGGAAACGAAGAGCGAAACGTAACACTGCCATCCAATGCACACAAAAGACTGAGTAAATTGCGCCGGCGCTTATATACCTTCGCCCGATCAAGGATGCGCTGAAGTGAGGGGAGTAAGGGAAAATGCAACTAGTCACTTACGTATTTTTAACTTTTTAAGTCATATTACTGTTTAAAAACTTATTGGAATCTATTTCAAATATGTATAATAAATCTCATTTTTTTCCCACATAATTAGGTAAATATTTCCGTATTAATTTCACATATTAGTTATTATTTGATTGAATGAAATATGTCACAGAAATCTTATTGTTGGATTACTTGCATATCAATCAATGATTCCTACGACGGCTGTAAAGCGGTTTTTACAGCATGTACATATTAACTATAAATAATAATCTAATTATTTGTAATATTTTACTGTAAAGTGTGAACATACTGAAAATGATTTAAAAGGTTGCTAATGCGACCGGAAATGAAAAACATTCTATTATTTTATTTTGTTTTTATTAATATAACCCAGAGTAGCCATAGCAAATCAATAATTCCTTAAATAATTTTCTTTCCTTTTTTAATTACAAAAGCATTAGTGTAAAACACACAATTTTTGGATTATAATGGGGTGTTTGAGAAAGACCAAACCTATCTGTCGTGTTTATAATAAAAAAAAAATTATTATCTATCAGCAGTAGTTACCTATTAGACCGGTAAACTGTGCACAACTTAACATAAAAAAGATTTCCTTTAACTGTTTTGTGTGTAGGTAATTTTTGTGTAATTATATATTTTTTTAATTATTTAACAGCTCGACCATAAATTTGCCACGGCGATTCCGGGTCCTAGTTATTAATTAATATTGTTTCAATATTTAAAATAACTTTTTTTGCACATTTTCCGACCAATAGCCCATCTTACAGGGGTGAGAAACTTTACAAGAAGCCCGTCTTCCAGATCAAAGTTTTCCACTGTTACTCATCAGCCCTCGGAATATTCTGTAGTTCCTTGAACTTCTTCAAAGCAATTAAATCTCTAATAATTCATTTACCTATGAGGACATACCAACGAGTCAATCGACATAGCTAATCTATATTATGCAATTTTTTTATAGGAATTCAGTTTTATTAACGGGGAGAGGATCGTCGGAGAGTTATTATTTATTAATTCAAAATAATGATAGTATTATTACGCAATATGATAAACATAATGTTTTTAAATAGGAAAATGTTTATTAAATTAAATAGGCTGAACATTTATCAAAATCTAATCAGAAATATTACTTTTTTCTGACCGTCCCATTGTATGTTTTACAAAATATTTAAAAAACAATGTTTTTTTTTTTGTAATGCGGATTACAAATCTTTGGTTACATTTATTTAAAAAAACACAACGATAAATGATTAAACATACTTTTCTCCACTTTAAAAATCATATTAGTATTTTAAATATTTTGTAAAACATTCAATGGGACGGTCAGAAAAAAGTAATATTTCTGATTAGATTTTGATAAATGCCAAGCCTATGTAAATTTATAAAATATTTAAAAACATTTTTCGTATTTTTCGTAAGTGTATATACCTTTGAAATAGAACCCATCATATTATCCCAGTATAGAAAAACATCATACTATTCCAGAGCATTCAAATTGATAAAAAGGCATTATATTATCCTAGCATTGATTGTGGCATATAACTCTACATCACTGACGGCCTTCATGGTCGAGGGGTAAGGCTCTTGACTACGAATCTGAAAGTCGCGGGTTCAAATCCTGGCGTGAGCAAGTAACTTTTATTTAATTAATTTGTGTTGTTTCACAATTAATTCATATAAAAATAATATATAGTATATTTGCGCACGTTCCAGAGTGGAAGATACTCTCAGTATCGCCCTGGTGAAAGACCACCATTCAGAATTGAAACGTTGCTTGAAATGGCTTTCAGCCGTGTTTGGTGACCAGATCTGAATAACCGGGTATTCCCCACCTTCCTCTTCCCCTTTTCCTTCCCCTCCCCAATACATTCAGCCTCACAACATTCCCCAATTGGGAATGCCATAGTCTCACTGGCTCCAGACGGTTGGGAGCAGTTGGGACTCTTGTGCGGTATTCATATAAAAAAATAAATTATTATTACCACAAATTTATAACAAAAATTTATCACAATGTCACAAGTTTCCGGACACCATGAATATTGTAACTATTTTATCCAATACATGAATGCATTGCCAAGGAATACCTAAAATATTAACTCTGTGTTTAGTATATTTACAGATATATTTAAATAGTTAGAGACATGTCAACTCAGTTGACAGCACCGGCAAAGAAAGGTTAACGAAGTTTTAATGCGACGCCACCGATTATGCTGACAAAGGTTATAATGGCTTTTTTAAATCGTACTATTTTTTCTGAGAATTTCTGCAAAGTGCTGCGTACTAAAGTCTTTAAAACTGGTGATCAAGTTTCTAGGAAGGTTGAATGGTAGAAACCTTAAATAATATTCCTTTCTGCCGCGCATCTCCCACGCTATGAATAATTTAATATAAAATTAAATTAGTTAAAAAATATTTTGCTGTATTATCAGAATGAGGATATTTAATTTTTTAGCACTTTATCTCTTTGTTGGGGGTTGCATGTTTGAATACCAAGGATAAAAGAAAAATTACCTCCCAATACAGGGTATCCGGAAATAAAGTGCAGTAACTGCGAGAGGTGATTCTACATCGGTGATGCCCAACTTTTTAAGTTGTAGGGTCAAATTATCAATTTCCAATTTATTCCAGTGCTGGGTACCTACAGCTAAACATGGTTAAGAGGAACGGCTGCGCGGCCTGATTCATTCAAATCTTAATTTTTGATTTGAGGCCAAAATACCCACCCAAACTGAATGATATATATATATATATTTTTTAATTATGAAATTTAATGGCCTACATTAAAGGAATTGATTTTTGGCGATTTTAGAGGCACCTTTAACAATTATTTGGGGGCTAACGGTGATTTAAAAAAAAGTTTTATCCCGTCTCCTTTGAAAACATAATGAAATATAAATAAAAAACATTACAAAAATATTAAAATAACCATCATGGTGGACTTTACATAAAATTAAAAACTACAAATTTACGTTGTGACACAAATTTGCCATACATAATTTAATATATCGACCTGAAAAAACTTTTTTTTTTTAATGTTTTGTTTTTATATACGTAATCATATTTACATAGCAAATATATATATATTTTTTAATGCAATAAACCCGCAATTAATTTTCTAAATTGCCAAAATTATGATTTTTTTTGTTCATGGCGTATACTTCACAATTTAAAACAAAAATAAATAAAATACTTCTCATCCGTACTAGATATTTACTAAACCTTTAATTATAAAAAAATATATCATTCAGTTTGGTTGGGTATTTTGGCTACAAATTCAAAATTTAGTTATGTATGAAACAGGAAGCGCTGCCGTTCCCCTTAACTTTGCAGTCGGTGACGTTCAGGAGTTTTATTTTTATTTTTTTTAATATGGATACCTTCCCAAATGTCCGGAGCTAGGAGGTAAATATTTTAAAGATATGGGTACCCATCTAAATAAATTAATATTAAATATTCATTATGTCATGTCACCTTTTTGTATTTTGTAAAAGTTAACTATCTTATAAATCAACTATAGAGCGTACAAAAAAACGTCGTAGGCTAAAAAATGTATCTCTTCATGGTCAAACCAATAAATCGTCGGCTGAGTGGGAGGTACCTACTTAATTTATTGTTTATTTATTAATTCTTAAATTTAAAAAAAATATATAAACAAAAACATCAATGTAAGTTTGTTTGTTTGTCCTCGATGTTCTCGAAAATTACTCTACCGGTTTCGCTGAAAATAGCACAGTTTGTTCTTATTAGTGCGGGGAAGGTTTAGAAAGTAGTTTGGATGAAATCCAATATGTAAAATTGTCGCTATAACGTTTTAAAATTAGTATGAAAAACATTGATATAACACTCTGGTTAGCCACAGATTGCATATTCAAAAGAAGAAGGTTTCTTGGATAGAATATTTTCCAAATGGAAAACACGAGTAGGTACCTACTTAAGAACTTTATGATTTAGATATATTTTGAAAAAATAAACATTTGTAATGAAATAAAATATTCAAATGAATGTTTCATTATTTGGAGATACTTACTTTGGATTACAACCCTGACTTTCCGAGAAAATAAAAGTCAACACGATGCGTATTGAAGTTATAATTAAATCGTTTGATTTTTGGGTTTATTTTATTATAGATTATTTCGTAATTAATGAAACACGTGATGGAGACCCCCTTGCACACAATCTGCAACATTCACGCATTTCAGATATTTCTAATTATAAAACAAAATTCTCAAGGTGCTTTTCCTGTTCCTGCTGAAATTTTTTTTTTCTATAGCTCCCGTCAGAGGGAATTTTTAAGGCGTTGAAGTGAGGCATACCACAAATAATGTTGAGAAACATCTGGGTCATTTTTCTATTACTGTTATTTGAAAATGCTTTTTAACAGTATTTTACAGTGGTTTTAAACTATATTAATTATTCTTAACTAACTAACCATTACGCCGTTTCCCCGCAGAGGTAGGCAAAGAGGACGGACCCCCAAACAACTCGGTATTGGCACACACTTTTTGCTTTATTCACATTCATACGTTCTTAGTGAATTCGGACTTTGTTTTTTCATAAAATAATTGGTTTTGCCGTTTTTGTAGATTTATAAATATACTTTTAGCTAATTTAATGCGGTTAATTGTTAGTTTGTAAGTTAGAGAAAACCTCGAATGCACATTGGGTTATATTTTTAATTTCTTTTTATACTTAATAAACGCTAACTAACTAACTTACTAACCATCTCGCTGTTTCCCCACACGCGTGGGCAGAGAGGATAGACCGCCAAACAACTCGATCCTGGCATACACTTCTTGCTTCATCGACACATTCATATATCGTCTCATACATTCTCTTCTAATATTCCGACCTGTGACATGGCCCGACAAAAGTTTTTGATTCACTTGATCGGCCCATGTCTTCCTTGGGTGTCCCCGGCTTCTTCTGCCTTTTACATTCGCGCCATATATTATTCATACACTCCTTTCTTAGTTCATTCGCTCTACATACCCAAACCATCTAAGCGTCCTTTTTCTTAATCTTACTCATTACGCTTACATCAGCTTTGCATTCTTTGAGAATCTCAACGTTTTTCACATGATCTTACGTGATTTTACTACATATTCGCCTCAGAGATTGTTTTACTGTTCATAATAATACCTATAATAATGATTAGAACAAGTATCACCTCAATCGGGGAATTATTTTAATATTCATATCGAAATACAACTCTCACTGTCATAAGAAAAACTTTTTTGTTAAAACTGTGAATGCACTCGTATTTATCGAATTCCTTCACATAAAATATTATGTTTTCTAAATAAATGGTTAGGTGTTTTGTATAGATGTATTTGTTTATTTAACACCATATATATAATTTGTACCTACCTTTTCATAGTTCTTTATACGTCACCCAGTGAAAACTTCTTCGTATCAACTCAGATATGTGATTTTTTCCATTAACTCCACCCAGGAAACCCCAGGAAAATTATTTCCTTCAGAGCTTGTGTCATTCATAAGGAAAGGAAGGAGAGAAAGTTTTAGGAATGATCGGTGGGTAGGAATCTGGAGGTCAGTGTGTCCAGGAGTGATGATCCATCCCCCTTACTGCGGTTTAAGGCGATGGGTTGAGAGTCCTGCTGGAGAGGTCAAAGTTTCTTCCTCAACCGGCCTCTCTCAACCCGGATCGCCACGCAACTGGTGGGAAGACGCATCCGCCGCCAAGACCTGATCAAACCTCATCCCATGAACCAGGGTACCCCTGCTAAGTCACCAAACGTAGCGAACCACTCGAGGTGACCTATGGCAGAGGTGTTGGTTATCCAATAAATGTTTCCCGGGTGGAGGTACCCATACCCACCTCTCAAATTTGAACTTTAATTAAATTAAGCTTTTTATTATGGCCATTTTTTTTTTTTATACCTACATATTGTCCGTTTTCATTTTATCATATACCTATGTATTTATCTTTCATCTAATAACCGGATTAGCCCATCAGACCACAATGTGTAGCCCTTTATTATAGCTTTATTAATAGAAAATGGCTTGCCAATCTTTTTTTCCCACATTCTCGACATCGGAAAAATCCCAGAAATGTGGAAAAATTATAGCCATTCTGAAGCCCAACAAACCTCGCAATTGTTAATGATAATATTTTTAATATTATCCAAAAAGGTAACAATTTGTTTTTTTTTTTATCACTTTTTCCAAGTTTTTTTGAAAGCGTTGTTAATAGACTAATTGGTCGATAGTTAGAAATATAATTTTTGGGACCATTTTTATAGATTGATATAACCGTAGCAATTTTAAGACAAGAGGAAAAGTACCTTTTTATATTGATAGATTTACAAGGTATGTTAGGGGGTAAATTAACTAATTTTGTAAGTACTTGGCTGGCCATCAGGTCATTTCTCGAATGTTAGTGTTTTTTCATGTCGTTTGAATTTAGGGAGGCTATAATATTTATTATTTCATCACTTGTTATCTTGTTTATACTAAGGCTATTTTCTTGATTTGTATGTTTATTCCTCTATGTTTTATCAACGTTCGCAGAATTTTGTTTAATTTTATTTGCTAAATTTGGCCCCATATTGCAAAAAAATAAAAAGTTTACATAGTCAAGAATTTTGTCTTGTTGGTCTGCAAATGATATAGGAATCGTATCTATATTTAGTTCTTTAATGGTTTTATTATTGTGCGAGGCTCTATCATTTGTAATATATATATTTTTTAAAATTATATTTTTTTTAAATTACCAGAATTTTATTATTATTTACGTTATATATTTATAAGGAATGCACTCAATACTGCAATGAGCGAATTGTTTATTAATATTAAGAGTCAGCACTAAGAATGCCATTAGACGCCATTTTCTAAATATGTTATACAAGCAACACAAAATTATGTCATTTTATAGAGCTAATAAACTGATCCTTATTGATTTCTCCCTATCTACCGTCAGAGGCTGTAGATCTCCCGTCAGTCCGACGCATAGGTTTTTCTCGGCAATCATTGTGCTATGCCTTTACACGTAAGCGTTTGACCGCGCGTTTTTTTTCGTTTATGGTTTTTCACTGACAGCTTATGGAAAATCAATAGTAAATAATAGAAACATAAAAATCAGTATTAGTTAATTTTTTAATGAAAAATTGAAAGTAAACTATCTAAATTTGCACTGTTCATACGTAAGTGATTTATAATCTTGTGGGTAATTATGATATGACGTTTTATTATTGGCTATAGTGACATCTATCATATGATATCTATGGTCAAAACTGTAGCAAAACTTTTAAACCATACGACGTATCACGCATCAGGCCACACTCCGATCTCTGAGAAATCCCTTCACACGTACGCGGAGATCAGTCGATCAACGGATCGGCGCGCCGGCGGAAGTGTGGTGACATTTTTTACCCAAATTAACGCAACCGCAGGCCGATATGACGTATCGGCGGGCGCTTGGGAGCGAAGACCGAGAAACGCAGGCGGAAACGTACTTATGGGAGACGCTACTGAATTCGTACAACATCATTTCTTACGTGGAATTGCATGGAGATTAGGGCGAGAAAGAGGCGATTACTCCTCTGATGAAACTGAACAAACCATAAACATTGCTTAATTAGAAAAGCGTAGGAAAGACTTTGATCTCATTTGCATTTCCAAAATAATTAATTGTATTCTTGACTCACCTTCTTTGCTACAACACATCCTGTTCAACATTACTTGCCGTAGACTCCGACACGTTGAATTGCTTTTCCTCAATCAACACTCTACTAATGTTATGGGTACCATTCTCCACTCTCCAGAATGTCGAGACTTGTTAACTCAAGCCAGCTTCTTAAAAAAAATTGTACCAGTCTAAATGATTTTTGTCGGGCTTTATGAAAATAAACTTCGAAGATTATCATTTAGTATGTCTAAAGTCATGAACTCTGCCAAAACCTTTCTCAGGCTTTGACCAGAATGTTCTTTCAAATGTATATTTTTGTCCTATCTTTTGTCATTGCTTCATTCATGTATTATGTATGTGCTGTTTTTTTGTTTCTGTAGCTCTTGTTCATCTCATTTCGTGTTGTGTATTCTATGTAACTGGACAATAGTCCGTTTATAAAAAATAAATTTAAAAAAAACACTACTAATGATTTATCTATAAATTCTTTACGGGTAGTTAGAAAAATATCTAATATTTCATGGGAATAAAATTATTGAACTGTATTCTTTTAAATTCTATGAAATACAACTAAACTGTTAACATTATCCTAACCACCCATATAGAATTTACATATAAGTCATTTGTAGTATTTCTTACGTTAGCAAATAATATACACCTATTTTTGAATGTTGGCCCTTAACCCTTACCACTCCATTATTTTTTAATATTTGTTGTCAGCCAACTCTAATTTAAATAACGTCAAAATATTAATTTATTGAAAGGCAGTTACAAAAATGTTTTTTTATAATAAAACAAAAACGGAAAACAGTCAAAATCTTATTAAAACGTGAATTTAAATGTTTTTTATCGAATAATCACAAGAAACAACGTCACGTGTCAAGTTTTGCGCGCGAAAATACACCGCGCGGGCACATCTTATCTTGTCGGCCGCCAGCTGACAACGGAGTTGTAGCGTACAAATAGTGATGTCGGCTGGCACCTGACAAAGGAGTGGTAAGGGTTAATTACTCACAATGCTTGCTGGGGATAAACTGAGTTTACTTTGCTTACTTTTATCTTTAAATTGAGTATGAGTATCCATGTACAGATATTTTATTCAACCTTGCGCTACTTCTTTGATATTTTAAGTGTTGCTCTCCCTTAATGTTTTGTGTTTATAAAATGTTAATCGTGTTGCGAGCGAATTATTATAGGTTACTGGCGACATCTGCGACTATTACCAATTTACTTATCGTAACCTTATTTGGAAAATCTGCTTGTCAACTTTACAGGAGAATTTTTTTTATTTTTAAACGAGATACTCTTTGAAACTATGTAATGTACGTAGATACATTCAATGTTCCGATCCTCCATCACGACTCGAGCAATATTCCCGCTTAGACGGTCTGGTGAGGAATGAACTTTTCACTCGCTACTGGAGACACTGGGCGAAAAAGTCCCACAATGGACTGCGATGCAAACCGTTACCTTACTTTAACAAACTTGACTTTTCTATGCAGTGTCTGCAGTAACGAGTAAAATGTTCGTTCCCCGCCGGACCGTCAGAGAGCAGCCTTAGTGAGATGGTAGTAGGAAATTTTCAAATATTGATAGGTTATTCATAACCCTGGAATGTTTGTCTTTGTGAAATAATTAAAATAATAATAATATTTATTCCGAAATTAAGCCAATACATTTTTGTTTTCTTATAAAATTAAACAGTTTTTATTCAGTTTTATACTGTTGTTAAGTTATAAATAACAAAGAAATTGAATATGCAGCTCACACTATCTGAACATAAATATTGTTTCTATCAATTTACTTTGTGTGAATACTGACCAAGAATATCAACTGCTCCCAGCCGTCTGGAGCCATTGAGACTATGACATCTCCAATTGGGGAATTTTATGATGATGAAGGTAGTGGGGGGGGGGAATAGGGAGGTGTGGAAATACCTGGCTATTCAGATATGGTTACCAAACATGGCTAAAACTATTTTAAGCAACGTTTGAATTCTGAACGGTGGTCTTTCACCAGAGCGATACTGAAAGTATCTTTCACTCTGGAACGTGCGAAAATATACTACATATATATTATTTTTAATAAATTAATTGTGAAACAACATTAATTAATTAAATAAAATTTACTTGTGCACACCGGGATTTGATCCCGTGACCTTCGTATTCATAATCGAGAGCCTCACCTGTCGACCACGGAGGCCATTATATCCATTTCATGTATATTTTATTTCACTTCTTATTTATATTAGCTGATATAATTTTTTCTTATCTTATACAGATATGCGTGGGTATAATGAAACCAATTTAAAACTTTATTCTATTTGTTTATTTTATTAGATCGGACCGGTTTCAAACAATCACGTTCATGTTCATCTTCAGATGATTATTTGAAACCTATCAGGTTTGATAAAATAAACAAATTGAACCAAACATTAAAAAGAAACGGAATACAGTTTTAAATTCGTTTCATTATTTATTTTATTTTATTTATTTATTTAAGTTTTTAATCCAGCAGGACTGGGTGGGTAGTGCAAACCCAGTCTGCCATATCACATGAAATATATACAATGTAAATAGAGAAATGAATATAAAATAAATTTAAAAAATAATAATAATAATAATTACGGAAAAATAATTACATCAAAATAAAAGAAATAAAATGAAAAACTTAATAGATAATAGTAACATAAAATAAATTAAATAAATTTAATTTAATAGATCGTCTTCAGGGTGGCAGTCGCATCATCTGCATCCATCGCTCATTGAGTGGAGAGCTGAGCCATGCGGATGCAGCCACGACAATGGCGATGATTGACTTCCCTGTCCTGTCCCAGAAGCTGGCTAGTCGGTGGCGAAGTAAGGTGGGGAATGAGTGGACCCTCCCTTGAGTGAACATCGTAGAGGCACTACAGAATCTTGGAAGTTGCAGAAGTTGCCTGTATGCGTTGTTGTAGCACACCCTCAGCTTGTCCCATTGCGCTGCTGAGTATTGCGACCACAGCTCAGATGTGTATAGGGCAGTGCAGTATGTCTTAAAAAGCAGTTTCCTGACATCTTCGCTACAGTGGTAGAGCCGCCTTGAGAGCATTCTGGTGCGTATATTGATGGCGCTCTTCTTTGTCGTTCCATATCTTCCATATCGTTCATGTCTTCTGTAAGGATATGCCCCAGGTATCTGACCTGCGAGGCCACAAGCAGTATTTTTCCTTCTAGCCAAATTGGTGGGATATTTAGTGGCTCCTTCTTGTGTTTAAATACAAATATAAATAATTTTTTGGATTTGTACAGCAAGTTATGTGAGTTTGCGTACTCTTCACATATTCGCACAAGTCGCCTCATCGCATTAATCGATGGTGCGAGCAGCAGCATGTCATCCGCGTAGTTGACGTTATCACTCCTTTCTCCGCAGATATCGCAATCAATCCGTGAGTCGTTAAGCTCTTGTAGGAGGTCATCAATGTATATATTAAATAGAGTGGGAGACATACTACCCCCTTGCGTGACTCCGCTTTTAAGGAATAGGGGTTTAGAAGAAGCTCCCGCCCATTGTATGAGATTTTTCTGTTGCCCATACCAAGTAGCCAGCATATTGACTGCTGCTGGTGGGACACCACGTTTTATGAGTTTTTCCTATAATAAGTGGTGCAACACACAATCGAAAACCTTGCTAAGATCTAGAAAACACCCATAAACGGTTGTTTTTTCTATTTTTGTAGTAGGCTATTGTTTGTTTGACCCCATAAATGGCCATATCAGTTGATGAAGTGCTCTTGAAGCCGAATTGGTTATTCAGGGTAGAAAGTTTGTCTTTTATAAGCGTGAGTAGGATTTTTTCAAATAGTCTTGAAATCATTGTCGTCGAGGAGATCGGTCGGTAATTTCTCAATATTGATGCATCCAGTTGATCGGATTTCAATATTGGTATGATGATAGTTTGACTCATATCCATCGGCATGTGTGTGTCTTAGGAGGCTCGAGTATAAGGCGGCTAGGATAGTATAGAGCTGATCGCCTGCGTACCTTATATGTTCAATACCTATGGCATCGTACCCTGGAGTTTTACCTAGAGCGGTTTACTTAATCGCACCTACAACCATTTCAGGAGCGTCATTCATGACCAGGTCATCATTGGTCGCAGGTGGGCATGTCATTACAGATGGTTTCGTAGTTTCTCCTTGATCCCCACTTAAAGAGAAAAAGTTTATAAATTCATTGGCTATATTTTCATCCCCCGTGATGTTGTTGACGCATTGTGGAAGATTGATCTTGGATTTCAGCACAGTTGACATTTTTTGCCAGAACTTTCTGAAGTCTTTGTTGTGCATAGATGTAGCTTTAATAATAATAATTCGGTGATTTGTATAGCGCCGTTTTTGTGAAAAATCACCTGAAGGGTTATCCATTCGTGCTTTGTTTTCAGAGTGCTGGCATTTTCGGAGAGCAATTTTGAAAAATTTCTTGCTTGTTTTTCTTTCATCTGCAATTCTGCAAATTTCTTTTCTTTCATCTACAATTATACTCATTACGATGAAATTCCTTCAAAAATTAACGGTTAAAAATTTTTTTATTTAATTTATTGGATTTACTGATTTTGGCGATATCTTGATTACTTATAGTAAATTTTTTTAAATACCTTATTGAAGCTTATAAACCTCATTGTAATATATTTTTAATCATTTAAGATAATATTAACAACTCTTAGAATGAAACATGAAACCGAAAAGACACAGAAAATGCAAAGATAATGGTAGCACTGGTAGCATTATCTTTTTCTTTTCTGTTTATCAAAGTAAGTCAATACCTGCCGAGGTGGTTGATTATATCATTAATGTTACAGCCATTCTGGGTTTGACCATATCGGGAAAAGATTCTCTGTATGTCGAAAGTAATACACATTTTCGTACGTTTTTCAAAATGACTTATTTTAAATGTTTTATGAATAATACAGGGTAATGAATGTGTGAGCTTTGTGGTTTAATCATACGAAAGTTGACTCATTTAAACTGACTAGTAGACACCATTATGTCAACGGAGTGCAACACAATTCCTGATATAGCGCAGGGATTTTTTTGTTGTTGTGTATAACAGACTGCGTCCATTTACTGTACACAAACAAAATAATACAGAATGACAAGAACTAAAATACATCTTTTGAATGTCCTTTGAAACCTTCAAGGAATGCTGATTCGGGGACTGATGCAACAATGAGGATTAATGGTACCGCTGATAGAACCATAGTAATTCTCTCATTTCTCATTCACGACACGTGTAATAGCAGAGGTTGCAATGGAGCATAGTGGCAGGTCAATTTGCAGGAAAACATAGATGCACCGGGATGATAACGATACCCCCTATAGTAGGTATCTTGTAATATGCTCACTGAGTACAGATTGTTGATACCTGAAAGGGTTGTCATGCGGTTCCGGTTACCGATTCTTTATCTAATTACATTTGGAACCGGTTTTGGAGAGAAGCTGGAAAATTTATCAGAAAAAAACATCCCATCCTGGGGTGGCTAGAGAAATTCTCAGACAAAGGAACCGGTTCCTTTGAATATTTTTTTAATCCTGAGGGGGGTCAAGAAATTCTGAGAAAAAAACCTGTTTGTCAAAAATTTCTCAATATTTTGCTTCGTTTTTACAAAATATTTTCGTTTTTGATAAATATTACAAAAGGAACCGGTTCCTACTATTACCTTCCGGTTCCAGTAACAGTAAAGGTACCAGTTTCAAGGAACTGGGACAAGAAATCGACCATCACTGAGTGCACAATTGTCGTAAGAAGGTGCCCTAACCCAAAGGTTCCAAACCGGTCGATCGCGAAGCAAAATTTGGTCAAAATATGTCACCCTTTCTTTGGGGTAATTTTTGACTACGGTTCTCAGGCAAATTGAGGTTAAACGAAATGTTGTGTTAATCCTATGTTCCATTTTTTACTTTTATTTTTATATACTATTTATTTACCGTTAATAATATTGTAAAATTTACTAGAGGTTAAACATAAAATCATTATGAAAATTCGCGTTCACAGGTGGAGCTAATTCAAATATTTAAAAAAATACTTATTGTACTTAATGCTTTTAAATATTGAGATGAATTTTTTGGTACATATGGAATACGAAATGGAGTAAAATGTTGTAAGTTTAAAGCTCAAGTCCTTCAATAGTTTCTTGAAGGACTTGAGCTTTAAATTCACAGTAACAATTTATTTAATTTCATATTCCGTGTGAACACCCACCAATGAACAATTTATTCAGTATTTAAGTTTAGAGTTTTTTTTTTTCAAAAAAAAAAATAGCTCCATCTGTGATCGCATATTACGTTTCGTTTAGCCTTAAGATGAACGGCTGCGCGGCCTGTTAAAACTTAAATTTGGATTTTTTAAATTAAAGGTATAGTAAATATCTAGTACGGATTTCAAGTATTTTATTTTTTTATGAATTAAATAAGACATTAAAGAAATCAATTTTTCATGATTTTAGAGGCAACTTCGGAAATTATTTGCGGGTTAACGGTAGTTTTGTTTAATTTGTCATATTTGCTATGCAAACATGATTATATAAAATAATTTTTTTTTTTTTTATATCTTAAAAAAAAAACATTTTTTTGCCGATGTTTTAAATTATGTACGGCAAATTTATGTTCCAACGTAAATCAGTAATTTTAAATTTAAATTTAAGTCCACCATAATGCTGATTGTAACACTTTTTAATTTTATATTTTATTATATTTTCATAGTAGAAGGGGTAATTTTTTATTATTTTTTTTATCACCATTAACCCCCAAATAATTGCCAAAGTTGTCCCTAAAATCGTGAAAAATATATTTCTTTAATGGCATATATTTCATAATTTAAAATATAAGTAAATTAAATACTTCTAACCCATACTAGATATTTGCTATACCTTTAGATTTAAAAAAAATCATTCGGTTTGGGTGAGAATTTTGGCCTCAAATCCAAAATTCAGTTTTGTATGAAACAGGCCGCGCAGCCGTTCCCCTTAAGGTGTCCCTTCGGGTGATCCAAAACAAAAAAACAACAAACACTCTAATAAGATTCTTGTTAGAAGTCGATGTCAATGAAAATTAAGAAAAAGTTACTTCCAACCTCAACCTCAAAAAGGTTGGGAACGCTTAACTTATAATAATATAGAGTGATGCCACTCTCTCGAGGTCTACCGACCAGGGGTGCACTCGTAAATTTTCCAGTACAGGTAAACTTGATTTTGTATTGTGTTTTCCAGTACCTGAAAATTGAACATGTTTAGTCAAAACCAGTGTCCTTCATCGGACACTATTTAAGTGATAACATCTTTCATGAAGAATAAATATAAAAATTAATACTTCATGTTAAAATAAAACATTTTAATTTAAAATAAATTTTATGTGAAGGACAATTTTTTTATTTCCCCAAAAAGTAGAACCTAAACGATGTTCCAGCACCAGTGCACCCCTCCTACCGACATTTAATTTAATAAAACAACAACAACCCTGGATGAGTGATATCTCCTAATTTTTTTATGAATTTAATGTAAATCAAATTTTACTAATGTCATTATTAAGTTTTGCAAGTATCGGACTTGAACGCCGAAACATCTGTCACAATAATAAAAACTAAAAATACTCGCAGAACTTAATTATAACATTATTAAATTCGATTTACATTAAATTTACCAAAAAAAATGGATTTCTACGAATTAAACACAAAAACCAATTAATGATATCTCCTAAATCTGTGTAACGGATCCTTAATGGTCGCCAAATATGATTGAATGTAATAAATGATTTCCAGCATCAAAATAATACAAGTACCCTTTATTTATTACTTATGTGCATACATTCTTCATTTTTCAGATAAGAAATGAACAGGCGCCTTTCCCCATTGAGGCGTATGTTGCAGGTAAGGCGTGCCAGGCGCCGAATGATGGCCCACAATTTGGATTTGAACCGGCAGACCTATAAAAGAAATTTAATCTCCACCGCATATAAAGATTGGCAGGCCTCAAAAGAAAGGGAAGAGGCCACGCAAGAAAATGGGGAGGCCTCGCTAGTGGGGGAGTCCTCGCGAGAGGAGGAGGTTTCACGAGAGGGGGATGCCTCGCACGAAGAGAAGGTTTCACGAGAGGAGGATGCCTCACATGAAGAGGAGAACGATATCTTCCAGGAAAAGGAGAATGCCTTGCAATATGAGGAGGAGACCTTTTCAGAAGAGGAGGAGACCTTGCAAGACGAGGATGAGGATTTTCCAGAAGGCAAGGTTGTCTTTCCAGAATTTGACGAAGATGACGAGAAAGTTGCACGAAAGGAAGAGATCTTGCAAGACGAGGAGACCTCGGAGTACGAAGAGGAAACCTCAGAAGACGAGGAGTGGTCGCAAGATGAGGAAGAGGCCTCCCAATACATATTTGTGGACCAGGTGATTTAATCTTAATTCTACTTGCTTTATTATTATTAACAATGATAGGGTTTAGATTTCATATTTTTCATTCTGTGATGATCGGTGTGAAAAAAGATTTATCAATTCCAGTAACAATGATGTAAAAACTTCCGTCAGCTGAAGAGAGTTCCCAATTGCTACAACAAGTGCAACATACCAAACTGAATGTAACTTATTGTGTAATATTATTGAAAACAATAGTTTAAACAAAGTAATTCTTATTAAGTGTGTAATTACTTACAGAGACATGAACGATACCGTGGAGAACCAGAAAGGCAAAGAATTAACATGCAATTCCCAGAAGCTCCTCAAAACCCACTCCCTGCACAAACAACATATGTGCCTACTCGTTCAGCCTTTCGCTTGACTCCGATATCTGAAACACTTCCGTCGTATGCCATATTAGGAGATGATGATAATCCAGATAGCCCTCAATCGCAGGATGGGGATTCCATGGATTTACAATTGTCGCAAGCGTTACATGATATGCATGCCAGGGACTTACTTGCCACTACCAGCAACTTACAATCACCTATGGGTGTGGATCCCAGGGACCCACAATCATCTCTGGGTGTGGATCCCAGGGACCCACTGTCTGTGGATCAGCAATTAACACCAGCGGATTCTAGAGACCCCTATATAATATTTGCGACTACCAGGCCCCCTCTGTTGTTACTACCTAATGGTCCCGATGTTAAACCATCGGAGGACAGATACACATACCTTTGGCAGATTACGGATCCCTATTTGCTAGAACATTTGAGTGCTATCAGTGATGCCAATGCACTGCACATGCTTCAAATGTCCACTTCGGGCCACATGGACCTTAGCTTCATAAGACATGAAGAAATGGAACAAGACCTTATGGATCATGGCCACGTGGGACATGGCTACAGCGGACATGGTCAAATGGAACATCTTCATATGAATCATCGCCATATGGAACATGATCTTATGGATCATGGCCACTTGGGACGTGGTCACGTGAGACGTGACCGCATGAGACATGGCCACATGGAACATGGCCACATGGGACGTGGAAACATAGGACGTGGGCAGACAGGACATGGCGACATGCAACATAATAACGATGGAAATTCTGTGGAAAGATCAATGACAAGTATGAGATGCAGGCATCGTCACAGGCCACAGTTCTTGGGTCCCAGAATTCCCACAGGAAGTATCCTGACAAAAATGGGGCCCCCCAGAGCTCGGCGCCGATTGCGAAATGAGGTTCGTAGGGTCTCACGGCCAGTGCGGAGTATGGTTAACAGGACCTCACAACAAACGCACACAGTGGTTAACACCACTCCACGCGTAGTGCAGAATGTGGTTAACAGAACCTCACAACAAACGCACACAGTGGTTAACAGCACTTCACGCGTAATGCAGAATGTGGTTAATAGGACCTCACAACAAACGCACACAGTGGTTAACAACACTTCACGCGTAATGCAGAATGTGGTTAATAGGACCTCACAACAAACACACACAGCGGTTAACAGCACTTTACGCGTAATGCAGAATGTGGTTAATAGGACCTCACAACAAACACACACAGCGGTTAACAGCACTTCACGCGTAGTGCAGAATGTGGTTGACAGAACCTCACAGCCTTCACTCCCTGAGGTTGACAGAGTCTCACAAACTTCACTGCCTGAAGTTGACAGGCCCCAACAGGCTTCTCAGGCTGAGGTCTTCAAAGTTCCACAAAGTTCATTGATGTATAGACGGACCATGGGTTCCGCTAAACGACGTTCTTCCCAAGCTGGGGGTTCCGTGCCATCTCAGTCTGCATGGAGGTCTAGAGATGTTCAAGGTTTCAAGCCCACTAAGTTTGCACGAAAAGAAGTTCTCGAAGAACCTCAGACTATGGAAAATGACGGATGGGTCGATCCGTTTGAGAACGGCCTAAGGAACCCCAACCTGGATTTACCTATTAACTCGCTTCAAACTCCCAATCAAAATGGGCATCCATCACTCTTGTATTTCCCTCTTAATGATTTTTGTCCAACCTACATGTAAATGGTTTAAAAGCACATTTGAATTCCATGTTACTACTTACTATGTAATATTTATTATTCATGTTTTACGCATATTATGTATAAAAACATTAGTATAAAGTCATAATTACCATGAAGTCCTAGCAGTTCTTCAACAACTTTGTTTATTTTCTGCCAGAATTCTTACATTGTAAGTTATGTGTTATTAGGTTATCAGTGTTATTACTAACTGTTTGTGGCTGAGTTGACAAACACGTCGGATTGCCACACAGGTATCGTTGGTTCATTTCCTCTGCTTAGTACTTCATCACGATACAGGCAATATTTCCGCTTAGTATGACAGTAGTAGGAGTTTATCAAATATTGTCGAGTTATTCGTAACCCGTGTTTGTCTTTCTTTAAAAAATAAATATAGAAATATCACTATATTTGTTGTTATAATGTATCAAAAATAAATTAATCCATTATCATACTATATTTCTGTAATTAAAGTCTTAATAAGCCACAATAGCTTTTTTCCACTATGAAAAATTTTGAAATTGACTTTGCTCTGATGATAAAAAATTCTCTGGAAAATTCCAGAGAATTTATTTTATTTTCAAATTTCAAATATAAAAAACAAAAATTTTATTTCTTAGAACCAGTGGGTAGGAGGTGGCAACTGCACATATTTGAACATGGGTGAACAAAGCAATTGTAGCAATATTGAAGCAGATGTTGAAAATCAGCTTTGTTTAAACGTAAAATAGCATTGTACACGCTTCATCGACTAAGAAAAAGCTTTGACGAGGTCAAACACACCGCCCTAATTAAAATATTAAAGCTCGTTGGTCTGGATGTCAAGAATGTTGGACAAAATTTAAAATCCTTATTGGAAACAGATTGCAGTGGTGCGAACGGTGTCTTACAAAACTGACCACAATCTGTGGAGGAATGCATCATGCATATGTGCATTCTAAGAACACCCTTGATAAATATTAGTAAGGAGTGGTCGGTTACAGGTGAAGTAATAAACAACCTTAGATTAGCAGATAACACTACATTCATCCTGATAATATTATGATCCTTCAAGAGTGTCTCGGCTGGGTGAACAAACCTGATAAAAAAAAGTGGCCTGAAAATATGTTATAATATTATGCATTACCCATTGATGTATAAACAAACTAAGCTGATGGCATTACTAATTTACCATGTTTCATCAATAAAAGAGTTAAAAGTGATCTGTTAATGGGTATTCCAGGGTACTTGGCTAAACTAGATTTGGGATCCCGAAAGCGAGAAAAGTATTACAGTAGAAATGGCCGAAGAAGCATTTTCCAAGACATCCTCCTTGTCGGGTTATCAAGCACCGAACTTGTCACTCGGGTGATCACAACCTGATAAAGTTTTCATGTACTTACAATTCGAAATTGCGAAATTCGGACACTTAAAACTATCTCTTGAAATATGGTTGTACCGAAGATTAGCAATTAGACAGCATGGGTCTCAAAAGAGCAAGACCTGAATTTAAAAAAAAGAACATGTGAATTCAACAAGAAAGGCGAGCTCATGTAAAGTATAAATAAAAAGAAAAAAACAGTGTAGCAAGAAGCATCTAAAATATATCAAGCCCCTTTACATTTTAAAGTTGAATCATATCAAATTTCATTACAAAACAATTTCAAGGAACTAAAAAAAATAAAAATATATTTCTAGTTACTCTTACTTTGCTCTCTCAATAATATTTCTATTCTAAGGGTATTTATTACCTTTACGTTATTTCCTTCCTCACTGCCATACATAATTCATTTCATAAATCTATGTTGATTAAAATATATGTAGCAATGTACTAGTAGTTTTAATCTTCCGAGAAACAGATATGGACTAAATTTGTTTTGATTAAATATTAATACAGATCAATTATAATAATTTATTCTCTCAAAATTTTTAACAAAATCACTGTTGATTTTCTATCGTCTAAGATCTAAGCAGTCTGTTACCTTTTTGGCATTGCAACCCCAAAATCGAAGGTTTTTCAAAGACCCCAAAACAAAAAAAACCCCAAAATTTACGGGGTACACAGAGGTTGGTTCAAGTAGACGTCAAGGTAACCAACCGCTGTTTCTACAATTTTTCTATATCTTTTAAGCATTAAATAAAACAAACAATTAATTTAACATTCTATTCAATAAACTAAATTAGGTACAAATTAGTGTGAACCTTGTACCTGCACACTTAGTCAAAACATTGATTCTTATATTAGAAATAGCCACTCTCAAATCCGTTTCTATGTTTAGTCTGGAGCGATATTTAGTTGTTATGACAAGCAATGCGGAAAAGCTGTCTCACACTGATATGTAGATGCAAATGATAGTAACTTCTCAGGGTTTTTTTTTTTAAATAACAGTGAATACTCTTACAGAACTTGTGCTATTGTAAATACATACCTCGAAGGCTCATCAGACATTAAGTTCATCAACCTCTCATTTTCTTTTTAGTTTATCTTTACACTGTTGAGATCACAATTTAATGGATTAATTATCTATTGGTTTCCTTGTGACCCAAATATTGCTAACATTCAGAATTTAGCAGAGTTCAAACGAGTATTGAAAACAAAATTATTCAAAAAATCCTATCCGACATAAAACATAAATTCATGTACATAGAAACATAATTTCAGGACATTTTTTTTTTTTTTAATCCTCCATAGCTTATTTAGTTGCGGTTTTCTCTCCTTGTTATTTAATTCCATTAGTATTCAGTGAAAAACCATGTATATAATTTCATATAATTTTCTCTTGTTATTTGTACCTACTATTATATATTTGATTATTTACTCCCTTAGTTTCTAAATTGTTATTTTATAATACCCGCTCATGAATATTGTATGTCATAGTATTAATTTGCATATTGTATATATATTATAATAACAGATATACTATGTAGTATATCTGTTATTTTACAATTATATTAGGTTAGGTTAGTTAGTGTAAAGCGCACTTGAGGTGAACCTTCACAAAACTGCGCTATAGAAATTAACTCTTATTATTATTATTATTATATCCGAACAAGTAAACATGTTTGTTGTCATTGCTCATTTTGTCACTTATCATGAATTTGCCTTGTAGTTGAAATACCAGTGAATATAACTTAATAAAATTCAATTAGTTCAAAATCTTGTTGACTTTGTGGCGACCCCATGACCACAGGGTAGCGACTGCTGGTCTAAGGAATGACAAAAAATGGTCAGAGAATCGCAGTGATATTGTTCATTGATTAAAATGTAATAGTATAACTATAAATAATGCAGTGTAAACAAATGGTTGCTGTTAGATAATAATATGAAGAAAAAAAATATTTTATTTATTAACATTTTTATTTTTTTTTAAGTACATTTATAAGCATCATCTAACAAAAGTCAAATCATGTTAAAAAAAATGTTAATTAAGTAAAAATGTTCTTAATAATTATTATACGGGATAAAGTCCCCGTTTACCTGTAATACAAATTCACATACATTCTCTATTAATTAACATATAAAAAATCTAGGGTACCTCTGTGCAAAATGGTATCTGCCATGGTAGACTTCCCTTTAAAAATACATACATATATTATAGCAGTGTGGTATGTTAAAAGAAGTGTGAAGCCTTCTCCACAAGTGAATGGTTGATGTTTTAAACAAACATTAAAAGTAAATTTGTATGTAAGCTCAAAAAGAAGTGAGAATGGGTTATCAGTTTGATATTATTTACCAAACTTGTTAGAAAATTGATGTTGTGAAATGTAATATTCTTTGGTTAAATAACTTTCAGTTTAAAGTTATTGTGTTGTTACTGTTTAACAAATCACTCTCAACGTAGAGAGGAGTGAGTTTTATGCTTTGATAAAATGTATTTTCTGGTAAAATTTTATGTCTGATGACATACATGACTTTAATTCTAAGAACAAACTGTAACCTATTTCTTGTCTATTTTTTGAACTGTGAAAAACAGCCCTCAGTGGTAAGGCATTATCTTAGAAGCCAAAATATTTACAGACCTGAAATGATGTGCTACTAAATTGTTTAAGGAAAAAAGCACAACACATCAATCGACAGTCCCTCTCATTACTTATTGATCTCATCTCTAATGCGTATGTTACATGTAGCCAGTAGCAAGGACAGTGATGAGGTGGTAACTAAATCACTGTCCTAAGTGATAAGTGCCGTCCACACATGCTAATAAGTAAATGATTTAGTAAACTCTTGTATTTATAGTAAAACTTGATTGTGTATGTGTTCAAAGAGCGCGAAAATAACCCCCACCTAAAAAAAAGGATATGGAAGGGGTTACTTAACCAAAAAAAAATAGAAAAGGTTCTAATTGAGGCAACTAAATTGGTACTTAACGGTAACTTACCACTTAACGCCCTGCCAATGTGGGCTTAGACTTAAAATTAACTAAATGATTTAGTTGCCACTTATCACTTTCCTTGCTACGGGCTGCATGTGACATAGGCATTTTATCTGTTTACAAAGTAATAACACTAAGTATGTATGTTAGTAAGTGTCGAGAATTCTGATATTATTAATCGTGGTAGGTATATTATAAGAATATGTCATGTATTGGAAGTGGTATATGAATACACACAATGTATTTTAACATATTATGTAGCAACAAAAATAATATAATATTGTATTGAGAACAAAAGTTATTTTATTATTTGTAAGTTTTCTGTTAAAAATTCTAAGTTATAGTAATGATACAACAAAAATATGCATGATGTCAAGACTATTGAATTTACATTGATAAATCACACAAGATTTGATGCCCAACGGCTAGATTGTGGCAAGTGGTATTAAGCTCTGAGCCACCTCGTCACTCGCCAAGCATTACAAGCAAAGGTGTCCATCGCAGAACAGACAGCTTTTCAGCCTAACAGTAGAAATAGGTAAAATATATGAGGGAAATACGCAGCTTGAGAATTTTTATCTTTGACTATGTTCAGCATAAATAACTGTTAAGTATAATGTCTAACAATTATTAGAGTATAAATTAATACATTTCAATTTCTGTGTTTTTTCTTTCTTTATAAAATTAAGATTATAAATCTTAATCTACATAAAACCAATAGGATATCATAATTATTCATTATAATAATATATACAAAAGTATACCCAAAAAGGGTCAAATTATATATTTCACTGGTTTTGTTTATTTATTTCTACTGGGTTTTTACAGATGTTCACACTTAGGTGAGAACAATCCAGTTATAAAAACTCACTTAATATACACAAATTTAATAAGTACTGTTTTTGTTAGAATTCAAATACTTATTGTATACAACAACAGCTAGGGGAATATTATATTTATGTATATCATAAATCATTTTCAAATCTTAAATAACAGTATCGCAAAACAGGAATTCATTATATACAAACAATAATGACCCTACTGGAAAAATAACGACATTGAGTTTTAAAAATGTGGTACAAAACAATCTTCAAGCCAATTAATTTTAATAATTTCTAATAAAACCCTCAGCATCGCAAAATAAGAACAATATTATTTGTTAACAAATAAACCACTCTTGAGCCCAAATGTTTAATTCCCCTGAATATGTAAAAAAAAACAAAACAAAGCTGCGCTATTTATCATTGCGACCTCTGTCTAAATGAAAAAATATACATATACCTATATATATATATATATATATATATATACACATACATTATTATTAATTGTGAAACATGTCTAATATGCTTAAGTGAAGTTGTTAAGACACAGCGCATTATTGTATAATTTACTAGCTTGTGTCTGAAAAATCACAGGAAAACCTTTACTAACCAAAAGCAATTTTTTATTTATTTTGATTGTACCTTCCCCTTTTGCACATAATAAATTTTTATTTCATGATTAAATTAAATGTATAAAAATTAAACAAAGTCTGTATGGCCGATAAAGAATATAACTCAGAAATTCGAAACTAAAGTTCAACTAATACAGACATTTTTTTACATTCACAATTTAAGTCAAGCAATGAATTGTTATTCATCACAACAAGTCAAATAATTAATAATAACAAATAGACTTTGTGTGAAAACCTATTATAATATATTATTGCACTGAATGTACCAAATTATTCTAACTTCATTTCGATGCCCACAAGATTATTACATACAGAAATTCATGTCAGGACAATGTTAATAATTAATACTGAATAAATGTTTTAAATGTGTTTGAAATCATTTATTTCCCCATATTGCCCCAATTTGCATACCACAGCCCTTGACAGGTGACAGTTATCCTCTCATTCATGTTGAAATATTCATAGTAGTATCAGAGTAATGAAATTAGTCTTATGTAGAATACAAAGTTCCATTTAAAAAGTGAATTCACTGCAACCGGTGTGGAAAATACTCCCAATGCATGTCAAATTCAGTGATAGGAATAGACACGGGTACCTCCCATCCCTTGTCTTACCCTCTCCCAACTCCTTCAGCTTCACAACATTCCGCAAATGGGGATGCCATAGTTTCACTGCCTCCAAGCAGTTAGAACTTTGGATCGAATCATATTTAAAAAAAATGAAAGTCAAGAAAAAAAAAACCACCCGAATAAGGTTACAATAATGCTACGAATATGTAGGTACTTAAAGTAAGCTGGTATTAAACATGGAAACTTTCTTCAAAATGCAATATTTTACAGTCAGCTAATAGAATTTTTTTTTTTTTTTGATAGAAAGCAGTCACTTTGTGGTTAGACATATTTAATGAAAATAAAACAATAAGTTTGTTTATAACCACGAGAATTTTATTTAATTTTATTACGACCGACCGGTTTCGCTTAACATAAGCATCTTCAGGGTACAAAAATTAAAACGAATTAAAACGTTTTAATTTTTGTACCCTGAAGATGCTTATGTTAAGCGAAACCGGTCGGTCGTAATAAAATTAAATAAAATTCTCGTGGTTATAAACAAAGTTATTGTTTTATTTTCATTAATAGAATTTTATTCAAATTACTTTATGCATCCTGTTCTGGCTAGAAAACTCCTTTGGTCATTTTTTAGTTTGACACAAGAATGTTGGTGCACAGTTCTCTTTATTATGTCCCATTATTTTCTAAATTTTCAACAGATATTAATTTGGTTTAATATAAATATAAATTCCAATTATGTAAAAAAAAATGTTCCTATTTAACAAATATAATGACATTTTTGTGAATTGGGCACTTTGGTGCCTTTTGTCTAGTGCCACTTTATATTAATGTCAGTGATATATTTATTAAAGGTAATTTTACTCAATTAAATAATTTTGCCTCTTAAAATAGTTCATGTGATTTTAGTAAAAATAATCATTTTTATGGTGGCACTTTAATAATATCAACCAAGTACGTAACAAAATGAAAGGTAAGATTTGTGAGAAACAAATAAAAACCACAGTTCAAAAGAACAAATTTGTTTGTTGGTTGTTTTGTTGTTTTGTCAAATTTGGCTGTTTGAATGTACCTGCTCGTTGAAAACAAAATATGGTTTCTTGAATGTCAAAAATGTTTACAACCTTGTTTGTCGATTTTCTAATTATTTCCAGTTACATATTTTTAACAAAAAAAAACAAATACACGACAGTAAAACAGATAATTGTGTTATCTCAAAAGACCATTTGCTTTTAATTCTTTGTGCCATAAATCTTTTGACATTAAACTTTCCTCCTAACAAAATAGTAAAAAGCTTAAAAAAATGCTTTGTTCTCAATTTCATTTTATTTGCAAAATAAGTTATGATGCAAATACAAAAGGGAATTTTCACAATACAATTGTAAATCTCAAAGTGACTACGTAATTTTTTTTTAATGTGGTTAAGTAATAAGAGTTCAAAATATTGTCTTCTGTTTGCATTGTGTATTTTCCAGGGTAGCTTTACACTTGTAAGTAAAATTTACAGTTTACGTGAGTTTTTGAGAAGTTACTTACAAGTGCGTTTACATATTCATCCAACTTAGAGTAATTGATGCTCACTTAAGCTTAAGTGCTCACAGCGACCGATACACTTGTACGTTTATTCACGGTAAGATAGCTTACTTCTGTAAGTTGGTATAAATTACGGTAAGTAACTCAGTGTTCTTTACATTGTTAATTTTGCCATAAGCTACTTACATAAGTCACTTATGATAAAAAAAACTTGCAAGTGTTACTTACAATAATTAAAAAAAAAATTAAAAGGACAAGTTGTTTATGGACATCACATTCCGCCAGTGCCGGGTAGTGATTTTTAAATAGCTAGAATACTAAGATTGAAAAATACGACATTATTAATGTTGTAGCTGAACACGATTTTTTTTTTCAATTATCAATTTTTTGTACGAAGCATTTTAAGATTCTTTCAGTTAGGTGTGGATATTCCCACTTAACTGAAAAAGATCCGGTTGGAATTTTGCACTAAAAGCTGCGCATCTGATATGCAACAAAGGTGTAGAGCTAGCATGCTGTATTGTGTGGGTGAACATATTTTTTTTAGGTTCTAAAGAATGGAAAAGAGATTAAAAAAATGAAGAAATGCTTCCATGAACTAAAAACAAAGATAATCTATAATAATAGAGAACAAATCAGATATCATTAAGAAGCACAAACATAATGAATGCACGGTCGAGTGACAGGAAACTCAGAATCCAATGTTCCGATTTAGGGCATTCAAGATTTTCACACGAAAACGGCGCTATAGAAATAATCCATTTATTATTATTAATAGAATTATGAACCAGACTCGCCTTACCCAGTTCACCATCATCATCCAGTGAAAAACGACATATCTGTAGCTTGCAGGTCCATTATTCTAAGAAAATAAATGCAATTGTATATCAAATATTGTGTTTATTTAACTTAATTCTTTAAAGCCATTCCCTATCATTCCCACTTGAAATTTTTAAATTTTTTTTTAAAGAAAGATAAATATTCCCTGGTTACGAATAACTTGACAATATTTGAGAATCTCCTACTGCCATCACAGTAAGCGGTAGATGTTGCTTGTGTCATAATGGAGGACTTAGCCAGCCGAGGTATTGAACTCACGAAGCCTGGGTGAGACCCAAACGCGATGCCAACATAGCCACTGACGAATGAATCCACTTCTACCACATTGTTTTGAATACATATACTGACAGTAAAGTTCACCTTAAAAATATTCAATAGTATATAAAGAGAACTTAACTTCTATAGAACTTAAACACTGGATCAAATTAATCATAAAAATTTCTAAGTTAGCAGCAAATAATTATATTTTATTATTATATCAAAATGCTTTATTACAATACATACAGAAGTGAGAGTACAAGAAACATTGCAATAATTTTGAATGCGGAAATTAAATATCTTTAACCCTTCCCTTACAGTGCTAGAAAATCCCTCGGGCTCCGGTGCTGTACACTCAGTGTACAGGACACACATTTAGAATTTTGTAATTTTTATGTAGGATAAATATGAATAGTTTACATTTATTACTTATGTAAATCATTTTATTATTAGCACATAAGTAAAATATTTTGTATAAGTGCTGAAAATGAGGAAAAAAAACATCAGCTACGCATAAAACATATGATACGTCCATTACAGATTGCAGACCGCCGGCTACTACTGACGGCCGCGTATCGTGGCACAGTGAGCAAATCCCAAAAACCCCTCTCGCCGACTATCGCACCACTCGGCAAGTTATCAAAGCAGGCAGACATATGTATAATTAACTTTTTTTTTTCAATTTTCGACAAAATATTTTATTTCTGTTGCGTTCGATAAATACATATGTACTTATATATTTTAACTATTTTATCCAATACATAAATGTATTTCTGAGGAACATCTAAAATATGAACTCTGTGTTTAGTATATTTACAGAGATATTGAAATAACTAGAGACATGTCAAATCAGTTGACAGTACCGGAACGGGAGGGATAATGTAGAATTGTTGGGTTTGCAGTTGAAAACTAAATACATAAAGGGCACCACCGTTTTAAAATATTGAACACCAAAAATAGAAGACCATTAAATGATTAATAACATAATATATATATATATTACAATTAAGTAAATCCCGCAATGCATAAGAATACAGTGGTAGCCCAAACTTCCTTTGAGAAAGTTAGCTATGTCAATATATTATTTATTATCTGTATAATCCACAAAAGCCTAGCTATATATTTAATCATTTGGTAATAATGAAGGATTATTTGCAGAGTGATTTCCAATAGATATTATTATTAAATTGCCTGAATTCTGACACTTTAGAACTATGTATGACATGTTCCTAAGATTCTGCCCCTATTGGGTACCGTATTAGGGATGGTTGGCTACTAAAACTAACACCCGATTGATTTTAATGTACATAAATGTATTTTGCATAAAATGTATAATAATTGTTGTGTTAACATATTCATAGTGATATTACAATAAATGTGATAATTACATGCTAAAAGTGAGTATTCTTTATACATACATATCCCTAAATGATCTAAATTATTATATTGTACATTATTATTACTTACACAAATGAATAATAATATTATTATTATTATTATTATACGGTTCAATAATTCAATAATATTCTTGACTTAAATTGTGAATTGTCGAAAGTGTTGTGACAAAAAGAATCTTACTGAATAGCATTGAAGTTAATTCCATGCAAGTTCAATGGTGAATTGTGCAAGTTCATAGTGTCTTCTACAAACCTGGGTCGGTTGATGTTTTGTATAGTGGAGGAGAAGTCTACGTGGCGGGAGTCGATGAAGCCCATCATGCCCACCGGGTGGGGAGGGCAGAGCAGGGTCAGCTGCTGCTCCTGGATGTTGGGGATACTCTCATCACGCACCTCGGGTGGAGGAGACGAGTGCTCCTGCTTTATCCTATTCTTAATGCTGGGTCTCGTGTTGGGATAACCCTTCTTCTTGTACTCAAGCCATAGCGTCCTGTTGTTTACTCCAAACATCCGGGCCGCCTTGCAGAAGCCGATGCCTCCGAACCGCACGGCTTCCAGGGCTCGCTGAAAGTTTTCTTCCGATTGAGGATTAGACGTCCTCCTCCTTTTGGGTGTTGGCTGCTGATTGTCCTGAAGTAAGTTTGACATGGAACTAGAGCACGAGGGACCGGGAGAGTTCTCTTCAACTTCGTCACTTTGCGATTGACTCTGGCTCTGGGGCTGATAGTCGTATGGGTTGATCATGGATTGCATTCCAAAGGGATGTGCGGTCGGGTCCGGGTTATGCATGGAATTCATATTAATAGCTGATAAGCCATGTAAGTTGTTGGGCTGGCACGGAGCTGTGTATCTCGGGTAGCTGTGTTCCATTAGAGTCCACTGCCCTGCAACGTAAAAAGATAACATTTTCTTACTATGCCTAGTTTAGGGATGTTTCGTAAGCATATCTAAATAGATAACTCGAGCAGTTCACATAAATACATTTACATGCATACTATAATAAGTTAATCTTTTTTAAATTTAAAACAAACCTTGTTGCGGAGCACCCATAGCACTCGGACCCTCCAGAGGGTCATCAGGTACTCGCATCAAATCACAATCGTTGGGCTCTTCTTCGGGATCCTGCAAATATAAGAATGTTTCAAAATAAACTATTTGAAGACTATCATCATAAAAAGACACTGTATACATAACTTAATTTTTCCCTCACACCAGCTTCTTGTTAAAAAATATGTACAATGTAAAAAACACAATAGAATGTCAATTTTTTAAAAGTTACCTTTAAAACTTAAGAAAATAATTATTAAAAAAATAATGTACTCACAATTATTAAATTGCTATCCATTCCACCATTTTCTTCAAAACTATCTTTAGACGTATTATATTCCGGTATTTGTGGTTCTTTCATTCTGCCTTTGACACAAAAAGGGTTGATGTTGAAGTTATTAAGAGAAATCCCATCAGGTCTTCCAATGTTATTCACATCATCAAACGACTTATCTTCCGTCATCCTCTCTCGTGATGTTGACCGCGACTCCGTTGATGGTTTCCGATGCCTACAAACAACATACGTAAAAATAAAGATTGTGTTTAAAATTGAGATAATGGTGGAAAAAATGCAGGTTTGATTCATAAGTTGATTTCAAATTTTCCCGGCAAAATGGTTTAATGAAGTGAACCAAACACTTGTAAATAGTTCTATAATGATACTAAAGTAGTATTTCAAAGGGAGGATTATTCTTTATTAATAGTAGTGATGATTACCTCTTTTTCCTTGCAGAAGGGGATAAATTGCATGGTGACAGAGAGTGATGTGGCACGTCTGAGTGCCACGAAGAGTCGCCTGGCGTGAGCAGGTTGGGCCTCTCGCCAGAGTTGTTGCCACTGGCCCCGGCCGCTGGCTCTGGCATCTCCGTCAACCCCTTGATCTTTAGCATTTTGGCTGTCTCCAGTATCTGGGGCAGCTGCTCCTGGGAAACGTTCACCTCTCCATAGTACATGAAGTGCACAAGTATCTTGAGGTCGGAGTGTTTCACGTCCTTCAGTATGACAATCGGGTGGCGAGACGGGTTTGCGGTAAAGAGGGTCTGAAAGAAAATTTGTCAATTACATATCAAAATAATGGTTCTTTTATTTATTTTTTAAGAAAAATTAACATACCAAGGTTACAAAACACCTGATAATATTTGAATTCCTCCTACTACCATCATTACAAGTGGAAAATGTTGCTTGTGAAATGATGGAGTACTTAGCTGGCAAAGGATTGAACCTGGAATACCTGGGTAGGAACCCGATGCTTGACCGACTAACTGATCTATTCATAGCTACCTACAGAGGTAAATTAATTTTGTCGCATTTCACCTAATTCACATTTTTTTATGTTTTACACTTGTTTATCCTCAGCACGAGTGAGGATAAACATTTAATCTCAGTGAGGATATCATTCTTTTTTAATTGTTATAAAAAAAAATAAAAAAAAATAATAAAACACTACTATAATTGTTGCGTATTTATGGTGATGGGAAACTAGTTTTTATTTTTTGATTTTTTTTCAGCGACTAAAGGGTTGAATAATTATTGAAGCCAGGTCTACACTTCGGTGCATTTTAGAAGACAATAAACAGCTGATAATAACTGAATATTTGGAATTTTACCACAAAAAATTTCAACTTCAGACTCTAATTACTCAAAAACGAAATTTGAAAAAAAAAATTATACAACAAAATCGACTCAAAATGTTTTTTACTAGTTTCCCACTTGTACCACCAGTTTCCAAACCCTGTGTATTTTGTAATGGAATGTTTTGGGAAGGTTAATAACGCATCTTCTGGTACCCTCTCCTGTGGGAGGTTGGCAATTTTTACCCTGTATCTGGAGCCTGGAACAAATCGGCGGTACTGCATTTGTCCCAGTGACGTACATTACATAACTATAAAGTGTGGCATCATCCTGTGCTGTCTTCCATCAATCATCCCCTTGGGTAAACTTGTGTTTTTTGCTCCCCATAATACAATCACGGTATTGGAGTTTTCTCTTTTTTTGTAACAAGTACAATTTCACAATTCTTCGTCATTGGAGAACTTCTAAATTGGTAAACATAGTTCAAGGTAATGTGTAGATACATCTACACATTACCTTGGAGTCGCCAGAGCTCAATAACTTTATAAACATTCACATACCATCAAGACCAACCCAACAAACCGATTTTTATTTGCCTGCATGCGGGACCAATCTTAGGATAAATTCTCCAATTTCCCGTATTTGTGCACAACATAATGCACAATTTCACAATATCAACATTTTTCACAATACCCTTTCAAAATATCGAACCGAAGTAATACGTACGACCATAAAATGATGCACGAGTTTAAAATGATGCATGAGTATAAAATGTATCGAGAGCATCTCCTGTCCCGATCCTATTTTCCTCTTCCTTTGCCCCCTTCCTTCTTATTTTGTTTTTTCTAATAAAACATCTGTACTTAACCACTGGAAGCATAAGAAACTTTGTTGGCTTACCTTTTGTTAAACTTCCTTGTCTAAAATCTGTATTAAAAGCTGTTTGTTTCTTACAAATAAATAAATAAATTCCAAAGACTCCATGAAGCTGTTTGTTTCTTACAAATAAATAAATAAATTCCAAAGACTCCATGAAGCTGTTTGTTTCTTACAAATAAATAAATAAATTTCAAAGACTCCATGTTAATGTTGGTTTGGTGTCCAGGATTCCATGTCATACAGAAGAATAGAGAAAACATAAAAACGAATCAATTTGATTATTAAATTGAGATTTAGGCTACGATTATGAAAGTTTTTTCTGCTCCTGGCCATCCCAATGTGAACTCTTACTTTTTGAGATGGGTCATATTTTTCCTTAAGCCTAAGTATTTATATTGAGAAAAACGTATTATCGACTGTTAATTATTAAATTTAACGGGTTGTGGGATTTTTCAAGATAACAATCAACTTTTTCTGTTAAATCAAGGTAAATTTTCTAGACTTTGATTTTGCCATCAAGGTTTGAAATGATTCAAATACGAAAATGACACTGACCTGGAAGTATACACTGCAAGCAGATAGCACCACTTTATGTGCCTGCATGTGTTTTCCCTCGGCTGCCAAGGTCACATCCACCAGAGACTCACTGCTGAGCAGTGATGTGAACACCGATATGAAGTTGGGTTGGTGGTTATTCCACCGGAGGCAGAACTGTTGGACCGACATCTTTTAGTCCTGACAACAACCAAATAGACATTAAAAATTTAAATAATTATATCTCTGCTAACATCATTTGTCAAGCAAACTAGTATCAGTGTAAAGCAAACTAGTTTCTACAACTGCGGTAAATAAATAATTGAAATAAGCTTTGTCAAAAAAAGGTAAAATTTTGAAAATAGCAATTCTTACTAGATATTATATTATTATAACAGCAGATAAACATTAGCACAGAAACAATTTTATGTATTATATATAAGGTATATTAGGTACGATTCAATACGAGGTAAGAAATTTTAAGTTTTAAGAAGCAATAGTTCAAAGGAAAACAGCAATATTAAAAAATCGCCCGCATGGATTGGTGAAAAAAGCCAACAAAAAATGTATGTATAAACTGTCTGTCATTTTGTTTATGCCAATACAAAGATATTAAAATATTATTAAATATTTTTGTTTTAACACCACTTTATTGAATACATAAACCAACCGGTTTCAGGTTTCAGTTCACCCTGAACCTTCCTCAGGGCTGCATAAATTCATACTAAATTAAAACAGAAATACAATACGTTGGGAAACATAAGAGGGAGAGAACATAAACTTTGGTGGGGGTTAGGCAGTGGAGGGGGGGTAGAAGTGGGTGTAGGGTAGCAGAGGGGGAGCATATTATAATAAAGAATGCAATAACCTACACCATTCAGACAAAGATATTTACATTGAAACACTCTTATAAGGTTTTCCAAGGAACCGGAAAAAAAAATTTAAATTTAAAAATGTGGGAAAATCTTATACAGACGTGCCGTCCATAAAGGCTGAAAAGCTGTACCTACCCTAAGAAAAAGTAATACAAAAAAAATAATTTTTATTTTCATTTAAAAAAATCATGATTGTTTTACCCAAAAAGATTTCTTGGTGATTTTCAACCTTAAACAACTGAGATCACTTTCAGTGGAACCATTTATCCGTAAATCTAAGACTTTCAGAATGTTTCATGATAATGTAGTGTTGAAAATCATCACCTGGAAGCTACAGCCTACCCTTGGTTAAAGAGCAATACACACCACTGTATACATATGGGATGAATTTACAATTTTTAAAATTTCATGTTCAAAGGATCGGAAAAACAAAACTTCGCAAGCGTGAAAACTTTTTAACGGGGAGTGGAATAATTTATTATTTCGAAATAATGGTAATATTATTACGCAATACGATAAACATGATGTTTATAAAGAGAAAAATATGAGTTAAATATTTTTAATATTTACATTGGTTTAGACTTCATCAAATCAAATTAGAAATATGATCTTTTTCTGACCGTCTTACGTATGTTTTACAAAATATTTTTAAATATTGAATATCCTCAAAAAAATCCTTTGAATGTTTTTCTTCAACATGCAACGATAAAAAATCCAATAACAAAACAAATGTTGGGTGCAGTTTAAGTTTTTTATGAACACTAACCTTCATGTTTTTTTAAATGCGGATTAAAAAAGTTTGGTAAAGTTTTATTTTTATTTTAAATCCATTGGAGAAGATGTCAATTTGTATTTTTCTCCACTTTTTACAAGTATTTTGAGATTTTTAAACCACCATTTAATTCAGAAAGGCTGGTTTATAAATCAATTAATTATTTGGCCGTCAGGTGCTGCTAATGCTATCTATGCGGTGAGAATTCGAACTGAAGTTTTTTTTTAAATAAGCGAGATGTAGAAGTAATTCACTTTAGATTTGCATAAAAATTATTTATTTTCACTTATAAAGACTAAATTTGTCAGAACTTTCATAGGAATTGGTGGTGTAGTGGTTAGCATAGTGGCTTTCCAAGCGGTGGGTCAGAGTTCAATCCCCGTACATATTGTTTTTTTTTTTAAATTTAAAACTTATTTGACGTACAATGTATTTATAGGAATGCTGGATGTTTGCAATAAAGGGTAAAACACAAAAAAACAAAAATTATATTATAACAAAATTATACAATGGCCCGCGCATCATCAACTGACTAAAAGCAACGTTTGATCAGCACTTATATTTTAGAAATAACGCTCGTCCATCAATATCTAGAGATCGCGAGTTCGTTCCTTGGTACGGATATGTAGTTTTAATTGCATTATTTTTTCTTTTTACTATCGCCGTTTTTATCGCCATTTTTATGTTACGTACTTATTGTGTTTCGTAGAACTCCGTTTTATTTTATTTTATATAAAATAAATTTAATAAAGTTCTGAAAGCATTTTTGTTTTTTTGACAGCTGTTTCGGCTTGGTTTTGAACATTTAAAATGGTTTTGAAGGCCGAAATAGCTATCACAAAAATAAAAAATAAAATACCTGCAGATTTTAATATTATTAAATTTATTTTCTTAAAATTTAAAATTAAATTAAATGCCAGCCTAACTAGAGATTTCGATAAAAAGGCATTGTCTTTCGCACATGTCATTTATTTAATTCAGAATTGACCTATTCTTTTTTGTCAAGTCAAAAAATTTGGTTTGTATTTCGCAAGTTTCGTCTTTCCCTTCGGCCAATAAGCGAGACATTTGTAAATTTTCATCTTTAATCGAGCGAACGCAGCGCAACAGTGGTTATTTGAATCATTCGCGTTCCCTTCAGACAATAAGGTTCCATTTGCATTGAGATTCATGGTTTGTTATCCGAATAAGTATTTAATGGGAAACAAACTTATGTACATAAACATTAACATTTTTATCTACGGCGGTAAAACAAAGTTGTCTGTAACTTTGCAAATGAAACCTCTTGTTTTAAAAATTAAATAAATGTTTATTAAATAGAACTAAGTTGCTCACAAATTACAAAGAAAAGTTAGTTAGTTAGTTAGTTACAAAGAAAAATCTTGTATTTTACCCGAAATTGGTTTTTCGCAAACGCCTTGCCTCCTATAAATAGATCGTAGGTCAAATTAGTTTTAAAAAAATAATTTAAAAAGAAAAACATTACAACGGCAAGGAATCAAACCCTGATCGTCCGAATGGAAAGCAACTGTTCTGACCATTACACTACCAAGTCTCATGGCGAGGGCGACAAATTTACCATTCATAACTGAAAATAACAATTACGTGTTTTTGATATTCGAATATATATTCCGAGTATATTGACATCTTACAAATTATGGTGAAAGGATTTGAAGGTGGATTTATCTTGAAATTCCTACTACAAATGACTGTAGCCAACAGATGGCGTTATCATAGTTTTGTGTCAAATCTCAAGGCGATTTATAAAGCCTTAAGTGGGAACGATCTATAGATGTGTCATACAGCTAGTATGGGACTTAATGAGTTTTACTTCTAAGAGGACAAAATATTGCAGTGAAATGAGTAGGATTTAAGAGGTGGAATGCATCCCAGTCTGATTTCACAGAGATTCCACATTTTCCTCAATCTCTCTTTTCATAATTCCATCTCATAATGTGGTCAGATATGATTTCTTCTGGGGATTCTTCTAAAGATACCTCTCACTTTTCCCCTTCATAACCATAAGCCACCCCTCATGTCCCACCAAAAACATATTCTACAACCGACCCCGGTCGCACTTCCTCGATTGAGAGCATTGACGGGAAATATCCCGTCAATGCGTCCGGTGGTCACATTGGACCGGCCGACAAGAGTAGCTGGCTTGTCTACCCGTTTCCCCGTGGATTCTTTTTTCCCGTACTTCATGCCATACGCATCACTTGTTGATTGTTGATGAGAGAACATACAAATTATTAAACGGCCAAAGACTTTTATTTCGCTTTTATACAATATTGGAAAAGACCTGATGTAATTGCTGTTCTGTCTATTTATTACATCTGACTCTTATCTGTAGGTCAGCAGCACTCGCAGATTTGAAATGTCAACCGCCAATAATTATTGCCCTCTAAATGGGTTCTTCTACAACAGGTTATTCCCAACCACAAATTACAAACACCAATAAATGTCTACCTTGAGCTCTCCAAGACTAAATTTGAGACATTGGCTATGAGAAATAAAGTGAGGAAATGCTTGAAAATTATGTGGCAACTTAACAACTTATTAGAGGAATATACCCTGGGGAAAAAAAGAAATAGGGCGCTCCATTACGAAGATGATAGAACAAAAACGGTTATAACAGGATTGCCTAATATTTCTTATATTATATAAAGAGTTAACACAGTGATTCTACATACAGGCCACATGGTAATGGAGAATGACCGTTAAGACTATGTTCGGCAAACTACAGAACCATACAATGAGATAAGTTTGATGAGGCCATTCAGATATCATAACTTCTTTTTGCTTCCATTCTATTTGAGATAGTGATATCTAAACTTTTACACTGCAGCTCTATATATGAGGAAACCTTTTGGTAGTCAGCACCCATAAAGATTCCTTAGTGAATTTATTCAACTTCTGCTAATTATTTTTTAGGCGCATACTATTCCTTCCATAATTAGCATCATTCTCATCCATTTTTCCTGGAAGGATTGTATATTCAGCCCCAAAAGGAACCTTCAGATGTATTTATCCTTTGCTACTCTGGTAGCCTTGATCAATTGCACATAGTTTCTATTTGCCCAGCCTCTACACCTATTTTTCTTTTTTCTGGAAAGACCATCCAGATACTTTTACTCTGGAGTTCATGAGATATTTATTCACTATTTTTTTCTGGTGATATCCTGAGCGCATGTCCAAAACTTCCCCATTTTTGATTTTTCTTAATTGAGTGTGTTTGTTGCAGAGAACGAACAGAAATACTTTATAAATGTTCCAATAAATTGTAGTTTGCACAAATAGATTGGTTTAACATTTTTTTACATAATCTCAGAAGTCTAATTTTCCAACACTATTTAGGGAATTTTCTGCATGCTATGACATATGTAGAGTTCATAAGAAACCATGTTTTCGTCGGAGGAGCCATCCTAAATTAATGGATACAGAATGAGGTTTGAGGTTCGGACAACATCAATTGATTATGGAAAAATTACAAGTCATCCTGTTTCCGCTTGCAACAGAAGTGTTACTTCTATACAAATAGCTAACCTTAATAACCAGGCATTGTGGATAGGTGTCCAAGATTTAATGTGACTGAATCAAAGATCGTTGAGGATGAGGAGGATCATTTATTCTGGTAATAATAGGGTTGGATAGCGGGGAGTCAGTTTTGACAAGATCTATTCCAACATCAGGGCCATTACAAAAAAGCAATTCTTTATTTGTGTTAAACATTTCGCATACATCAATGCAATTCAATATATTCAATAAGTATAATCGCCTGCACACAGGATACAAGAAGCGCATGAGAAAATAGTGGGGAGAATGAAGAAAATCTCTATGTATTTTCGCAGAACGCAATTACTTTGTGGTTTGACATATTTGGTGTGGCGCTATAGAAATAATCCATTTTATTTATTAATCTATTTTTAAATTTTCACCAACTGGTTTCGCTTATCTCAAGCATCATCAATTTTAAGTTTTACCCTGATGAAGCTTGAGATAAGCTAAACCGGTTGGCGATAATTTAAAAATGAATTAGTGGTTTAAAACAAACTGTTATTTAATAAAATCTATATGGCTAGAGGAAATAACAAATTCATGCAATTTATATTCAAGCCATTATAATGTCTAGGAATCACCATGAATCTAAGTTTTAGAAATCACAACATTTTGTTTTCTTATAATAACAATAATATTTGGATGATTTGTATAGATCTGTTATTGTGAAAAATCACCTCAAGGGTGTTGTACAAATGTGTACATAATGTTACAGTACAAATGTTTTCCATGGCACTCTACTAACCATAATGCCATTTCTCTGAGCTGTAATTGGATTTATAATTTCTTCAAATGATTGATAACTTTGTGGCATCATTATTAATTATATAATTGAAAATACACTTTGTATATGCCACTTTACTTAAAATATATAAATATTTCTACATGTTTCGATAGCAATGCTCTATCATCTTCAGGAATAAAAAATTTATTCCTGAAGATGATAGCATTGCTATCGAAACATGTAGAAATATTTATATATTTTAAGTAAAGTGGTATATACAAAGTGTATTTTCAATTGTATAAGTAATTGGATTTTTTCAAAATTCTTTTGACATCCATGTATTTTTGTGAAACATTTATTTTGATACCACAAAATTATTTTATAAACATAAAATCTTAATATGATGGGTGATATGATGTTTTGTGAGCAGTGTATCCTCCTGAAATTTGATGGTCTATTCCCCAGTAAAAAATATTTTTCTTCACTCCAATCTACTGTATCGTAGAAAACAAATGATAAGTAGTTTTAACATTTTAATGGTGGCAACATTTTATTTAATCACTTTATATTTACACACCAAATTCAGAGAAAATAGTTCGCCATTGTGTGAATGCTAGAATCAACAATCTGTTGGCAGGTGCCTGATAAATAAACATGTCATTTTTATATCACAAAATTGCAGTGAATTTCTCGAGAAAACGTGTTTGCATTTATTTATTTACGTTTTAAATTTAAGGTCTTACCAGTGACAATCGAAGTCGTATTTTGAATGTCCAATCTTACAGAAATCAACCGCATCTTCTAGTGAGGTGAAGATTTTTCGATTGTGCAAATGTGTAATTCGTTTTTCGATCGTATTAAAAGAACCGTAGCGCAAGAGAAATGAGTAAACTAAAGACAGTCGGTTCGCATAATAAATCAATAATATTGCGCCGATGCAACTGAGGCAATATCTTGACACATTCCCCAGATTTTCACCAAATGCAAAAAAAAACATAAAGGATGGTCGACTCACGGGAGTATACATTGCAAAACATAGGAACCCTATGCAGAAATTTTAATTCAAAACATATTAACAACAAATAATGTAAGGCAGACGCTAACATTCCGCAAGGAAGTAACAAGTTCAGAACACAGTTTCGGGGGGCGGGCGAATAATCATATGTCTATCAAATAACTTAATAGTTATAAATAACATTTACCGCCTTAGTAATAACAGTTTACTCACCAGATTATGAAACTTTACAGTCAAAATAACAAACAAATCCAGAACATCGATGGAGGCTGCTTTGTGACGCTAAAAATACATAGAAGCGTGAAGAACCTATAGAAACGTAATTAGAAGAGACCATAGATAGGAGCATAGATATACCACTCTACGAGACACATGCCACAAACTAAATGTCGTCATAGACAGCAACGCATTTCGACAAAGCATGTTTTTGTTGTCCTGTATTTTGCCATTCAGGACAGATATATTGATATGACGGTTCGTCGGGCAGTAGGTATTATTCTAGGAATAACGCAAAAAGAGAGGAATAGAAATGCGATCTTAGGTAGTTACAAGTAATTTATTTTTATATACGTGGGATTAGTCTTAAATCTAGAGTAAAACTTAATTAGACATAATAAATTTAATAAAACTAGATACCGAATTACTTAATTCTACTGTTAAAGTCTTTGTACTTAAAATTAGAGGTTCACTGGTTTAAGTAATTACTTAATTCTACTGTTAAAGTCTTTGTACTTAAAATTAGAGGTTCACTGGCTTAGGCAATGTGGGAGGAATTATCATTAGAGTCAGAGGCACTTTCCTTTTTGGTGATTGATGGATGTCCAGGGTCCAGTGGCTGCGTTGTATGTAGAGTCCTCAAGTTCGCACTACGTATTCGTGTACCTCCGGATCGGGAGTAGGTGCAACGCGGCGATAATCAGAGGCCTGGGCGGTCTCCGATGTTGATCTCCGAAGGGCGAAGAGCAGTTACTTCCTTCTGGGATGGAAGTGTAGAATTCCCTCGTCGTCAGAGGACCTGGGCGGCCTCTCAAAGGAGCGAGAATTGGAATCTTCCTGGGCGGAAGGTTTCACTTGGCTAGGTGTCCTGGGCGGACTACTGCAACCGACTTTTGCTTCCCCGGTGGAAGACTGCACGCGACTCTCCGTCCTGGGCAGACTCTGACAATCGACTCTCCGTCCTGGGCGGACTCTTACCACGACTCGTGCTTCCTTGGCGGAAGACTACACGTGACTTTTGCTTCCTGCGCGGAAGACTGCACCCGACTCTCCGTCCTGGGCGGACTCTTACAATCGACTGTCTCCTAGAGCCCACTGTCCTTCTGTCTACCTGTCTACCTGTATTGTTCAGCGGTCGTTCCATCCGCGGCTCAATTCCCTTGAGGGGATTATCTTTTATTGACGTCCCATAAAATCACAAAGGAATTGCGGGCTTTCCCAAAATAGCAGTTAAGATTATATTATTCTAGATACGATTTTTCCTAACAATAGGCTCGGCTAGCCTTTGTACTAAATTCATTTTATGGCCGGTCTAATCTGGGAATTCCTACTATTAAAATGCACATTTTAAATCTAAATATTTCGGTGAATTCGGTCAATTATTTTAGGTGATTACAAAAGGCTATATCAATTTCAGTTGCTTTTTAAGTTTGTTTCCGTGCTTAAGCTTGCCAGGAAACCTTAAACCTTAAAAAACAACTAAAACACTGCCCTGAAGATTCTTCAGCCTTAGCGATTTAGGTGTTGAGGATAAGACCAACAAATGTAACCAAATCTGAATAGTCAGGTACGTCGCAACCTTCATCTACCCCATTTTATCCTCCACACCACCTCCATCCTCACAGCATGCCTCATTTGGGGATGATTTAGTCCCAGTGGTTCCAGGCAGTTGAGGGTCTTGTGTGGTATTCATATTAAAAGAACAACAACTAAACACTCACCCAGAATAGTTTTAGAGTCAAAATATGATCGGAATAGATGATTCCTTTGTTATTAAAACCACAAATTACCTAGAGCATGGGTCTTCAAACTATTTAGCCTAAGCTCACCTATCTAGCTCATCATACTAACAGACTGTAAGAGGGAAATTCAGGGAAAAATATAATGGGTTTAAAAATATATATTCGTATAGATCAGCAAATGCCGTTTCTGAATATATAACTTTCATTGTATATAATTTTACGTAGATTTTATAAATCGTTATATAAAAGTGAATTAAAAGCCGTACCATAAAAACACCATGTTCTGTTGATACCACTGCTTCTGACGTCACACATGCAGTTTTCGAGCCAAACTTATAACTATATAAGGTTTTTTTTCGCTTTTTATAATCTATGGCTTATAATTTTGCTGCTTGCAGTGTTCATTTTGCTCGTAAAATAATTATGTTTGTTTATTGCGACTACATCAGGGTTTTTGCTTGAAAATTCATAACAATTTTAACGAATTTGTCTACTTAATAATTTATACCACTTGCACAAAACAACAACGTCATTGGCACTTTGGTGATTATTTCTTCAGTTATTTTGGAAGTGGAGGATTTCTAATGATACCTCAAACCTATTATTTCTTACAATGCATAATATATTTATTTTTATTTTAAGCCATTAAAGTTCAATACTATTTAATTTATTCAACCTATTCATGTCACCCGCTGTTTGTCAAGTTCACAGATGCGCATGCGTTAGTTTTCGCGCATGCGTAGAACACCAATGGAAGCTATTAACGCAAGCGATTCTGATTTGGGTTGGGTTGAGATGATTTGGGCATGTAGAGCGAATGAACGAAGAAAGGAGTGTAAGAAGAATGTATGACGCGAATGTGAATGGAAGAAGAAGCCCGGGACGCCCGAGGAAGACATGGCACGATCAAGTGAATCAAATACTTGAGTCGGGCCATGTCAGAAGTCGGAATAATAGAAGAGAATGTATGAGACGATGTATGAATGTGAATGAAGCAAGAAGTGTATGCCAAGATCGAGTTGTTTGGCGGTCCGTTCTCTCTGCCTACCCCTGCGGAGAAATGGCGTGATGGTTAGTTAGTTAGTTAGTTAGATTCTGATTTGCCTTTCAAACATATTTTAAAGCATTAAAGGACTTAAAAGACATTCTTTGAACGCTGATCAATGGTTAATTAGTTGCTGATATGAATGTATTTTTGCACTTTGATACAATGCACCTACAATAGTAACGAGACGCTGATAGTCTACAATATTTCCTTCAATTAAAAGTAGTTAAAATTGAGTATAAAGTTCTTGAAGTTTTGAATGGAATCCATATAATATCCGGGTATATAATGCGGGTGATAAAAGAATACCTACAGGTAGACAGAAAACAGAGGGCTCTAGGAGACAGTCAGGTGCAGTCGTCCATTGAGGAAGCACGAGTCGGTTGCAAGAGTCCGCCCAGGACGCACAGTCAATTGCCAGAGTCCGCCCAGGACGGAGAGTCGGTTGCAGTAGTCCGCCCAGGACAGACAGCCAGGTGAAACCTTCCGCCCAGGAAGGTTCCTATTTTCGCTCCTTGGAGAGGTCGCCCAGGTCCTCTGACGACGAGGGAATTTTACGCTTCCATCCCAGAAGGAAGTAACTGATCTTCGCCCTTCGGAGATCAAACCCCCGGAGACCACCCAGGCCTCTGATTATCGCCGCGTTGTACCTACTCCCGATCCGGAGGTACATGAATACCTAGTGCGAACGCGAGGACTCTGCATACAAAGCAGCTACTGGACCCTGGACAGCCATCACCAAAAAGGGAAGTGCCTCTGACTCTAATGATAATTCCTCCACCCTGTCAGCCAAGTGAATCTCTAACTTTAAACAACAACTTTTTCATACAAATAAGCCAGTGAACCTCTAATTTTAAGAATACAACCTTTTTGTGTAGATTTAACGAAGTAATTAGTTAATTTTAAGTACAAAGACTTTACAAGTAGATTTAAGTAATTGCCTATCTAGTTTTATTGAATTTATTATGTCTAATTAAGATTAACTCTAGTTTTAAGACTAACCCCACGACTATCAAAATAAATTACTTGTAACTACCTAAGATTGCTTTTCTGTTCCTCACCTTTTTGCGTTATTCCTAGAAATATACCCACTGCTCTACCCACCGTCATATCAATATACCTAAGGAATGACCATGGTAGTGTAGGGTTAAAAGAACTTACCTAAAGTTGATTTGTCTATGAATATTATTAGAATTTATTTTGTCATTGAAGACATATCGTACATCATGAATGGTATATCTATGCGTACTTCTATGCATTGAAGCAAAACTACTTTTGTCGTTTGTCGTCGGCGTGTATATATATATATATATATATATATATATATATATATATAATTGTAGATTGTCTTGTCGATATCGGTGGTTATCGTGCGTCAAGTCAAGCTATTCTGTTCGTGTTCATTATATTTTAACAATTCTGAGTTATTACACACTCTCCGTGAAAGAATTTATGGGAGATTATACAAAATGGGAGAAAACCAAATTATTGCGATTGTCAGTGACATTCTGGTGAGTACAGTATATTAAAAACAGTGTTTCGCTCGTCTGTTCTACATTGATTTACGATTTTATTTTCCAGCAATTATTTATTGTATTTCACATCTTTATGAAATAAGTACATTTATTTTAACGGTACTATAATTTTTATACACATCACCTTACCGAATTTTATTTAGTTCAAACTATATCAACATTTAAATATGTAAATATGAATATGTGACAAAGCTGCGCTTTCTGAAGCCTTTCATGGATATAATATCGTCGCCCACAACACAAACAGACGTATGTATCCCGTATTTAACAGTTTCCTAGGAGAGCCAAAAAACTGTTTTTTTTTTTCCGGATTCTTATACATTTTATTATATGTTTTGCTAATGGGTTATTACGCATTTTTTTCCATTTGTATAAACATCCGCCAAAAAAAACTGTTTTTTTTGTCTCTCCTGCAAAGTTGCTAAATATGAGATACCCCTGTTTGCATTGTGGGCGACGATATATACTCGAATCCAGCCCAGTTTTCTAGCAATTAAATAACAACACCATTATCGTAATGCTGCATATATTTTAAGCTTGTTTTAATGTGTAAATATGTCAACCCACTGAATACACCACCAGTCTCTCGAATGACAGCTAATGCACTTTCGTTTTGTTTATTCAGTTATATTACATCATTGTGTGTTCTAATGTACAAACATTTTTATATAGTTACAGACATTTGGCAAACATGTTTTGCCTTCTCGTCTTACTATTTCACTGCACTCCTATCCTTGCCAAAGATTGCCACCATGCAACCAAGTACTATAAGGTCCTTTGTTGTTATTTTTCAGAGGGTGGATGCAATCGAGGAGGCCTTCAGTTGCTTCCTTGTTTACAAGCCCGAAGTGCAGAGTGAGAAGCTACTCACGTTCCAACAGGAGTTATCCTCGGTGATGGCCACTTTGGGTCCGGAACCCTTGGAGAACTGCATCAGGGTTTACCTCAACAGCGCCGCCACCATTCCTAATAATTGCAAGATGAAAACGATGCTAAAAGTATTGGAAAACTTGGTCAATTCTAATGTTTTGCAAGCAAGGTTTGTCTCACTATTTTGTATTCTCTATCGATGTGTGGACTCTCACTTCTCATCAGTGTCTTGGATGCTTTCAACAAAAATAATAGTAATTCCAACTGTAGAAAGTGTGAGACTGCCCCCGCCAAAATACTATTAGTTTGTTAGTATATGCACTAACAAAGAGACATATGTTAGTGACCAGCTCAGGCTCCGTAGAAGCCAGACTAAAGTTATCCTCTCAGAAGCTGGGCGTCTGTACAGGGCCCGCAGATACTTTAATAGTACACAACTGCTGACCCTCTACAAGTTGCAAGTGTGCTACACTGTAGAATTTGGCAGCCACTTCTGGTCTGGGGCCCCAAAATATCTGAAAAAAAAACCCTTGACTACAGAAATGGGCAGTTCGTTTGATAGATTCGCCTATCTTATCAAACAGATTGCAATCTTTGAAGCATAGATGTCAGGTGGGAATGCTGTCCTTGTTATACCATTATTTCAATGGAAGATTCTCCAAGGAACCAGCATCATTGATATCTTTGGCATCGGTGTATAGTCAGGAAACACGCTAAATGTGCGCCCAACATTTATACACAGTTAACATTTATCACATGAGAACGGGTCGCTTTTACAACTCGCTCTTGTGTTCAACATTTCGGGTGTGGAATGTTTTGCCTACCTCTGTGTTTTCTTCCTCCTAAAACACGGGTCTCTTCAATACCTAGGTTTACTTCTTCCTGTCCTCAAAAAGAGCCTCCACAAGCATCCCCAAAGATAACATATGCTTTGAGGGAAATTATTACCCTCAGGGCTTTCTTTGTAATATGACGTGTTGCACTTAATCCTCCTTCCATTTATGTCCACACATGCCTTAAAATCTAAATAACCAAGAAAATAATGTTATTTTATTTTGTTATTTTCAGAATGGTGTGCGACGCAATCTTGTCTTGTGATAAACTAACTCATGATAAATTGGATTTCTGGATTGAATGCTTTATATTAATGAGACACATTATTGGTGGAGTGGATTATAAAGGAGTTCGTGAGATCATGAAGGTAAAATGTTCATCATTAGACATAACCTTTCCTTGAAGCGGCGTTATTATTACTGTATGTAATTATTATTCATGTAAAATTTTAGCTTTTCGAGTTAACGCAGGGGTAGATGGGTCCAAATATTCTGATATTATGAAACTATATTCTTAAAGATTTTAACACCAACTAATATACGGCCAAGTTCATTTATGACTTTAGGAACGTTTTTCTGTACCTAGTGACTTGCTGCCTAGTTAATTTAAGGTCAATTCTTAAAGAGAACGGCTGCTGTGCCTGTTTCATACAAAACTGAATTTTGGATTGGAGGCCAAAATTCCCCCTCCAAACGGAATGATCTATATTTTTAATGAAAGGTTTAGTAAATATCTAGTACGGATGAGAAGTATTTTATTTATTTTTGTTTTAATTTTTTAAGTATGTGCCATGAAAAAAATCAATTTTCGTAATCTTAGAGGCAGCTTAGAAAATTATTTGCGGGTTTATCGTACTTTTTAAAAAATATATCACATTTTCTATGTAAGTATGATTACATAAGTAAAAATATAAAAATAAAACATTAAAAAAAAAGGTTTTTTAGGGTTGATATTTTTAATTCTGTGTGGCAAATTTGTGTTCCACAGTAAATTGGTCGTTTTTAATTTAAGTCCACCATAATGCATATTTTAATATTTTAAAAATAAAATTAATTTTATATTTCATTATATTTTCAAAGCATATGGGTTAAAACATTTTTTTAAATCACCGTTAGCCCCTAAATAATTGTTAAAGATGCCTTTAAAACCGCGAAAAATCAATTCCTTTAATAACCTATATTTCATAAGTTAAAACAAAAATAAATAAAATACTTCTCTTCCGTACTAGATATTTACTAAACCTTTAATTAAAAAAATAGATCATTCCGTTTGGATGGGTATTTGGCCTCCAATCCAAAATTCAGTTTTGTATGAAATAGGCACCGCAGCCGTTCCACAAAACAGTTTTTTTTAAACATATTCCGCTTGTTACGACATTCGCTAATTTAGGTGTGCCATCATGTCACTACAATTAAACTTAGTTGCACTGAACAGAGAGTCCCTAAAAGTGTGATCCACACTGATTTTAACGAAAACTGATGTCAATTTACATTAGTCTCTTCGACTCCCAGGCTCCAGATAGGCCAATTCAATCGATTATTTATTCTAGGATTTCAATCATTAAAAAACTTTTGATCATTTTAACTGCAAGTAAGCAAAAAAATGGGCTGCCTCAGGCACACAGACACGCCCACATCACATTTTTATTGGTCTATCGGTTCAGTGCATGGCTGTTTATAATTTTAAACTCCTTAACATCGCTTGTCACTCATATCCAATGTCAACCCTTATTTTATGTCTATTTCATACCAGATTTTGTTTTGATTTTGGATAAAATGCCTTACTAAACTGAATGATTTTTTTTTAATCAAAAGGTATGGCATATATTTTGCATGCTGGAGAGACGTGCCATCTTTTGTGGCCTTTATTTTATTAAAAAATAACTCTTACCAGCACACAGGATGTCTTTGATACCTTAGCAAGGAGAAAAGATATCTTGGCAGATCAGCTTTACTGCCAAGTTTATTTATTTATCTTATTTCTTTATCACCGCACAACAAATATCATTCAGCTTAGTTAGGTATTTTAGACTTTTCGAAATGTTAATTTTGTATGAAACAGGCACCGCGCTGGCGTTCCTCTTGCGTTCAACCTAGGGTTGGATATTTATTATTTCTGCATGTATATGGGATGTATCAGCACGTACGTACCTGACAAACATACCAGCGATTCCTGAGCTTATTTGCAGTAAAAAAATGTATTTCATTTTGGTCTCTTTTTTGTTTTGTTTGATTTTTGAAAATAAAAAAAAAATCTTTTACATGTTACTCAATCGAGTAACCGCTCAACTCCTCACTCAGATCTTAACTGTCCCGTACCTTCTGATTTTTTTTTGTTTTTAGGAAAAAAATAAATTCACACTAACCAAAATGCCATCTAAATTTTTTACTCCAAATAAGCTCAGGAATCGTCACAGTCTGTCTGGTATGTGCTGATATACCCTGTATATCATCGCAAGAAAGCAATACTGCTGTAACAGCCAAAAACCAAATTTTACACCAATCAAAAACACCTTTCTAAATTTATAAAAAAATCATAACTTTTAAACCAGAGGCTATGGAAATACCATTTTTGAAATGCTGGGGTAAAAAAATATCTTTATCGAATGGTAATAATATGTTTTTTTAATAGTGACTAAGGACAATGATTTTGGCGGTTACAGCAGTATTGCTTTCCTGCGACGATATGATAATATGGAACATCCCTACCTCACTCCCTTCTACACCCTAGCCCCTATACCCCTCGTTCCTATTCTCCTATGATATTATTGCTATAGTACTCGATTGCTGATTTTATTATTGCAATGAAAATGTATATATTTACTTGTACTTGCCTGTTGTACGCGGATGTCAAGCCAGTTGGGTCGCGAGCAGCTATGCCCAATACGCGAATGTCACAACAGTTAGGTTGCAAAGTTTTGGCATCGATATAGTCGGAATCCTGTGGTCTATATTTGTAAAATCTTCATAATTTCATTATGCTATTAAGTATATAAGTTTTTTTTAAATAATATTTTGTTTATGATATTAAATTGTAATTGTCCGTGGCGGGTGATATGGTTTCCCTTTCTTGTAAACATTTAAAACTTCCTGCCAATCTCCCTGCCATCTCAAATGCCTAAGTAGTTGATTCACAGAGTTTTTACGTAGCATTCTGTGCACGGATTATGTGAATGCACATAACTTTTATTTGTTTATATTATGGAGTTGTTTATTTTATTCAAAACTCTTCATTGTTCTACATTTTGTAAAGTAGTATAGTGTTGGCAGTGTCCACACTCACTTGAAGTGTAACGAGCAGTTTGGCCTTTGGTAAAATGGCAGCTTGGAATATCAGTTTGTTAATACCGAGATCTTTGTTCGGCTTTTATTGTCATAATTTTCACGTTTGGAACATTTTTGGTAAGGAATAAAAATCTTAGATTATTTTGAACACTTGTATTTATACGACTGTACCATGAAAAGAAATCAATGAAAAAGTGCCGCATACTGGGGCATCTAGCATCGAAATGTCAAGTTTTAAAGATTTAAATACCATTCTCTTCTGGTTTTATGTTGTCGTTTGGCTCTTTTAGGCCGTAACCAACAACTGATGATCACTGCTGCAATGCAGTTTGAGACATCAGAAATATCCTAACATTACTTAACGCCCAACAAATTTGAGCTCACAAACCAAAAGTATTATATTTCTTACCCGACTAAGTAAGCTAGCCCTTTAAGTTTTATTTCAATTGATCTGAAAACCTTATAACCTACCTTATAGGTCGCGCAATTAGAGTTGATGCAAATAACACATGCTTGGGTTGTGTGTATCGGTGTATCTGTATATACTTGCGGCTGTGATATCCTTGCGAAGTGTTACTGAGAAATAGATTTTTTTCTTGTTTAAGCCTTCCTTTTGTTATAATATTAATTGTTTTATTAACTTTTTGTCTTATAACAAGTCAAAAATAATTATATCCTCACTAGGATTTCCCATGCTGAGGATTTTATTTACATAATTAATAAGTAAAAAAAATTGAATTTGACGAAATTGCTGAAATTAGCGAGAAAGGGATAACAATTAGTCTAATAATGATCATCTTATTTCAATATTTTAAAAGTTTTTTGTGATCCTTTTTATTATGTAAAAAATAAATTTCTTTTGCGAAATTTGAAACATAATGTATGCAAGCAATGCATCTGTGTGAGTACTGCGTCTAAATTAACTCTCGCTGCGATACATATATTTACTGAATGGCTTACTTTTTAGTGGACCCTTGCGATGCTTAAATGTTTTTTTCATTCTTTATCCCCAGGGATGCAGAGAAAAGGCCCAGACCTTACCCGTGCGTTTAGATACAAGTACACTACCTCAACTAAAAGCCCTTCAAAGCATGATGGAATATATATTTGATCGCAATGCCTCGTTACTTCCTGCATATTTTATTGTCACCGAGATACAGAAGGCATATCCTGACAGCAACAATTGGCCACATTGGGTTTGTTACTTGTTTGTTTATTCGTGTTTTATTAGTAAATACTTTATGTTTATTATTATAATATGTTTGAATTATTCAAACAAATTCCATACAAGAGTGACACACCCTAATGTAGATACAATAAGTTGAATCGATACATTGACACAATTGGTTTTTGGCTAGAGGCTGATATTAGGCCCCATTTGCATTGTTAAGGATAACCAAGTTTAATAGTTACTAAATTTAGTATGTACATAATTTATGCATTATAAAGTGTTTATATTTTAACTTTGATAATTCTGAATTTAAACTTTTCCAGCAACTAGCAAAACTTCTGTCAAGTTTTGTAGAAAGCTTCAGATCTTGTGCCCAAATGGTATCAATCATTGGTCATTCTCACATGCTCCCCGTGGTGGAGCATTCAGGCTATGCTGATCACCTAATCAACCCTTGGCGCTTGGATCCAGCTACCTTGAAGTTCTCCTTGAAAGGGAACTTGCCATATGATCAAGAGTTGCTGAAACCACAGACGGGTTTGCTGCGCCATGTGCTGGAGCAACCTTACTCCAGAGACATGGTGTGCTCTATGCTTGGCTTACAGAAGCAGCATAAACAGAGATGTGTGGCCTTGGAGGAACAAATTGTGGAGCTTGTAATTCTGGCCATGGAGAGGTACGAGCAAGATACCGAGTCGGACGAAGTTTCTTCAACTCATTGGCTATGGCTCCATCTCTCCTCGCAGCTGATATACTTTGTCTTATTCCAATTTGCTTCCTTCCAAAACATTGTTATGGCCTTACATGACAAATTGGCTGGGAGAGACCTGAGGAAAGGGAGGGATCACTTAATGTGGGTGCTCTTGCAGTTTATATCTGGAAGTATACAGAGGAACCCTCTCTCTAATTTCCTTCCTGTATTGAAGCTATATGATCTCCTCTATTCTGAGAAAGAGCCCCTCGCAGTGCCAGACTACAGCCGTGCTCATTGCACCCACCAGATGGCCATTACTTGTATTTGGATGCACCTCATGAAGAAAGCACAATCTGAGCATATTAATATGCACCGTCCCATTCCTCACACACTCAAGTTGCATTATGAGTAAGTTATTCTATTTGAATTATAACTTTGCCATCTGTCTTTCTTTGTAAAGTTTTACTTGTTTATAACATTATTGTAGGTTGGTTCTTAATATTATAATGATTGTAGTTAATAGTCAAAGAAACATCATTTTATTAAAGCTATTTGTCGAACTTAGTCAAATATTACATGGAAATTTAAATCAACTTCTGTTTTCAGATTTCTTCAACATTTAGTGATGCCAACAAACAATGCATCTCTCTGCATGGGCTCCGACTTCAGGATAGCGTTGCTGTGCAATGCTTACTCCACAAACCAAGAGTTCTTCACAAGACCGATGGCTGCTCTGGTGGACACTATCCTGGGCAGTCAGAAGACCCTACCCAATTCCAGTCCGGCCAGCAGTCTGCCCACAGTCCCCTTGTCTATGTGCATCCTGGATAGTCTGACAGTTCATTCCAAGATGTCACTCATCCATTCTATAGTCTCGCATGTGGCCAAGTTGGCTCAGAATAAGTCCAACGTCTCGGGTAACTGTAATATGGCACCGGCTCTCGTTGAAACATACAGCAGACTGTTGGTGTACACAGAAATTGAGTCTCTCGGAATCAAAGGATTCATAAGTAAGTTTGCTTAAGATAAACGACGAAATGCGTTGCCTGTTTCATACTTCACTTAATTTTGGATTTGAGGCCAAAACACTCATCCAAACTGAATGATATATTTTTTTAATTAAAGGTTTAGTAAATATCTAGTACGTATGAGAAGTATTTTATTTATTTATGTTTTAAATTATGAAGTATAGGCCATGAAAAAAGAAAATTCTTCATAATTTTAGAGGCAACTTAGAAAATTATTTGCCGGTTTATTGTATTTAAATTATCATATTTTCTATGTAAATATGATTACGTAAATAAAAATATAAAAACAAAACATTTTCTATGTAAGTATGATTACGTAAGTAAAAATATAAAAATAAAACATTAAAAAAAAAAAGGTTTTTTAGGGTCGATATTTTTAATTCTGTGTGGCAAATTTGTGTTCCAACGTAAATTTGTCGTTTTTAATTTAATTTCTAGTCTTACTTTAATATTTAAAAAAAAAATTATATTTCATTACATTTTCAAAGTAGATGGGGTAAAACTTTTTTTTACATCACCGTTAGCCTCCAAATTGTGAAAGGTGCCTCTAAAATCACGAAAAATCAATTCCTTTAATGGCCTATATTTCAAAATGTAAAAAAAATATATAAATTACTTCTAATCCGTACTAGATATTTACATACTATTTGATGAAAAAAAGATCATTAGGTTTAGGTGAGTATTTTGACCTCAAATCCAAATTTAAGTTTTGTATGAAACAGGCCGCGCAGCAGTTCCTCTTAAAACAATTAGTCACTCTATTGGAGTATACTGAACGTATTGGGTCTTTTAAATAAGTTATTATTTTTCAGAGTTAGAATGCTACAAATAAAAGGGTTATCACTTAAAATGAGATTATCTCAGAACTTTTTTTGAAGACTTAATACATCTTCACACGTTCGAAATGTTGGGTTTCTATCCTATATTGAGACATCTTAACAGACTGGTGCTGGACCGAAACCGGCCATTTATTTCAACGAGGTAGCACACTGCACCAGTTGCCGGGCAGTGTGTACGTGCATGACAATATCGATCCCTCTCGACGAAAAACTCATTACAAATAAATGAATCTAGGCTTCAAAGCAGATCATATTAAATTGTCTTCACATTGCTCATCTTTGAATGGAATATTAATTCTTTTGTTACCTATACGATTTAATTTATTACCATATTATATAAAAAATAATGCTGCCTTTTCATTTTGAATATGATTTTATATTTTCAAGCAATTGTTATCGAATTAATTGCCATTTTGTTAGCGTGCAATAAAAAAGTTGATTTCACTGGACCCAGCTTCTTGCTGAAAGCTGGGTCCAGTGGTGACCGCTCCTGGTTGGTTTGCTTTTCACTGGAATGATTCCAGGCCAGGGCTGGTGTAGATGTGCTACTCAGCATATATTGCAATACAAATCATCACCGACTGGGAAAAACCAGCCGGTAGGTAACTGGCTGCAGTCAGCTAGCGCGCTTAGATACCAGTTTCTGCAAAATATAATCAGGAGGGATATCAACAGGATAAGTGGAGAAAGAAACCACTTCTAATTCTTATTTGAGGAATATCAAGATGAATCATGTTTTTTTAAATTATATTTATGATGACTTCTTGTAAGAATGAACCAAAAAAATATTGAAGTAACATATGATGAATATGTACATATATGTAACTACTTATGTAGTTATTATTTTCTGTTTTAAGAAAGTTTTATGATTTTCAGATCAGCTATTGCCGACAGTATTCAAGTCCCATGCTTGGGGAATCCTATACACATTGCTGGACATGTTTTCATACCGCATGCATCATATCCAGCCCCATTACAGGGTCCAACTGTTGTCACATTTACACTCACTGGCTGCGGTGCCACAGACGAATCAGACCCAATTGCACTTATGGTAAATATAACTGAATCCACCATCTTCTCTCCAACCTTACGAAGAAGAAGAAAACCTTGATATTTATAGTACAGACCAATTCACTTGGCATCACTGATGATGTTGTTCTGAAAGAGGAATAAATTGATTCACCCGTTGTAAAATAAACTAGATTTTATTTTGACGACCTACCCATCTTTATTAAATAACTCATCAATTCTTCTAGTGTGGAGAGTACGGCCCTGCGGCTAATCACGGGCCTGGGCAGTGGGGAGGTGCAGCCTCAGTTGTCGCGCTTCTTGTCAGAGCCCAAACCCCTCGTGTCTGCTGAGAGCGAGGAGCTAAATAGGGCACTGGTTCTGACCCTGGCGAGGGCCATGCACGTCACTGGCACAGGTAAGTGTGTGCTCAGTCGTATTGTTATTCTTTCTCTCTATGGTTATAGGTTATAAGACATCTGTTTCGTCAAAGTTCTATCCAATACCATGGAGGATTACTGATTTAGCCTCGGTATGCCCGTCTTTATGATATTTTCTACAAAACTTTATGATTTATGTTTCTCACAATACATATCTCAAGTGATTTTTGGGATAATAAGTCATACTGCGCTTCCTGCTCCTTCAGCCAACTAACGTTGCGAACAGCCTAATGGTGAACACTGCAAGGCTGTCCGAAACATTGGCTGAAGAAGGAGGAAGAGGCACAACATGACTAACTATCCCAAAAGTCAATAAACATTGTACAGATCTTCTTTCTTCTGACGTAATGATATACCAAAGCAATACAATTGGATCATACGTATCGTCTACTAATGCTAGAGAACACCACAATATAACGATTTTAATTCAGCTAACTTTTACTTATTAATGATTTTTTCTTTACATATTTTAATGTCTTACTTTGCAGGTGGTGATGGATCCTGGTGTAAAGAGTTGCTGAGCGCCATAATGCAAAGTACCCCACACCTTTGGTCTCAGCACACGTTACAGTGTTTCCCACCTGTACTTATTGAATTCTTCACACAGGTATTGATCTCTATTTTCATGCAGTCTTCTAACACACATTTGACACTTAATTTGACAACACATTTCATGTCACCAGCATTTCACTCTCTTTAATATATGTAGATTGGTATTGTCTGTTACACGTATTGCTGTATTTTTTTCTACAATGTCCAGTTTTTCACAACTTATATGTGTATTTCAGAATCCAGTGCCCAAAGAGAACAAGCAGTTATTAAAGAAGTCTGTTGATGAAGAGTACCGTAAATGGACATCCATGACCAATGAAAATGACATAATTGCTCATTTCTCCGTCCCGGGAACTCCCCTGTTTCTCTGTTTGTTGTGGAAGATGGTCTTTGAAACAGATAGGATATCTCCAATTGCTTACAAGTAAAATTTATCAATACCTAGTTGTTATGTAAAAAAACACTAAACAAATGCTCGGGAAATATATAACAAAGCAAGGAACCAAAGTCTGTGGAAATATCTACTTTTAATATGCTGTCACTATATATTATTTATATGTACTTAAGTTTATCCACCTCTTTTCCTAAAATAAGGAGGGTTTCTAGCATTCCAACATTACCCTGTGAGAGTTCTATGTGCCATTTCCAGGCAATACAAATATGTATTAAGGGGAACGGCTGCGCTGCCTGTTTCATACAAAACTTAATTTTGGATTTGAGGCCATAATACCCATCCAAATGAATGATATATTTTTTAAAAAATTAAAGGTTTAGTAAATATCTATTACGGATGAGAAGTAATTTATTTATTTTTGTTTTAAGTTGTGAAATATAGGCCATTAGAGGAATTGATTTTTCGCACTTTTACAGGCACCTTTAACAATTATTTGGGGGCTAACGGTGATTTAAAAAAAAAGTTTTACCCCGTCTCCTTTGAAAATATAATGAAATATAAAATAAAAAATTAAAAATAACCATCATGGTGGACTTTACATTAAATTAAAAATGACCAATACGTTGGAACAAAAATTTGCCATACGTAATTTAATATATCGACCCGAAAAAATGTTTTTTTTTTTAATCTTTTGTTTTCATATTTTTATATACGTAATCATATTTAGGTAGCAAATATTATTTTTTTTAAATACAATAATCCCGCAAATAATTTTCTAAGTTGCCTCCAAAATCATGAAAATTAATTTTTTTTCATGGCATATACTTCATATTTTAAAACAAAAATAAATAAAATACTTCTCATCCGTACTAGATATTTACTAAACCTTTAATTTAAAAAAATATTATTCAGTTTGAATGGGTATTTTGACCACAAATTCAAAATTAAGTTATGTATGAAACAGGAAGCGCAGCCATTCCCCTTAAGCACATTGTTTACACCTTGAATTCCAGTAATCGCATCATACTGTTCATGAACGTAAACTATCATAAATAATTTTGATAGTTTACAAGGTTCATTTTGCTGATGAAGAATGCCATATATGTAATCCAAATAACATGTACATGTACACACATATTCTAATCTCTTTTATATGGTGTTTAATTGAAAGTCTATCATGTCAATTATGACTTTTAATATCAGAGTTAATATTGGTTCTGTTTTTCAGAATATTAGAGAGCATAGGTGCCCGGGCCCTGTCTGCCCACTTGCGCAAGTTCTGTGACTACCTTGTGTTTGAAGTCACCAACCCGGCCGGCAGTCCGCACATTCACAAGTGTGTGGATGCCATCAATGACATTATATGGAAGTACAACATTGTCACCATCGACAGAATAGTTCTATGTCTGGTAAGTTCTCTTTATGTTCCTTTATTCCCATATCAAACTCCAATGGCTCGGAGGGCTTTGAAGCAGAGAATGGACAGTTACCTCGAGAGGGTTTCCTCTTGGGGTAAGAATAACCTCGTCGAATTTAATGTTTCAAAGACCCAATCATGTCTAATTACGTCTAAAAGGAATCAAAAATGACAATTTAGTCTCCTTTAATGAAAGCAATCTTCCCAACAAGCCCTAAATTGATACCTTTGGTATAACCCTAAATGACCAGCTCAGGTATGGGGGCTCCATCGAAGCCAGAGTAAAGTTAGCCTCTGAGAAGCTGGGCTTACTGTGTAGAGGCCGCATATACTCTAATAGTACACAACTGCTGACCGTGTACAAATCGCAAGTGCACCCCACTATTTGCCAGCCACCTCTGGTTATGAGCCCCAAAATATCTGAAAAAAAAAACCATTGATTCTCTGCAAAAATGGATGGTCTGTTTGATAGATTCGCCTATCTTAACAGATTGCAATCTTTGGAGCACAGACCTCAGGTGGGAATGCTGTCCTTGCTCTACTGGTATTTTAATGGAAGATGCTCTGAGGAACTAGCCTCACTGATCCCTTCGGCACCGGTGCACAGTTGCGAAACACGTCTAACGCGTGCCCAACATTTGTACACGGTTAACATTCGCTTCTATGACTCCTTCTTTTGTTCAAAAGCTTGGCTGTGCGATGATCTGCCGGCCTCTGTGTTTCATCCCTCCTACAACATGGGTCTCTTCAAGACCCAGGTTCGCTCCTTCCTATCCTTTAAAAGATCCTCCACAAGGCATCCCCAAAGATGATATAGGCTCTGAGAGAAATTATTTCCCTCAGGGCCTCCTGTGTGGAGTTACTGTAAAAAAAAAATCCCGTAATATGATATTACACTTATAATTTATTTTTAAATTTCCTTCTCAGGCATTGCGAGCAAACCCTGATGGGAATGAGTCCCAGGTTTGCTTCTACATCATACAATTGTTACTCCTAAAAGGATCTGAAGTGCGAAATCGGGCTCTGGAGTTTGTCAAAGAGAACTCGCCCGAACATTGGAAACAAAGGGATTGGTAATAATTTCATGCTATCATTGTTTTTTTTTTTTTTACTTCTTATGCAATGCCATATTCTGTTCTTTACCATTGTGTGTTTTAAGTATCTATCGGTCCTTACAAAATATTATAAACTGGTTAAACTAATTTCGCTCAATTGAATTTATTACTAACTTTTGTTTGTTATTAGCTGTGTGGCGTAAAGTAATAAACAAATTATTTTTCTAATTTTGTCATTCATTCATTGATTGTTTTTTTCTTTTAGGCATGAGAAACACCTCGCTTTCCATCGTAAATATCCCGAGAAGTTTGCGCCTGAAGAGGCTTCGGGTCCCTACGGAGGAACCCTGCCCGTCTACCTCAGCAATGTGTGCCTTCGATTTATCCCAGTGCTGGACATTGTCGTCCATCGCTACCTAGAAATACCTGCAGTCAGCACCCGTCTGGATCTGTTGCTAGATCATTTGGGTTGTCTCTACAAGTTCCATGGTATATATACATCCATGAAATATTACAAACAAACCTTAGTAAAAGTAAACCTTAGTTTACACCACTACATAATTAAAGGCATACCTACGATAGATCTGTGGTAACCTCTCCCATTTTCATAAATAATGTATATAACAGGAAAAGTTGTTATAATGTGGCAGAATCATACATAATATATATGATTCTGCCGCTGAGGTTTCGTTGTAGTATTAAGAACTCACAACCCGGCGTACACATGTTTTTGTTTTGAGTCTTAAAAATTTCATTGAAATTCTGACAACCGGGTGAAGATAATGGTCTGTTTTATATTCACTTCATTTCATTATCTTCGTCCAGGTGGCACGAGACGTGCGTTTTATGAGTTAGAAAAGCGCGAATAATTAGTACCAACCATTATTGAAAAGGCTCGGATGTATTATTATGGTTTCAATTGATTTCATGCATTTTATTTTGATCTTGACTGCAAAATTATTTATTCGTTGGTTGCTGCCTCGAAAGCTAGCTGCTTATAAATCTTATTTATTTATCTTTTAACACCTAAAACTCTTTCCAGACCGGCCCGTGACCTACCTCTACAACACGCTGCACTACTACGAGCGTAAGTTGCGAGACCGGCCGGCCCTGAAGCGCAAGCTGGTGGGGGCGGTGCTGGGCTCCCTGCGCGACGTGCGACCGGCCAATTGGGCCGCCTCTGAGCCCTTCCAGAACTACCTGGCTGAGCCCGACAACACCAACCCTACCTGGGTGCCCGACCTTAACTACTATCTTGCGCTGGTCAGGAGAATTGTTGACAGTATCCTTTTAATAATTTGTGTCTCTGGTTCCACAGGTCTTCTTCATAAGTCTTCTCCAGTTTTGTGGATTTTTGGGTTTCAGGAGTATTTGGATTAAAATCTGCAAAAAGTGCCGATTAAATATCTAAATTTGATACATACATACATTATATATGTATACGAGGACAGAGACTTTTAGCATCACCTATAGTAGCTAGTTATTACAAATTTTTTAATGGACCAATGGGTGCTTTTGTTCTGATTATTTCTTTATGTTAACATAAACTGTCAAATCAGTGCTTAACCTTTTTGCTGCCCGAATGTAAACACAGGTTAGTCTGTCTGTGCCAAGCGATTTTAGCATTATTTATATTGCTTCATTATTTGTTATCCTTGTGATGTTACACAATTGAATAGTCTAAATACGACATCTTTATAAAGTGACGTATTATTTGAAGAACTTGAATTATCTTCGAAACGTAAATATTCTCGCGGGTCCGTCGCCATCACGATGATGGTGAACTTACTAATTAATACATACATACAAACTATAATAAAATGACTACTCACATAACATATATATCGAGCCATTTACCTGTGGCTTGGCTTAAGTTTAGTATTAGAACAAACATGGCAGGCTCTATATGGCTTGGGTATTTTTAATGTTGCTGGTATTGGCTCTGGCATATGGTTTACTACCTCTTTTGAAATCAGTCGTAATGGTGTATCATGATGAGATGAATGAGTTTTGTGGTATTTAGCTATTAACTGTCTAATCACACATAACCGATAATCGGGGAAGCTCTTTCCCGATTTTTTTATTTCTGTTGTATATTATAAATGAATTTAATAAATATAAATCAATAATAAAAAGCTTTTTGTACCATTTAATGGATTTTCGCAAACAATTTATTCCGGTTAGCATCATGTCTGCCTTGTCTACTAATCCCATATACTTATTATAGTCCTGAATGCAATCGGGTTTGCATATTGCTTGCCCAGTTCTTTAATTTGTTTTACCCGTTGGGGAAATTGCATCATCGTGTAAAGAACTGAGCATGTGTATTTCCCTCTTATCGTGCCATTTTAGAGCCATCAATGGCCCGCAGTTCTTTGCTTCCATTTCCCCCTTCTTCAGTTTGTTAAATATCGGCATATATTTCCTATTTTTTCTCACTGTTCCACAAGCATTAGTTTTTTTTTTCGTGCGGGTATTTGAATAGTATAGGACTGGTATACCAGTTATCCACATAAAGTTTATGACCCTTATCCAGGTAATCTTTGAGGAGAGTTGTCACAACAGCTCCCGACGCCCCTATACATTGATCGTCAGTAACGTCTGTTCCATCACCACAATAAACAATAAAATCTAAAACATAACCTGTAAGTACATCGCACAAAACAAACATTTTGATTCCAAATCGGTGTCGTTTGGAAGGAATAAATTGTTTAAATTTTAAACGTCCATTGAAAACAACCACGCTCTCGTCGATGCAAATATTTTCGAAGGGAGTAAAAGTTTCTTTAAATATCTTTCGAGTCAGATTAATAAGTAATTTTATTTTATGCAATTTATCGCCAGGAATTTGCTCGTCAAGATCAGAAATATGTAACATATGTTCAATAATATCTGATACCTATTTCTAGGCATCGTTTTGCCAAAAATGGCACTCGTAAGAAGTGAATCTGTCGATCAATGCTCTGCTATGGAGTGATGTTTATTTCTCGTCATCAGCATTTTTATGGCAAAAAACACATACATTTCACTAATCGTAGTGTCCACCCATTTACGAAGCCTTGATTGTTCAGATACAACTTTTTTCTGCATTGTCGCTGCGTAATATTTGTTGGTTTGTGATACAATATCAGACATAAATATTTTTAAAATGTTCAAAAAAATTAACGTCTTTGGAATTTTAGGTTAAAAGGGGAGAAGAGTTAACACCAGAAGGGAAATCATCGAAATCATGAATAATCCGAACAACATTATGTGATTTCCATGTATTCCTGTCAAAATCATTCTGATTCGACGTGCTGGGTTCGTCCAAGAGTTGATCATTCGATTCCACAATATTATTTTCAACGTGTTCTTCTACATTTATACTACCTACTCCACTGGCGGAATCACTCTCACTATCACTAAATTTACAGTCAGAGTCAATATTGAGACAATATTCTCTTATTTCTTCTTCACACAAGTTGCGTCGAGCCAAGATAAAGGGTTAAACATATAATATTACGAAACAAATTATTCACTCGATAAATTTCTGATCACAAACAATTCAAATAAAAGCGGTATATTATTATTTTTTTCACTCGGAAGGAGGAGGAACAATCTTATTTGACTAAAAAGATTCGTTGCAGATTCCGTACACTCGCAAACCGTCTAGATACAAAAAGAAACCACGTGACACACTAACACATCTGCGCGCGAGCGGGAATTTCAAACTACTGAGTGGGGAAATATTTTAGTCTTCACTTTGACGGGGTCTTTGATAACATAAACTAAATCATTTGTCAGATCTGTTTAGAGATGTCGCTAGATAAAGGTTTAAATTAATTTTTAATCTTGAGTTTTGCGCCATCGATATGAAGAGAGTCGAGATATCATAAGACGAATTTGAAATCACGTATGTTTGCGTGTGGCAGTGACGGCTCGGAAGCTTTAATCATCTATATGTGCGCATGGCAGCCTGCGGGTTAAAGAGAACATATGTACTATCTTTATTCATGTTATTGGGAACATTTAATAATATTGATACCAACGACGTGAAGGTTTCTAATGTGAGATTGCTCCCATTATAGCCAAAACTTTACTTTAAATAGTTTCAATACTCCAACCTCAGTAATATATTGTTTCTTATTAGCCCATTATGCATCATCACATAATACATGGTAATCTTCCTTAAATCTATCTATCAGCAATGGCAGGAAAAACACATTTCCCAAACACAGATTGGCGATTCAACGAGTTCCCGAATCCATCAGCACACGCCCTCCACGTGACCTGTGTGGAGCTGATGTCTCTGCCCCTGGTGCCCGCCGTGGTGGGGGCCAACCTCCTCGACGTCATCAGCAAAGGCTTCACGGTCATCCCATCCAACCAGCTACAGTCCTGGATAAACGCCATCGGCCTTGTAATGGCGGCTCTACCAGACTCTTATTGGTCTGTTTTGCATGACAGGATCTTCGAGGTGATAAATTGCCCGCAGATGATTGAGTGGAGATACAGCAATTCACCATTCCAGTTATTTAATTTGACAACAACTAGAGATGCCTTGTTGGAGAACAAGTTCAGTTTCACCCTGGCTTTGGCGCACTCTATGTGGTACCACGCCGGTGTCGGGCAGATTGGACAAGTCCCACAGTGAGTATAAATGTCATATTATTCAATTCAGTAGGCATTGATATTGTCATCCCAGGAACATTGTTTTTAATAAAAACAGTTCTAGGATGTGGGTATATTATCCCTATTAGTTTGTATTATTATGCCTGTTTAGTAAATTAATGAAATTGTTCACCATTAATAAATTTATTAATATAAGATTATTGGATACATATTACATATGTATTATTAATTGCAGAAGTTTGGAATGTTCATTATAATATACATCTTAAATATTGAATAAAATGAAGGATGAAAAAATATAAACAACCGTAGCAAGTGTAGAGGGTGATGTAGAAATGGCTAGATACCATCCACGTTGGTTGCCAGTGATATAGAAAGCAGTTTAACTCACCTCAAGGCAAGAAGCGGGGCTGATCTCAGGTTCCACCAGGTTAGCTCAATTGGTAAAGGCATCACAACTCTTTCTCAAATTCGCAGATCGGCCGCATCCTAACTAGCTACCAGTGAAAAGATGCCTGCTTTCTGGACAGGGTTTATTTTACAGGGAAAACATTTACAGGTAATTACATACGGGGTTCATAACAAGGGGGCAGTATCTAATCTAATCTGGGGCTCGATAATCTCTCTGGTGAATCTCAAATCGGGCATGATATTCAAAAGGGCACAGTTATTACAGCACATAAAAGAGGGTGAAACAATTCTGCTTACAAGAGGTGGTCAGCGACGGGAGTCACAATCCCTTCAGCGTAAAAAGGTGTGATGTCTAGGAACTCTGGATCTCACACGTACAACGTCAGGCAGGACACAGCGAGTTAATGCACTGGTCACTGGCTTTAATATTTAGGTTTAATGCAAAGACAACGAGATTACAATGTACATGACGCAATGGTGGCGAAGACGCCAGAAATTACGCAGCGACTGGCTGCGCGCCCAAAGAACACGCCGTATCTACCTTACTGCTTGGCTGCCGGAATCTAAGTTCTTCTATTATGTAGTAGCTGATCTTGTTACATAACAAGGGCGCACCTGTATTGGACCGGACAATGATAAAAAAGCATGGTTAATGACATGAAAATCAGCATTTATACAGTATCGCTATGATATTCTCTTGCTTCAAGACTGACAGTTTGTCTGTTGACTGCATGTCAGTAGCGAGCATGGAGAGTAGGTAGCAACAGTTCCATATCGTTATGTAATTACTTCCTCATACTTTTTGTGAATATTTTTGTATGCCCGTATAACTTGATAGATAATAATAATATTACCTATGCATAATTAATTATAAATTATTTATTTTTATCTATTAAATTTAATATTATTTTCTTCTTTAATCTACAATAATTTCAGATTCATAAAGGAGAAACTGATGCCTGTCATCCAAACTGAATTGCAATTCCTGTTCCTGTGCCACTTGGTGGGACCATTCCTGCACCGGTTCAACTCAGACCTGCCAAGAGCCGTCATCGAGATAACCATTATCTTCTACGAGCTACTCGAGCAGATAGACAAGGCCCAAACGCACCTGAGCTATATCGACCCCATTTGTGATCTACTGTATCCTTTAACAAATTGCATAAATTCTAGTTTTATGATGGTAAATTCGCAGTTTTCGTTGTTTTATGTCAATGAACCAGTAATTTAAATTGTTATAATCTTACTCTGTTTTTGACTTTTTTAAGACATTCCTGGGTTACAAATAACCTGACCATATTTGAATCCCTCCTATTTCCATCATAAGCGCAAAAGTTGCTTGTGCAGTAATGGAGGATTTGCTCAAAAGTTTTTGTTTTTTCCATGTGTGAAGTTAAAAGTCAAATTCTTACCTTTTAAAATTTTTATTTATTTATTGTTTTGAAACATTTACAGAGTATTGACATTATCATATTGTTAATAATACATTTAAAAATGTTGCAAACAAGATGCATAGTTTTTGGTTTGGTTATCACTTGATAGATGCTAAATAATAAATTAAAAAAGGGAGTAGTACATAAAGCATAATATAGCATACAGAAAGAGAAGAATAAAAGCATGCTATAACATTTCTAGTAACACCATACGGTATAAAACATGATATGCGTGTTCAAAAGAAAATGTGAATTTTAAATTTTCGTGGGCTGTGTACATTCGATTATCGATTTTCTTTTTTTATTATGTTGGTACACATATGTTTATCATATGTTAGCATTATCAGCCATTTTGTATCAGTGGTTTGTTTTTGACAACTGGAAAGGTTAGTCACGTTTTTGGGTGTTCTTCGATTTTTTATTTAGGTTCGTTTTCTGAGGCATCATCAGTCTGATTGAAGTGAAATTTTAGATTCGCTTTATTTTCTATGTCCTCATCAGCATTTCTTAAAAAAAAAAAATTTTATTCTTTTTAGAAAAAAATTGTTAATAATTGTTAACATTTTGTTCTTAAAACGCTCGTCAATGGCACGGTTGTGTCGAAACCGGTAGCGAATTTAATAAATCAAAAATAGCAAAAGTACATAATAAATAAAACTTACAAACAAAATGTCTAGAAATTGCTATATAGTGAATGCCGAAAAAATACAAGAAATAATTGTTAATCCTATGGAGGAATTTCCTAGTTTTGGTCGGAACTTGATAGCCGTTTTCTGGGGCATCGTCAGTCTGATTAAAGTGAAATTTTACATTTGCTTTGTTTTCTGTGTCCTTATCAACATTTCTTCAAAAAATCGATGTTTTTCGATTTTTTACAAAATTTTTTTTTAGTAAAAAATTGAAGAACAAACAAAACATGACTAACCTTTCCAGTTGTCAAAAACAAACCACTGATCCAAAATGGCTGATAATGCTAACATATGATAAACATATGTGTACCAACATAACAAAAAAAAATCGATAATCGAATCTACACAGCCCGTGAAAATTCAAAATTCACCTTTTCTTTTGAACACACCTCGTATGATATAGAAAGAGAAGAAAAAAAGCATGCTATAACATTTCTAGTAACACCATACGGTATAAAACATGATATATGATATAGAAAGAGATGAAAAAAAAGCATGCTATAACATTTCTAGTAACACCATACGGTTTAAAACATGATATATGATATAGAAAGAGATGAAAAAAAAGCATGCTATAACATTTCTAGTAACACCATACGGTATAAAACATGATATATGATATAGAAAGAGATGAAAAAAAAGCATGCTATAACATTTCTAGTAACACCATACGGTATAAAACATGATATATGATATAGAAAGAGATGAAAAAAAAGCATGCTATAACATTTCTAGTAACACCATACGGTATAAAACATGATATATGATATAGAAAGAAACAGGTTTACAGGTGAAAATATAATAAAAACAGTAATTATTGAATGGAACACTAGTATATATTGATTAACTTGGCGGGTTTGCGATAAGCCGACGTAGCTCAACGGTAGAGCATCTGACCGGACATTAGAAGGGTGCGGGTTCGAGTCCTGCCGGCGACATTTATCTTTGCTCGGAAGGTTTTTTCAATTTGGATGAGTGTTTTAGATTAATAATTATTGTTTATAAAAATAATAAATATAGAAAGAGATGAAAAAAAAGCATGCTATAACATTTCTAGTAACACCATACGATATAAAACATGATATATGATATAGAAATAGAAAAAAAAAATAAAGCATGTTACAGTATTTCCAATAACACCAATAATATAAAATACCAACTGAGGCTTTCTTCACAAAAATGCCACTGCACTCCACCGGCACGTAACAATAGACTGGAGAGATTCAAACCCATTGTTATTTTTATGAGCAGAATTCCATGCTGCATTATTTAAATAATAATTTTCTTTTAATTCATATTACTGTGATGCTCCTTAACATACTCTTCAGCTACCATATAAAGTACATGTTTGTCGGTGACATGATGAAGAACGAAGTGGAAGGCATCATCAGAAGACTCCGACCTTCGCTGCAGATGCGTCTCCGTTTCATTGCTCACCTCAACGTTGAGCAGATCAACCCCAACTGATGGCTGTGACAATATGAATTAAGTGTTAAAAATACAAGAATAATAATAATTATTGTTCTTTCATCCAAATGAATATTTATTGGGATCTAGCTATTTTTTCATAGTATCTATGAATATATTTGTTGCGTGATATCTTCAACTGCAACATGTAATTGTCATTTTATTATGTACAATATTATTATTATTGTCTTAATTTATAATATTTTTATTAAAAATAACATAGCAAACTTAACCCACATAGACAACATCCGCCCACAAATATTTTCATATATATTGTTAGTAGGTAATATCTGCGCACTATGGCCACACCGGTTATGTCAAGTTGACAGTTATATACAGTAGAACCCCGTTAATTCGAACTCCGATTATTTGAAAAAAAAAACACATAATTCGAAATTTTTTCATACAAAATGTATTTTAATTCTAAAAATTTCCCAATTTGAAATTTATTTTGGTCTACGCACGAAAATTTGTCTGTTTAATTCGAAAAAATTAGATTTTTGCAAAAATATGTCATAGAATTTTGTAAATCTGAATCTGACAGACCCGGTTATACATCGTCCTAATAAGGAACTCCAGTCCAATTTTTTAAATTTATTTTTTCAATAATGTCATTCAAATATAATTACTAGTATATTTCGTTTTTTTTTCTAATGTTAGTTTTCATAGTTAAAATAATTTTCAAAGTTTCAATTTTTGAAAACCCACCAAAACGTTCCAAATCTATGGCTGGTCGGTTTTGATCAGTTTTGAGGTTAGAATGTCAAAACAAGGATGAGCTTTACCATATATTATTTTATATTCTACTCATAGAAAACTGTAACTAAACATAATTAATAAAATTATGTACCTTCTTAGAAACTTTAACTTATGGAATAATAATAGTATTGTGCATTAATATTATTATAATATCCGTATTGATAATTGGTATGCTCATGAAAACTCTAATTTATTTAACTAAAAATAGTTGTTTATATTCAACAACAATTATAGAGCTTAAAGTCATCTAAATTTATTTTAAATATCGCCAAAACTAAAAAAATATGTATTTAAATTATAACACAAGTGAAAAGTAAAAATTTCCATACTAATCTAAAAACAGAATGCGCATGTGACGTCAGATGTTCCAAATGCAATGATACCAACATAACGAGGTGTTTTGATGAGATGATTTTTTTATTCGCTTAACGATTTATAAATTCTACATATAATTTTATATGTAATAAAACTTATATATTCAGAATCGGCATTTGCCGATCTATATGAATACACTTTTTTTTAAAGCCATTATATTTTTCACTGGAGTTCCTTATTCATATTATTATTTTCTAATTCTGAATCAGACATACCGGCCGCACCGGTAATCGGCCTCGATTTTTCGATTAACACGTGAATACATTGTATTTTTACGAATTTACTTTGACTAACTGAATCTGTAGGCCCGGCCGCATCGGTTATTGGCCGCGAAAATTGGATTTGCAAGGAAATGTGTCGTGTTTTTACGAATTTACTTCAAGTATCTTAATTCGAAGGGCCAGCCGCCTCGGTAATTGGCTGTGAAGTATAATACCAATTTGCTTTGAATACCCACTTGACTTTTGGCGAATTTTATTAAAAAAAAAAATTTTAATTTCGAGTTGTGGGAATTCGTTAATTCGAAATTTGGTATTTGATGTTTCGTGGATTTCGAATTAACAGGGTTCTACTGTAATTCATATTGACTTTCGTCGAACAGATTGTGTATCGTTATACATACATAATATATTATATTCAATGTCATTATTTGCTTAACACTTCAATTTGCTAATTTTTTATTGAATGTGTTTGTTTTAGGGAAACGCTAGCAACTATTGTACAAACCAGATGTGTTATACGCACAAATGGACATGAATTAGTTTTAATTTAATGCAATTCTTTTTATCTGTTACAATTCAAGTATTTACACTTTATGTGGTCAGTTGCTTAAATGTGAATTATTAATATAATAATTATATTCAATGGAATGCCTTTTTTCATATGGTAAGGTCTATTTGCGGATGGTATATATTATTTTGATTGACATTAAATATTTACCAAAGAATGTTATAATTTTTTGATAACAGTTGATTAATTAAATTTTATTACTTGTTCACACATGCAATAAACTTTTTTTTAAATATTATTTGTGACATCTTGAGATATTTTGGTAAAGCAGTTTTTCTTCTAATTTTTACTGTGCAATTGGGCTTTTCCCATTTTAATATTCTTCAAATACATAAATGTCGGTCTTAAAACATCAATCAATGAACAATTCAAATGGATTGTACATATTAATTTTGATGTAACAATTTTGTTTTATTGACATGTCAGTATCCAAGAATACATTTTAAACGAGCATAATTTTTTTTCTCTATATTTATTTAACCTTTTTTATGCATATTACAATCTATTTCGTAATTAATAGGCTAAAAGCATAATTAATTTTTGAGAAATGTTTCTGGAAATATGTTTTTTAAGGCAATACTTTCTTAAGACCGCTGCAACTTTTTGGAACTGGAAATATTTTGTGCAATACTTCTAAATGAAACCATTTGTACAATCTTCAAATTCAATACACAAAAGAAAGAAAAAAGGCAAATTTCAAAAACATTGCTTGACCAAATAGTCAATGGACAATGTCTCAAGTTTTATAATTTACGTATATTTTAATTCCTTAAGTCACTGGGACACTATTATTTAATGTTACCATTAATCTGGATAATATTAAGGATGGAGTACTGGAAGCAACGGGGTATTTTTATGTGAACAATTTGCTTTAAAACGCAGATTTGTATAATGAATAAACTAAAATGATTTATCATTTCTGTTAGTTTTGAAAAAAAAAATATCTCAACAATATTTCCCAGTTAAAAAACTGTGTTTGTGTATTTATTTAAAGTATGTTTAATGTATTATGTTAATTTCATATCTGTAATTATTAAATTAATTCTCTTATATTGAAATATTTCGTAAATGTCTGGCTCCATGATAAGTCAAAAACATGCTGTAATGATGGAGTTGTTTACTTCCATGGGAACCGTTTGCTTCCACAGATAATTCCATGTTGGTTGCATATAAATCCATCATCACTGCAGACCTTTCAGATCACAGGATTCGTAATGTGTAATTATTCCAGTATAGATTCAAATACATAATAAGGTAATGTAGGTATACCTCCTGTTTTCAAACAGTAATTAATTTATTGTGCAATAATAATCCTCATTTTGTAATTTTCCCCTTCACCCCTTCTACATTTCCATTTGCATCCCTTTCAAGTAGTAAAAAGTATTTTTTTTTTTATTTTGTGCTGCATATAAATCTTCAGATGGCCCATCATATTATCAATTGTGATGATCCACTGAAATGCCAAATATGTAATGTAATTAGTTTTCTTATAAGTAGTTGAGTCTTGTGTCAATTCGAATAGTTTTAAGTCACATTTTACATTAGTGTCATAGCTCAACTTTATAGCTTTTATTGAAAACATTTTAAATAGATTTTCTGGCAAATATTATAAAATTTTATTTATTTATTGAACGACTTTTCAATCTGTAAAAGATATATAGCAGTTCCTTACATCACTACCAAGGTTTTCTTCTTTATATACTTTGGTCCAAATCAATTAAAAAAATTCGAGCAATTTTAAATTGTGGCATAAATTTCTGTAAGTAGTAAATTTAGATTTTTTTACATGACGATTTATGGGTATATCAATTTTGTCATAAAATATTTGTAGTGTTAAATTATTTTTAACTGCTTTATATTTATGAAATACAGAATTACCAATATTGTAATCTGGAATATGTAATGATTTGGAATTTGATTTGGAATCTACACTCACCTGAGAAAACAATGTACCATTGTTGCCTTAATGCTCTAGCTAAATTGTAAACTTCCCTTTGTACCAGAATATTTCGACAGAAAAGTGTGATATCCATTAAGCAATTTATAATTATGAAGGAGTTGTAGCAAAATTAATTTATGTTTTTTTTTTGTAAAATCAGCTGCTCAATGCTATATATAGTATTTTCATAAATGAAATTTCAATCATTTAGATACCTCTAGGTTTTCTCATAGAGAAATCATGTGGTGGTATTCCATGACTTTAATTTTCACGATTTTCCAAAACAAAACATTTATGAAAATGTTTCATTTTTGTTTTCGAGTTACAATATTTGATGGAAAAAGCTTTCTTTGAAGATTACTCAGGAAGTATGGAAATACCGACATTCCCTTACATAAATACCAAGTGTGTTTTTTGTTTTGGAAATCTTGAAGATTGTATAAAAGTCACGACATGCTTGCCTCGGTATGTAGAATGATAGTTTTCAGCCTGTAGGCATGGTGGCCAATTTATTAATACATATCATTTCCATAGTGTGAAAATTAAATAACTGCTGATGTGGCAAGATTGGAGTTCATATGGAATTGCATTCTACATATCTGTGAAAATATGTATTTTATTACATAAAATATGCGCCTTTCTAGTAATCATGTCTCGCAAGTAAGTTTTGCAGTTATTAAATTTTTCCAGTATTCTGAAAATGTTATACAAGATTACTTACAATAATAGGTATATGTATTACCTATTCAAAATAATTATATGAAGTACAATTCCACATCCATAATTTAAATATTGATGCACATACGCACAAACTAAATATTCAGCTATGACACAATGAAAAACATAAGTGATCTATTTTTATATTCAATGTCGGCCCTTACAAATGAAAAATATAATGGTCTTGGACTGGCAATGTCCATTTGCGCCAATCGAAGAGGAACAAGATGAAATAGTGATCTATTGATCAGTATATTTTTTACATTGGTAGATTCATTGTTTTTTTATTTTTTATAATTGTACTTATTACAATATATTGGTGGACTGGTACTTGATGCAAAATATTATGGAGGGAATTTGTGGAGACATATTAAAGCAATGTTACTTTGAACATTATGCAGTGTCAGTAAAGAATGAGAATCTGATAATGGAGGAATTATAAACAGTAAACAAACGAAATGTGTATGTATGTACATAATTTGTGATGTTGTCGACTGGGCAATGGAGAAGTTGGGGTCGCCCCACTGATCCTGAGTCGCATTTCCAGTGGGTGGAATATTCCCACATCTTACCTTGTTTGGACTATTTAGATTTATTTTTTACCATCTATATAATGGTTATGAGTTGATTTATATAATATAACGTTCTCACGGACGTTTTCTTGTGTATGTTACCTGTATTTTCTTTCTTCAATATGTCACATTAAATATTGGCTAGCCTATTTTCCTTTTTCTTGTTTAATAGTTCTACACTAACTAACTAGCTAACCAACATGCCGTTATCCGCAGAGGCAGGCAGAGAGGGTGGACCGCCAAACAACTCAATCTTGGCATACACTTCTTGTTTCATTCACATTCATACATTCTCATCTTCCAATTTCTGACATGGTCTGTCTCAAATATTTGATTCACTTGATCGTGCCAGGTCTTCCTCGGACGTCCCCGGCTTCTTCTTCCACTCACATTCACATTATATATTCTCCTTACACTCTTTTCTTCGTTCTTTGGCTCTACATGCCTAAACCATCTAAGCGTCTCTTTCTTAATCTTACTCATTACGCTTATATCAGTCTTGCATTATTTACGAATCTCAAAATTTATCACACAATCATACTTTGTTTTACCGCACATTCGCCTCAGAGATCTCATTTCTACGGCATTTAGTTTACTTTCATCTTTGTTCTGCCAGTTCCATGCCTCACTGCCATTCATCAGGGTTGGTATCAGCACTCCATTGTGGACTGCTATCTTCACTTCTTTGGACAATTTTTTTTTGTTAGCGTCTGCTGCGTTTAGTCCTCCATTAATGGAGTTTCCTGCATTACCCTTCTTTCAATATCCCTATCAGTATTTCCATCTCGTAAACATACTTTCCAAATACACAAACTCATCCGACCTGCTCCAAATATTCATTATTCACAATTATACTGCACACTGTTTTCGTACTCTACACTAAGAATATATTAATACTGTTGATTGGGTCACAAGCTACAGCTGACCTCAGGAGGTGTTCAGTAATTTACGTATAAACATAAGGTTAATAAATAGAGTTAGAATTAATTGAGTTCGATACATGTGGCCTTTGGTCCTTGTGTTGGGAGTAACCGATGTAATAATAATGGTAAGTAATGTATCATTTGTAACCCTAATTACAATAAACCAAGTGGCCTAACTCTTTTATTCATTAGCTTAAGATTCCCATAGATGGGATTAATTCAAATGAGTCATAAGCAATATGAAAGTAAATAGAAAATTAAATTAATGAGTAATAAATACAATCTATAAGTTCTGCCTAGGGGACAGACGGGGAAAAATAAGATGGATACGTTATACAAAATTAGACTAATATTAAATTAAAATATTGTACACAAACGTTGACGTGCTTTGTTGTATCATGTACACAAAAAATATACAAAAGTTGTTTCACTATTCAAGTGGTGATATTCTACATTATATATATATTTTTTTTTACTTTTTCAAGCATCTGTTGACATGTCAAATCTTTTACGAATCTACCTGAAAACCATTATTTCATGGAATATACATAATATGATTAATTTTAAAAGTCAGTAATTTCAAAATTTTTTAAAATTTTCAGTTTTATTTTTTAAATACTCCCCGCAAATAATTCGTTTTTTTTTTTATTATCACGCTGCACATTAAAAATAAACTATTATTTTATTTATATATATTTTTTGTAAGTTAAGAACTGTACAATAGGAATTTCGATTTTGTTCGGATTATGGATAAAATAACAAAATATCTAATTTTATCCAATGTTAAAATAAATTGTTTTGTTTTTCTTAAGATTGTGAAATGCTATAATACGACATGTGTTCTTTTCAGTGTACTTATTCTTGACGAGTGGAATTGAAAAATATATATTTTTAATGTCGCAAGTCTATGAGTAATAAATTATTTCCATACAAATATCAGATTTTTTTTATTCGGGCTAACATTACTCTCTCGTGCTGCCTTTGGAGTTATAAAACTTTTATGTACAATTTTCCATATTCTTAATAAAAAAATGTACGTATTTGAGTAAATAACTTTGTTTTAATTTCCAACCATGTTCTCTTTTGTGCGATTTCTACTCTGCCTTTTACCTCTAGGTGCCGGACATCATACACGTGTAGTCGTGTAGGTATTATAATGTTTTATTTATCCCACTATTTATTAATTATATATGTTTATGAATAGTAAATTTGATTTTTTTTTTGAAAATTAAGTCTTTCATAGGTTTGAGCAGAAAATAAAAATTTTTGTTAATCCAGAAAATTAATAAAATATTTTATTTTTATAATGCATTGTGTGTGGGTTCTATAAAGCATTCTGAATATTTAGTCACCTGTTGTATTGTGTGTCGCGTGAACATGGAAAAAATCGCGTGTTTATGTTTATAATATTTTAATTTTATTTTTAAAAGAAAGACAGTTATTTCCTTGTTATGAATAACCTGATAGTATTTAAAAATCTCCTACTACCATCACAGTAAGCGGAAGATGTTGCTTGTGTCGTAAATGGAGGACTTATAAATATAAATCAATTTAATTTATTATAGACAGAACAATTAGTATTTCTTAATATTTAATGTGTTAGTTTGTACATTCTCGGACATTGTGAAAGCTTACAATAGTCGACTTTATGAAAAAATGATTCCTTTATGGATGTCGCCAAATAAACACTCAAAACTAACACCTTCAAAACACGGATAAGGATTTCCAGTCTCGCACCACAACCAAATATTGGTGACCGGATATATCAACACACGTATGAATCATCACACTTTTTAAAAGTGATACAAATACCAACCCTGACGTATGACAGTGAGGCATGGAATTGGCAGAGGAAGGATGAAAGTAAACTGAATGCCGTAGAAATGAGATCTCTGAGGCGAATGTGTGGTAAAACCGTGTATGATCATGTGAAAAATATAGAGATTCGTAAAGAATGCAAGGCTGATGTAAGCGTAATGAGTAATATTAAGAAAGGGATGCTTAGATGATTTGGGTATGTAGAGCGAATGAACCTAGAAAGAAGTGTAAGCAGAATATATGACACGAATGTGAATGGAAGAAGAAGCCGGGGACGCCTGTGGGGACGTCACAGGTCGGAATAATAGAAGAGAATGTATGAGACGATATATGAATGTGAATGAAGCAAGAAGTGTATGCCAAGATCGAGTTGTTCGGCGGTCCGTCCTCTCAGCCCACGCCTGCGGGGAAACGGCGTTATGGTTATTAGTTAGCGTTTATTAAGTATAAAAATATATTAAAAATATAACTCAACTTGCATTCGAGGTTTTCTCTAACTTACCAATTAACCGCATAAAATTAGCTAAAAGTAAATTTATAAATCTACAAAAACGGCAAAAGCAATTATTTTATGAAAAAACAAACAACTCTCTGGTTTTGTTTCAATACCTGTGCGAATAAAAACAATTTATTGTTACTCTGGTTTTATTACTCTGTCTTGTTGTTTCGATCAGAATAACTTTAGGTGTTCGGCGGGAATAACTGTAAAAGTTAATTTCAAATCATATGCGTTATTTTAGTGGCGTAAAGCATATGCATTGGCACGTTCAGAGTATAAAATAACATTTACGAGTGTAGCAAGAAGTGTATCCCAAGATCTAGTTTGGCGGTTCCACCCTCTGCCTACCCTGCGGAGAAACGGTGTGATGGTTAGTTAGTTAGTTTGATATAAATTCATTAAAAGTACAAAAAAAAAAACTACCCCGAAAACCTTATCTAACCTATCTGGTTAATCAGATTACAGATACCAGATACTAACTTGACAAAAATAAATGTCACTCAAGCCGAGCTTAAAAGCAACTGAAATACCGGCCCTGATTCAGCAACAAGGTGCTGCAATCGTTTAAAAGGTTTTTATTGGCTCATGGGAAAATCAAAGTAAGTTTAAAAAACAATGGTTCAAGTGCATATTTTTTACTTTGGCCAAACGGTGTTCAGAAATTATTGGCACTTTTCGAAGGGAGATGGTTCCACATCATGTTCTAAGATATTTTGTGTAAACAAAAATTTATCATTGAATGCTTTGCAATGTAAGATAATTACATGAAAAGGCGTTTTTTTGTTGTATTTCTGAAATTTTATATATCGATATAACGATCTATATATTAGACGTTAGATAAATAACAAAACAATATCAATTTCCCAGATCAAAACTATAAGTTTAAAAAATGTTAAAAAAAAAATTGCATTGTTTCTTTTAAACTACGCGAATATGTGAAGAACACATTTAAAAGATGCAGTGAGTAGTTTGGTGACTTTGGTGTTGCCACAGTAATAACATTTTGTAGTTCGAAAATAATAAATATCTACAAAAATGCCAAGCTATGCAACTTTAGTAAAAAGAGATTTATTTGTAAAATGAAAACAAGGTGAGTAAGAACTTTAAGGAACACCCCCTTTCGTTGAGTGGTAACACCGCGCAGCCCTGGGTGTGGCGGTTGCCAGGCAACCGGTATGTGACGTCACGCTGCAGCGCCGCGAGCGACGCTCCCCGGCTAAGCGACCGGCGACCGGCATAGTCGAGTTGGCGTCCCTCGCGACTTGACGTCTCCTCCGGTTTTCTTTCGCCGCGCTACTCCTTTACCGATTTCTTATAACTGAAAGTGCTCCACTACAAACAAAAATGGCAACGGAAGTAGTCAACAACGTGCCGGCCTTGGCTGAGGAGAAGCTGAAGGAAGAACCGGCGACCGAAGTGCCCGCGACCGAGGAGCCGACCGCTGTTGTCGAAGACGCGGCCGCCGCAAAAGCCGTGGAGCCTTCACCGCCCAAAGTCACTGTGCACAAGGCGAACTTTGAGAAGGACATCGTCTATCTCTACCAGTTCTCGCGGACTCCACTGCTGCCCTCGCTGTCCCCCTACTGCCTGAAGGTGGAGACCTGGTTGCGACTGGCCGGTCTGAAATACGAGGTAAGTGCTATTGATTACAGCCTGCATCATCCTGACAGATTCAGCAGACAGCTTGTGTTTGTCTCTTATTAGCTCGGGAAGAACTTAAAGCTTTAGTTTCACCGGGTAGGCGCGTACTTTCCCAATTACATTAAGTCGGCATTGTATGCAAAATCCCGAACTGCATCTCCGCCGTTTTAGGGTGAAAATCAATAGAAATACTCGGAAATACTTCCCGGAGAAGAGTCCCCTGGTTTTGTGGATGATATTTCAACAATGTTTATTTCAATCTTTACCGTCTTTCATTCATTTTGGTCCGTAAAATCGACAAACCTAAGGTCGCTATCCATTGATAACGTTTCTTTGTTGTCCTGTAGGCGTGTTATTCGGGGTGGATTTTTACAATATTTTTGTGAGTTGAGTATTTATAATGGTTTATTCGTGCTTAGATCTCACTGTAGGTAAACTATTCTCGTAAAGGAATTTTCAAAAAAAAAAAATTATGTCTGACTGCATTTAGGCCCTGCATAACTTTATTACATATTTACAAGGTAGACTTGTTTCATTGCCATTTATGCGAATGTTTAAATAATATCCAGTATACCAATGTTTGTATTTGTTGTATTTTGTGTCTTTTTTCTGAGTATTTACGTACTTGCGTTTGGTTATTATTTGTAGATTATTGTATGGTTTCTTTTGTTGTCTACTTGAATCTCATTTCTGCGATGAACCTCTGTTTTGGGAGCTTTGCAATTTCACGCGCCAGATTTTTAAGAATTGGAATAATTCATCTTTGGCAAAGAAGATGAACGACATATTCATTATTTTTTTAGGATTACGATGATCTATATTAATATATTGTAAAATAAATTTAACAAATTTACTACTACTAGGTAACATCAGAAATTATAGCGTCTCTGCTGGTATGCTGTCATTTTAATGCGACTGTATTCATAAAAAATAACTGTTTTAGGAATCTGAAAAAAAAAAGAAAAATATTTGAAAAAATATATATAATTCACTGTGAAAAGTACACTTATTTGCTTTTCAACAAATTATTATAATTCGGTTTATCTGTATGCGATTCCTAAAATTGTTAAAAACTTTGCATTTTTGCGTATGTATTTTCCCCCAGGAACAGAAGGTAAGTGAAAGCATCCCGGTCATCTCAATATCAGTAGTGTACAGCATACGAGAGTATTGTCTGTATGTAGTCATTAAAAATTCAATTGTCAATCATACGCGAACCCGTGTCATGGACTCCAATTAATAAAACAAAATGATATGAGATGGGGGGGAGTGCTTTGGTGGCAGCAAGACGGGCGGCGACTTCTCCAATATTCCACATCTGCTTGCGGCGTACGTACTTTTGTATTACAATTTTTTTATTGCAAACTTCACCAAGGACCGCCTGACTTCCGAGCGTCTAGACATCCACAAATTATCCACAATTAAAGCTATTTACGATACTTCAGCCGCTTTCCCCTTCAAAGTCACGAAGTGATGGTTTCATACCAAACAAACTATTTACTCGACTTATCACTTATCAGACAGCACATAGCACAAGTATTTGTTTAGTTGGCGAGGGCGCGGTGAGCATGAGTTAGCTACGCGTGTAATAGTCGTCTCAAAGCTACTACTGACGGCTTCCGGCTACTACAGCAGCGGTTTTGCTAATTTTCATTGCGTTAAACATCATTTCGACAGTGAAAGAAGTGTCTCGGGAGAAATGCCTTTATGGCGAAATAGGTCATGCCGGGGAATGTACAGTAAGGGATTTCCCGCATGCGCAGTGAAACCATGCCTCGATGTCTTCCAGCAGACTGTTCCCTTCCCCGTAGGTTCCTATCTCAGGATAGTTATTGTAACATTTGCCGATATTCCAAAGCTTTCGTGACATACGTCACTCCCAATGTGCGTTAATGCTACAGTATAATCCGCTATAGCAATTTTGTATTTGCGATGCATTTATTACCATCGGTTTAAAAAAAAATGGGCGTTGCACTCGAACGCGGAGCTTAGGTACCGGCTGTACATAGTACAAGCCAATTCATGCCGGGCCATCGTCCTGCGGGAAGCAGGAACTACTCGCGCGTAGAACCAGCTCCATAACAGTATGTGTTTAATGTGCACAGTATAATTTGTAATGTGCCTGTTTGACGTTTCTAGATATTATGCACTTCATACTGGGGGAAATAAGGCACAGGAAATCGGAAATGCATTAACTTTAGTCTAGTGTGCAATAAATTATTCAGTGTTCATCGATCGGGTCGCGATACTTCACATGAATACGTAATTGAAACAAGTTTTAAGAATGGCAAAATTGCCTTTACTTCATGATTGATCCACTTCAGTGGTATAAACATTTTCCACATGAAATATTTTTAATATTTTTCTTGACCTGACAGATATTAATCACATGGCTTGCTTGGTACGGTTTATGTGATTCTCTTCAGGATCACGAATTTGAATAATATCCGAACAGTGTAGTGTCGTATCTATCAAATCAGAGTTTCCAAAACACAGTTTCATTTTAAATTTCAACTTTTAGTTTGCAAAACCTTGAAAGATATCTCACAAATATTAATATATTTTGTTAGAAAGCAGTCACTTCGTGGTTTGACATATGGATGAAATAAAACAATTACTTTGTTTATAACCACGAAATTTATTTAATTTATCATGACCGACCGTTTTTGCTTAATACAAGCATCATCGGGGTATAAATTAAAACTAATCAAAGAATACATTGTTTGTGCTTATATATTCATATAGAATGAGACAAAACATAACATAGAATAAATTAACAGTGAGATAGCATGAAATTAACAGAGAGAAAGAGAAAGGTGTGTGCGTAATGGGTTACCTTAATATATTTAAAGAGTCACCTGAACAGGTGATTAAGGGATAATGGGATATTTTTATGAGTTTATGGAATATATGTCTAATATTGGGCTATTGGACATATTTAATTGATTATTAAAAATTTTGTATTTAACGGCTTTCTTTATTTCAAGTGCTTCTAAATTATTTAATCTTTAATCCCCTGTTCAAGTGACGCTTTGTCTGTTGAAATGTAATATGGTAACCCATTACGTACATATCTTTCTCTATGTTTCATGCTATCTCACTTTTCCCTTATTCTATGTTGTTTTGTCGCATTCTATATCTATATATAAACACACACAATGTATTTTTTGATTAGTTTTACTTTGTACCTTGATGATGCTTGTGTTAAGCGAAACCGGTCGGTCGTAATAAATTAAATAAATTTCCTGGTTATAAGCAAATTAATTGCTTTATTTCATAAATATATTTTCTCTATTAAAAATAACAAACCAAAACTGTCCTGGAAATTCTGAAGAAGAAATGTGACGCCATGCCACTGGTAGCTAATCACCTGTATACACGATATAAAGCCTCCCAAGTAATAAAATTAATGTTTCAATCTAAATATACAATTACTTAATAAGCAACGCAAATAATGAGTTTAACAAAGTCTCCATGGCCATGATGATAGTGACCAATGATCCCAGAATGCATTTGCTTGTCTAAAATTAGGAGTTGATGTCCTCCCCACGTCCCCAATCTACACCAATTGTCCCTAATGTTAGAGCATGCGGGTCCACAGGCGGCCTCGCAACGGCCCACTCGATGGCCGGGTGGCTGCTGCTGATGGGTGTATTCTCGCTTTAATAACATCGCAGCCAATCAAATAATGAGAACCTTTGGAAAGTAGCTCAGTGCATTTCTTGTAACGGGGACTGCGGCGGTACATCCGCCGCGCAGTGGCAGCGCATCACTAGACTCATTCTTAATATTGAATTGAATTCATGCCATTCTTTGCTAAAATGGATATTTAGTATAGTAAACGACTATGTTACCTGTAAAAACACAATACATAAGTGTTTATTTGCAACTATAGTAAATCAAAGTTATTTAACTACCCGTACACACCATGTTATTGCGATAACATTGTCCCGACTTAATTCATTTATATCCTAATATAAAGTAGAACATCTCTTTATCTAACGGTGAGCCCTGGCGTCATGAAATTAGCATAGTTTTTTTTCTGTTAGGAGTATCTAGCCTAGAAGACATACATATTTCATAATGACTCAATTAGAAAAAAAAATCTGAATTGAAATCTCGTTCGAAGTGCATTCAAGTTCTGAAGAAGTTTACATAGTATATATTGTATATTTTTTGGATAACCCAGAAAAAATCACTATTATTTTACCCTGAGATTGCCTTGTGACGCCTCTGTGGTCGAATGTTTTTTTGGAAACGTAAAGATAATTCCCTCACTTATATTATGCGGCATGCAGTGCCAGCACTGCGAGGGTTATCAGAGAAACCTTTCTACTCTCTTCATCAAGACTTTCTTTTCTATTTTCCATCCTCTTCAATTATCAGTTTCGACGACTGTAGGTAACCTAAGTAAATAAACCTGCCACAATATCTAAATATTTATTCAAGTTAATGTTTATCTTTCCCACCGACGAAAGCTATTACTTTATACTAAAGGATGTACTATATACGCACACTTACATATCTACGTACTGTGTATCATACAACCGCAATTATCGTTCCCTTCGCCAACGTCTGGTGACTCACCGCATTCATTTTCACTTTGCGCAGGTCGTCAAGCTTATGCATCGTAGCTTTCGATTCAAATTGACTGAATAACCTGCTCGGGACTCGTTACTGACCACCATGGTTACTGACCAAATTAAAATCATTTAGTTCACTATATCAGTTGAGCATTCGATACCAAAGAACAAAGAATGTGTTTCAAATGAATTCGTAAGTTAGGAGTCTTAATAATTTCACGACTGACCACTATAGCAAACAAAATTAAAAGCATTTAGCTTACTATGCCAGTCGAGCATTTAATGGCAAATATGCTTCAAATGGATTCGTAAATATAGGAATCTTAATAGTTTTATCATAAAAAAAATATTGTAAAGTCTATTCGTTTGCAAAAAGTATTACGTAAACCCCGGATTAAAAACAAATATGATAAAATGTAATCTTTTAAAACCTATAGAATTTCGCACACCAACCACCTGCCGTCATTTCGAATAAAAGCTATGCGCTCGTTACTATGCATTATAAAAGAGATGCTAAGGATGTAAGCGTCCCCTTTCTCAATTTGTTTACTCCTTATCTTCGTGTGTTCAAATGATTTTTTTTCTCAATACCACCTTGCATTTCAGGTACAGGCAAACTGACAAACCTTATTCCATTGGTTACAAGGTATAACGAACTTCAAAACATTATGTTTGATTTTTTTTCGATTCGTTATTATACTGTACCTCGCAGTAGAGCCATTTTTTTTAAAGATCTTTCAATCTTTTCAATAGACACCAAGCCCTGGAAGTGCCCATATATTTTATGGAATATCTATTCGGTAATCCAGCCCCGACCATTTTAAAAGTGCCACCGACAGTTTATTTTTTTAACTGCAAATCGTAAAACCAGTCTGAACCAACAAAGGGAATTAGTGCAACCCATAAAATGTCATACCGGATAACGATGAAAATGTATAAACATTTATTTTAGCCTCAAATCACTCTTTTGAGGTTTCCCAGAACAAACCGTGCCCATCTTAGGCTTACACTTCACATAAAAGTTTAATTACTTTTACTTTGACCGATTTATGTTCCAAGTGATACTGCCGGATTCAACTGTTTATTTGCTAATATTCTGTGAGAAGTGTTTACAGTCGATAAGGAATATGACTAATACCTCGAAGAAAGGCACTGACAGTGTCGAATGTAAATAATTAAGATACGCACTTGAGTTATCAGCTTGTAAGTACATGAAGTTAACATTTTCGCTGCGCGTTAAAATTCTCGATCTCTTCTGCAATAACGTTTTGTAGACAGGATTAGTCTTCGCATTTCACACGGCTTTTTGCTAATGTCTTTGGACAGAAAGCGACAAGGCCTTCGCGGAATTCAACGACGTTCAGGTACGATTGGAAACAATCGTTAAAAGCTTTCAAAATTTTCAAACACCACCGATCCAGCTTGTATTACAAAGAAAAGGTGCATACTAGTTGCATCCAAATATGTATTTAATTCAGCTCGTCTAGTGAAGCTGATTAATCCGATTTTTTTCTGACTTAGTGGAAGTTGTTATCATTCCAAGACATTTTATTAGTCATGGATATAAACACTGACATGACCCATTCGCGATGTTTTCCGTGAAGAAATAAAAAAGATTAGTCCGATTCCGAATATTTCTCATTTCTCATTGACATTTTTGATAATATTCGAGAATTCTTTGACATGAGACTTTATCAGTACTATGACATTTATTTTTCTGATTATTATACATTTGATAAAAATACATTTACTTAAGGTTATGTATTTAGCACATTTCTCCGAAGATTTGTTTGGCACAAATATTCAATTTGTATTTTAAACAATATTTTGTGAATTATTTGGCACAGTATTAATAGTATTTCGAGCGATGTGGGGATTCCATTTAAGCGCACTTCTGACTACAAAGAACTATTATTAATCATTAAGGTAAAATCACTTTGTGGCACCATCTTGAATTAAATGCTTAAGAATTATTTTGTATAAACCACTGTTTAATAAATAGTGTTTTTTTAATTTTTTTTATAAAATAACTATTAATCAACTTACCGCCAATACCAATCGTGAAGTTAGTTAATCGCACTTATAATAATTATTTCTATTTTTCACACAGCGGATCAAGCTTGCCCATTTGCCAATAACTTAAATATTCCTTTAGGTGATTTTTTACAAAAACGGCGCTATATAAATCGTCCAAGTATTATTATTATTATTATTCGACGAACTAGTCAGTTCCGGCAATATGGTTTTGTAAAAACAAACGACGATTGATATCGGCGTCTAGCTTTCAGATTTGTTTGCGAGACTAGACAAATAACCTATTTGAATAAAATGGCGAGCTCTCGATACATGCAAGATTTGGTTAGAGCGAGTTGTGCGCATTGCATTTCATGTAAAAAAAATAATAAATATTTCGTTGTGGTGCCGTCAAAGGACTAAGACGACCCGAGAGCAGCGGTGGACCTAATAACGCAGGGGCTTTGCATCCCTCGCTTCTAGACGCTGCACTTCTCAAATAGAAATGTAAGATCCAACATCGATACGATCTCTTCTTCTCTCACTTATGAAACGGTGAAATTATAATATGATCCCCACATTATCACTTCGAGTCACCCAAACCAGCATCCGTCGTATTCTTTTAAACTGCGCGTAATCTGCCAGGCTCCAGCTACCGATACGGTGGCAGTTCTCCTTCAGACATAACAAAACAATCCTCTAGTCTAATCACATAACTCACATCGTTAAAACGAGCACCAAAATGCTATGCATACTTCACCTAATTTAATCTAACAGGTACTAATGCGGAATGAGTAACGCGCGAAATGTTGAGCCATGAATGTCTGGTGGTATGCGGCGAGTACCCGTCGACCCATAAACGTTCTGGTAAATACCCCTCATTTCATATTTTTAAATCTTCGAATATTTACGATCGGTATTAGAATTTAGTCAGGCACAGGGAAATCAGCATTGTTTTAATTCATGCCTGGGTGAAGCTTGCAATATTTACATTTGACGTTTTTTGATTTTATGTTGTTTATTGATTGGACCTTTCATTGAAATATTTTATGTTGTACCTTGTCTTCCCACCAGATATTATTCGTAGAACTGCGCTTACTGGCGGTCCATTGTTCACACGATTGGAATTGACAGCCGTATCTAACATTAATTCACGGGGGATATCTTTTATTGATCTAATAAAAACTGATGGATCTTTATAACCCCTATACTGTTTAATTTTGTAGAATTCCTTTCTGCATCATGATTCATGTAATTTGGATTGTTCAATTACCGAATTAAGTTATGATAATGTCAATTTCATCCAAAAATTATTTTGATGTTTTCGAAACATCATATTAACTGGGTACTTCATTATTCAATCTGTTTGAGATTTAGAAGTGGTGCAAATCGAATCCACAGCCACACGTTTCTAGTAACATCGCAGATTTAAAACTATTTGTGTCTAATGACTAAATAAACCGTAATTTCATCTCGATTAAATGAGTTCCCACAGTCCACATGCATCGGTTTCTCGTTCTACTGGCACGGTTCTTCTAATACAGTTTTATTGGTCTGCTGTTTACTGCGAGCCAGTTTTCCTCCGGCCGCCCCACTCCGGACTTCTCGTATCCTCACCATGTCGTCTGTTTTTTCTATATATACTACGTGAGCTTCGCCACACCATTATTTAGAAATCATGATTCATATTGGTCCCATTTCCGATAAGCACACTACTTGTGATATCTTTACGAGAAATTGAATCTAAGTCTCGATGTATATAAATATAGGTAACCCAGTTCTGAGTTCATACTAGAATCTCTCTTTCCGGGTTACGCTCATGAAGCATAAATCTTTCTGTCTATAACTTCGTTTATGTCAACTTTACGGTATGTTTGAAATCGATTTAGAATCATACTTTGTCAGAACATACATCGATTGATTTTTCTTTGAACAGAAGTGCTACTTTGGCGTCATTTAATAAAACTATTTTCATATGCGAGAGAGAAGACCCTAAAACCAATTTAAAAATTATCAAAGGTCTGATAAACACCTACACATTGCTTGATAATTCTAACAACAAGAAAATAACACTTCTAAAGGGCATTCTATTTCACTACTAACAAATATGTGCTTATTTTCATTACAGGTGTGTTTTTATGACATTTCACTGCGCCTGATTGTTTGCATTTAATTCGTTATTTTCCACACTAAATGGCGCATTTTTGTATTACAGTTTTTGTAAGCGAGCTTATTGAACTCCTATTTGGTTATGATATTTTTCTCTATCCTGAATGCAAAGTGCCTTTAATGTAGTCAGATAAATAATTTTGTATTGGGGTAATTTGATAAACATTTCTTGAATAAATATAGTTATCTATTTACATAACAATATGTATATACTATACGCTTACAAGGTACCCAATAAGCATACACTAATGCCTTTTTAAATAGTCAGCATCTTATCTAGATAAATATCAACGTATGTAATTCGGATAATGTTTCCGTTATGTTAAATTAATGGTGGTTATTGTGATACGAAGAAATGTAATGATGTCCATTGAATGTAGTATTTCTAGGCGACGCGCGGCGCGGTCAGTTTTCGGTCTTACCCATTCGTCGAGATTGTTTTCAGGTGCGTTTCCCTCGCGGGTTATCGCATCCCCGTTCGGTAAAATCTTACTAATTAGTTCAATTACTTAAAAGCTTTTCGGCAATTAACGTTTTTTTTATGATTAAAATATTGCCTTATGGTGAATTATAATTCAATAATGAAAGTTATCAAATTATTTTCACACGAGCCATTGGATATCTTGCTAAAATCTGACTCGGGCGTTGTGCAATTAGCACAATTTATTTCTGTTATATGTCATCAAGCTGAAATGGGCCGACGGCGTGTAAAGGGTATCGTTAAAATATCAACAATTAAAAATGGCGCTGATCGTTAATCAAATGTGACGGAGTTCCTTCGCTCACGTAAGACGGGAGCGTTACTGCTCACTACATTGAGCCGAAAGCTCAGTTAATTTATGCGCAGCGGCGCCATTGTCCCTTCGCCGATACTATCGCGTATCGGGTTCGTTAATTCTGTTGCGTCACAGGGGTTGGAGGGGTCGCAGCCCCACTCGAGGGGAAGCCAAAATAATCGAGCTAAATTTACTGTTCAAATAATATATCGTTACACATGCGAACGAATCTACGAATATTATAAGGAAATTTGAAATGCTTTTCGTTCATGCTATCAAAATGTATCATAAGTCAAGCTTTAGTACCCTGATGATATGAAGAAGAAAATACCGTAGATATTTTGTTTTCTATTTTTTGACTGTGTAATCGATATCTCCAATACTCATGATGGAATTGACGATTCGGGTTAAAAATAATCATAAAGAAATAGCTTAGAGTTAAAAAAAAATAATATTTCTGCACTCAAATTGATCCATTATTAACACATTCCCAACTAGCAAAATTAAGGGCATATAATTATTTGTCACTATGGGTAATAAATAATATTGTACGTTCGGACATTTTCGTTAGTGTTTCTACTATTTCTTGGTACTTGTTCGCACTTGCCTAGCTAAGGCGCCGCATTGGGAGTCTGGACGAAGCCATTGAGGATTGCGCGTTACGCGAATAATTATTAAATTTCTTGAAGCTAGAGCTCACCGTGCGAGAATTCTTTAATGGTATACAACATTTATCCCGAGTTAGTAGTTTATTTATCTACGTATTTCTCTTCCTGCAATTTAAATGATTCATTAAAGTTGAGCTTTTCGTGTCAAATGCATGATGAGGAAATTAATTATCGATGATCGAAAATCGCAAAAAATCTGTTTCACGCTCAATTTTCAACATTCGATAAGACAATCTATGAATCCGTATAAAACGATAATATTACGAAATAAACACATACATTTGTTTTAAATCGCAATTTTAATAAATTGATGGCCCGGTTTCGGAAGTACCCTTTGTTCCTACGACTGTACTCTACAAATCGCGAGTGCGCCCCCCTGTAGAATTTGGCAGCCGTCTCTGGTCGGAGCCCCAAAATATCTTTAAAAAAACCTTGACTCTGTGCAGAAATGGGCGGTCCGTTTGATAGATTCGTCTATCCTAACAAACGGATTGAAATCTTTGGAGCACAGACGTCAGATGGGAATGCTGTCCTTGTTCTACCGGTATGTCATTGCTTCCTTTGGTACCGGTGCACAGTCGGGAAACACGCCAAACGCGTGCCCAACATTTGTACACAGTTGACATTTGCCACATAAGAACGTGTCGCTTCTATGACTCGTTATTGTGTTCAACAGCTTGACTCTGGTATGCCTAAGATATTGTTTTAAAGCCCTAGATAGATAAAGGATTATAAAATAATCCACAAAGGAAATTAACAATAACTAAAAACTTGTTTTTTTTTTCTTCTTAAATTCTGATATGCGTTTTTTAGTTTAGTTTGGTGTAAACCTTCATATGTAAAATAAATTACCTATGAAGGTTTTATTTAAAATTGTACTTATCTATTAATCATCATATGTTCGCTTTTGACCTTCTCCAAACGGAGAAGCCAAACATTGATCAGTTTACGCAGGACGTTTGTACTTTTTATTTTCCATGTATTGGGTATGATGTTGAACAATTTTGGTCCTAAGTAATATATATGTGTTTATATATGTTAAAAATTATATAAGATACAAAATAATGACAGAAATACATAAATATTTAGGACTGGGTGGCGACCAAAGAGGAAGGAGTGGGTTTTTTTCAGAAAAACACAGCGGTTCACTGGAAACATATCTAGAATGGGACTATATCATAAATTTACTTGGTTATTCAATATACTAGAATTAATATTTACTACATTTCTAATTTCAAGTGCTACTAAATTATTCAAATCTTTGCCTTTATTATTACGGTGAAGAATTTGAACCCTTGTACCTTTATTAAAAATATGATGGGTTGAAATGAGACGATTGCCAAACTCTAAAATATTATTATTATTTAAACATCGAAGTATATTAACATCACGGGATGGATGCCTTACCAATGTAGAACTAAGAATAATATTATGTGCCGTGGTGAATTCGGTTCCGGGTGAGGGGTGAGGGCTGGCGGCGTACGACGAACGACGTACGACCGGACCCCGGCATACCAGCTCATCAGCCCGCGGTACTCGCTACTCGATATTATTTGCTGGTTGTCCTATCATCCCATCCCACTTGCCCCACCGCCCGCCGCTACTGGTTCCAGCATTTGGGGAGTCGGTTTACCGTTCGGGTGACGTGGCGCAGACCGGTTCTGGCGGCGGGTGCACGTGCACTCGCACGTGAAACCTTGCTCTCATTCATTCACTATCTCATGATTATTTTTTAGAATTGTATCTTGACCCTTTACCTTTTTTTATGTCAAATGAAATTGTATGTGTTAGCATGAGAGAACTCTTTGATTCGGAAGCTTTTATTTAAAAATTATAATAAAAGTTTAAACTTTTTCGAAAACAACTGCGCCTTATTTAGGCAAGTATACTTTTAATTGTGCAGGGCATCTGGTACAGGGCCAGCAGATTCTTCAATAGTGACCAACTGCTAACCCTGTACACATCTCAAGTGCGTCCAACAATTGAATTTGGGAGCCACCTCTGGGCTGGAGCTCCAAAATACTTGATAAACCTACTTGATTCTGTGTAAAGGAGACCGGTTGCCATCTCTAATGCACAGATGCAACGTAGGTATGCTGAGTCTGTTCTACAGGTATTTCAGCGGATCCTGCTCGAAGGAACTAGCAGCATTGATCTCCAGTGCACCGGTACACATACGCGAAACTCGACGGTCACTAGCGGAACATCCGTTCAGAGTTGATGTGTCGGTTTTATGAGAACCGGTCGATTCTCTGACTCATTTCGTGTAAGGCGGCTCGCATATGAAACGGGCTACCGGCATCTGTTTTTCTTCCTTCATATAATCCGGGCCTCCTCAAGATTCCTATTAATAAATCTCTACCTTAACCCGCCTCACAACACTGCCCAGCCGGGTAGTGATGTAGTTCCCCCTTCTTCATATCGTACAGACAGGAGCGTTCTGGTGAGGTCTAATATAAAAAAAATGAATAAATTAATTAATTATACACAACTTCACTATTATTTATTTTTTTTATTCTTTTTTTTGTACGAAGGAATTTTAAGTTTGGCGGTGATCTTCACACAAAAAAACCCTTTTTTTTAAAGAAAAAAAATCGGTTTCGACATTAACAATTCCGTTTTTTTTTTCAATCTTACTTCTATAGCACACTAAAAGGTCACGTACCGCCACTGCTTTTATGGGTAGTATTTTCAATGTTTGAAATATGTATTTATTTATATTTATAATTAGCTAAACGAAACGCAATACGCAATCACAGATGGCGCTAATTTAAATACTTTCGAAAAAGCACATAATGTTTTTTTAACATTGAAATGAATTGTTTTTTGGTCGGTGTACACTCGGAATATGAAATGAAATAAAATTAAAATAAAGTATCAGAACTAAAAAAATGGTTTAAAGTGCAAAATCTCCTACTTACGAACCCCTATTTCCGATATTATCATATTGTTCATGGAGGAAAATTAAGTTTTTTAGAATATGGACCCGAAAAACATTTTAATAATTATGCCTGAGCTTTACAAAATAAAATAAACCACGAATTTTGGTTATGTTTTTTTTGTGTAAATCGAAACATGCGGCCGGTGTTAAGCGGGAATTTTAACCTTTTCGCCACCTGAACGATAAGGAGTGCGTGATTTCGTTAGAATTTTAAGAAGTGGATCCCCTTAAGCTTTAAACTTACAATAACAATTTATTCAATTTCATATTTCGTATGTGCACCCGCCAACAAATAATTCGCCTCAATATTTAAAAGCATTAGGTGCTAAAAGTGTTTTTTTTTACTAAAATATTTGAATTAGCGCCATCGGCGAGCGCCGTATCACGTGTCGTTTAACCTTAAACTTACATCCTTAAAATTCAATATTTTGGTCAAATGAAACAATCAAACTTTGTTTTAACCACATTTATTTTTCACGCCTACCGGTTTCAGAACAACCGTTCCATCGTCAGGGCAAAGTATATACTTTGTTGCACAGGTAGGTGTGAAAAAAAAAAGTGTTTTTTTTTACAATAACGCCACACAGGAGACCCTGAGGGAAATAATTTTCCTCAAGGCCTATATGATCTTTGGTGATGCTGTGTGGAGAGTCGGATCATTTCACAGCCGAGCTATTGAACACGAGAACGAATCGTAGAAGCGATCCGTTTTCATGTGACAAATGTTAACCGTGTGCAAATGTTGGGCGCGCGTTTGGCGTGTTACCCGATTATGCACCGGTGCCGAAGGGATCAATGACGCTAGTTCCTCGGAGCATCTTCCATTAAAATACCGGCAGAACAAGGTTAAAACAAGGTTTAAAATTTAGTTTAGTTCAAAGTTTAGGTTAAAACGAAGTTTTATTGTTTCATTTGATCATAATGAATTACCACAAAGCTTCATACAATAGTACAATATTTTGTTACCCACCACATTATTTAGTTGCTTAGAACAGGCGATATGTCTAGGTAGGAATTAATATAGACATAATATCACAAACACAATGGCAACTTCAACTTACATGTACCCCAATTTATAATAAATTACTATGATTTGTAATTATTTGTCTGAAAAAGTAATTCTCGTGATAAAAAAGTAGAATAAGCGGCGCAGCTACTTAGTCGCGTGAATATCGACATTTGAAATGAGACACCGAGTGAAAACGGCGGATGTACCGCCGGACATAGGTACACATGGACACGCGAGAATGTGCGCACCGACCATATAAACGAATGTCGCATTCATCAGTGAAACGTTCAAATATTCATCGCTTGCATTCCACAAGGCCATATAGGCGCATCGGCCGCGCAGGACGGAATGCCTCGCGATCACCATCTTCGGCCGGCCGTTTCCAAATCTAAAGTCCCTGGGCCCAGTTACCCGGAATGTGCCCATTAAGCCCGACATGCCCAATGTGCCCCATAGTTGCCCCATAGTGTCCCAGCCATGACCTGGATCGCGCAATCTGACGCCATTTTGCATGCTTGCACTCTACCACCGAAGCGCTGCACTGTCGCGAGCGCGCGCACCCTCCAGTCTCAGGCAAATTCATCGATTTACGCCATGTTTATGAGGAAAGATAAGTTATTACTATTCTTCAGTGTGTTTAATTTGAAATTGTTTTCTTTTTCGTTTATTTTCTTTTCACATCCACATTGAAAGTTGGCGCAATGTGCTTTTTGCAACCCTTCGAAGAATGCCTTTGGACACGCCTACAAAAATAACGATGATTACCAATTCATTTTGGATCGTAAAACGTTTTACTAGTTTTCTCCACAAAGCTTAGTGTTTTTGTCTGTCAAATGATTGCATTGTTTGGTTAAGGGGAGTAATTGAGGAACGATTTGTTGCCTCTTTGTTGCTTAACATTACACGGACAATTTATTGAAATACTAACGGAACAAATCTCATTATACACATTGTATTTTTCAACATCGATGAAACGTCCGACATTTTCTTTACTTTGAACACTCTAAATAACCCTGTTCCATCCAAGGTTTGTCCAAAATAATCACTATCATAATTTATTGAATAACTCTCAAAGAAATTGTCTGAAATTCTTTGCTCTATATTATAAAATGTCTGCTTTTTCTACTTAATTGTCTTTCTCTTTTTTATTACTAAGATTACTATTGTTGACCAAGGGATTGAAAATAACTTGTTATCACTTTAAATTTATAATAAGTCGTCATTACTCAACAATTGCAGAAAACTTGATGAAAACGCAAGACAAAAATTTATAAACTTTTTTCACATGTGTGTGTGTACCTACGTCTTTCAGAAGTGACGAAAATGACCAATATGATTCTGACAGTCAAAGAACTTCATTACTTCATACCATTTTTTTGCTACCTGCAATCTTTGATTGGCCTAGAGATTTTAAATATGCTGTTATCTTTAAATTTAGGAAGGTGTTAACATTTTAAGTAGAAAACAAAGATTTCTTCTTTTTGTCTTTATAGTATTATTAATATATCTTACGCGAGTAAAACATACACATTTTTTACTAGAACAATCCATCTTGATTTATATTCATCGTAAACTGAACAACGTTATCGCTGTATGAATTCAGGTGATTCAAGATTAAAAATACCATTGTTAGTGACCTCACAAGGTCAAAAACAAAGGTTATTTGGGTAGCTGAGAAAAGTGTGTGAATCCTTCGACATATCTGATGTATTTCTGTCACATGTGGCACACGTGGTCCTGGGAATATCTCCCTCTCCCGGTTTTATCGTCATCTCTCGGCGCCATGAGTAAGTACATGAAAAAAAAACTTACTCGTACATACGGCGCTGCAACGCGGAACATTCAACATGTCGTACGCATACATAGTAAAGAAGTACGTATTTAACTAACTAACCATCACGCCGTTTCCCCGCAGGGGTAGGCAGAGAGGACGGACCGCCAAACAACTCGATCTTGGCATACACTTCTTGCTTCATTCGCATTCATACATCATCTCATACATTCTCTTCTATTATTCCGACTTCTGACATGGCCCGACTCAAGTATTTGATTCACTTGTTCGTGCCATGTCTTCCTCGGACGTCCCCGGCTTCTTCCATTCACATTCGCGTCATACATTCTTCTTACACTCCTTTCTTCGTTCATTGGCTCCACATGCCCAAACCATCTAAGCGTCCCTTTCGTATTAACTGCGTATTTGAAGATATAATATGTGCATCTTGTGAGGGACGGTGATTTCCATTTGTATTCTTAGCCACAAAGTTGAGGTTAATTTTGATGGTGAATCACGCGATATTTCCAAACAATAATTCGCATTCACTTATCTTCTTTCTTTGACTGATTGTACATACTTAAAACCGGACAAAATCAGTACAGTTCCGAGTCTGTACTTATTATTAGATACATTATCCATTATTAACTTTATCAATATAACTACAAAGTGCGTTATTTTTGTTGCAGTAAAAGCAAAGACAGTTATTCATTTGTGTATCCATACACGATTAGTCCTGTTCATACACCGCTCATGTTCATATTTTTTTCAAACGATATCAATTGTTATCGTAATCTTTCCGACCTTTGCATTAATGTTCAACTATTGTTTGATACTCTACTTGTTTAAGTCATGCCAGTGGCGGCTCGTGACTTTTGAGTCAGCTAGAGTGGTAAGATTGAAAAGTGGTTTAACATTTAAGTGTTAGGTGGGATAGTTCCCTACCACACAAAAAATTGAAATTTTGAAAAAAAAATCGTTTTCAGCTAAAACAACATCAATAAAGTCGTATTTTTCAATATTACCACTCTAGCTCACTCAAAGGTCACGAGCCGCTACTGAGTCATGCATCGTATGTCTCGCGAAGTCAGGACGGAGCTGACAGTGTACAGTGACAGCCTTCACAAAGATTTAACACACGTGTGCTTTTTTCTCTCTCATTTACTTAGGGCCAGTTTTATAAACGAACTACCAAATTTCTGTTAATTAACGAACCGTTTCGTTAACGGACCGTTATCCGTCCGTTTTTTGTCTTGAATAATTATAATTTGCTTTGCAACTATACTCGTAATTCGATAAGGAATCCATTTATCAAATTAAAATTATGTATTTTCATCTTAATTAAAATAGTGCACGGTTTCAGATAAGCCATCGTTGGGCAACAACCGACAGCTGTCAAACGACCGGTAATCTGACGAACGTTTATAAAACGGCGAAATCGGGAGGTGGACCAAATAATAGTTAAAAATGGTATAAAGCGTTACGAACGGATGGTTATAAAACCGGACCTTAATTCTTCTTCATGTTAAATAATATAAAAGTTAAATTAAGTCATGAATTTCGAAATCACTCTTTAAACTTATTAAGTTATTAAAAGTCGTGTTTTGACAACAATCGGTTAAAAATTCGCGCTTATGAATGTTTTCTCAATCAATATTGCATTGCGATTGATTACGTATCACCTATAATAATAGGTAGTACTCGTATCTACCTTTGTATCATATTTACATGCTTTGTTAACTTTACAATATACATAATATGTATAATGTTATGTGCAGTTGAGCTATAGTCGAGCAATAAATTTTGTGACGATCAAGTTTTACAATGATAATTGAACTAACTAACAAACCATCACGCCCTTTCCCCTCAGGTGTAGGGCGTCCCCGTCTTCTTCCATTCACATTCGCGTCATATATTCTCCTTACACTCCTTTCTTCGTTCATTCGCTCTACATGCCCAAACCATCTAACCGTCCCTTTCTTAATCTTACTCATTACGCCTTGCATTATTTGTGAATATCAACACTTTTCACACGATCATTTTTTTTAATATGAATACCGCACAAGAGTCCCAACTGCTCCCAACCGTATGGAGCCAGTGAGACTATGGCATTCCCAATTGGGGAATGTTGTGAGGCTGAAGATATTGGGAAGGGGAAGAGGGAGGTGGGGAAATACCTGGCTATTCAGATCTGGTCACCAAACACGGCTAAAAGCCATTTCAAGCAACGTTTCAATTTCGAATGGTGGTCTTTCACCAGGGCGATACTGAGAGTATCTTCCACTCTGGAACGTGTGCAAATATACTATATATTATTTTTAAATTAATTAATTGTGAAACAACACAAATTAATTAAATAAAATTTACTTGCGCACGCCGGGATTTGAACCCACGACCTTCGGATTCGTAGTTGAGAGCCTTACCCCTCGACCATAGTTTTGCCACAAATTCGCCTCAGAGATCTTATTTCTACAGCATTTAGTCTACTTTCATCATTTCTATGGCAGTTCCATGTCTCACATTTTCTGTTAGTGTTAACCGCATTCAGTTAATGCAGTTTCTTGTATTCACCCATCTTTCAATATCCCTATCAGTCTTTCCATCTCTCGTAAACATACCTCCCAAATATACGAACTCATCGACCTGCTACAGGTATTCATCATTCACAACTATATTGCACACTGTTTTCGTACTCCCTCTTTCAAATACCATGACTTTATACATTTACTTACATTCATCACTAGCTCATTCTTCATACATACTTCGTTCATTGTAGATATACTGTTAGCAATCGACATCGCATCATCAGCATACTTTCAGATTACTCATTTTCGCGCTCAAGCCCACCTCTTTCAATGACAATTGAAGCTGTATGAAAATTATTTATCGGTTTCGTTATTTAATACATATAATATTTTTTTGTAAAAGCAACTAAACGCGTAAATATTAAAAACCGGCTGAAAAATTCCATGGAAATATTTTGTCGGTGATAAGGTATGCCAATAACTAATAACAATAAGTACTTAAAATATTTCAGTAATAAAAATTCTTCAGAAACGTCAGAGCGGGTTGTCTTGAATATGTATGTCTGGGAGCTTTCTTATCTGCGGTAAGTCGTGCAATCGTTATTTACATTCCACCGGTTTTCCTACTTTGCCTTTACTTCTATTGTTTACTATGGTACTTAAATTCATTCATGGATATTCCGCATTCGGTGTCCGTCGTAGATAAAACTCACAAAATCTATTTACGGCTATGCAATGCGTAGTAATCCAAAATCATTTGTTTTTGGTTTGTAAAATTTGATGGCCTGGAAATATCGTAGATGATTTATTTAAATGCTGCAAGTAGAACACACCTTGGCCTTTGGTTTAAGTGGGCAATTTTGGTGGGTCTTTTTATAAGCCTGAAAAAAATAAAGTATTAGACCCAAAGAAAATGTTTAAAACGCAAAATTTCCTACTTACGATCCTTTTTTCGGATATTGTTACATTATTCATTATGGCAAATTAAGTATTTTAGAATATGACCGAAAAACATTTTTATATTTATACCTGAGCTTTACAAAATAAAATAAAAAATGCATTTTGGTGACGTTTTTTTGTTGTAAATTAAATCGAAACATGCGGCCGGTGTTAAGCGGTAATTTCAACCTTATCGTAACCTGTGTAAGAAGTGCGTGATTTGGTTCAAATTTTACGAAGTGGACCCCCTTAATATATTATGTTGAATTTATCAAAAATGTATGTATTTTAAATATTCAGACTTACGAATATATTGTCCGCAAAAAGAAGAGACACTTAATTTTAGCCCCAAAATGCATCATAGTATAACCCTAATGAATGTTTTTGTTCAGTTTTCATATTGATTCTTTTCGTCTATTGGTTAGTAAGTTAATTCCAATTTGCACACGATTACCCGTGTTCTACCGCTTCCGAACATAATTTCTCTTACCTTCTTCATCCAGATGGAGGTAGACACCTGTTTTCAATCATCGACGATTTTCTATTTCATCAAGGTCACAGTAGAGTAAGTATGACTGAGTGTCGGCGTAAGAAAGCTTCGTAAGTAAAATGATGGTTTCACGGTCTGGCGCCGCATGGGAAAGCGCGCGCGAGCACGCAACGCGCGACACGCCATCACGCGCGCCGGTGCCCGGGCCCGACTTGCCCATACCGCTGATAACGGAATTGGGATATTTACATCCGCTTGCTGCTATCAGCCGTGCCCTATCGAAACCTTAAATAGATACGAAATGACACCCGCACACAGAGCTCGGATATTACAAATATTTTTAGGCATATTTACACACGTTTTTGTACAGCATTTATTACGGTTATGTATTTTACTGACGTATGACGAAGGGTCAAATAACAACCACGCGTATTTGTAATACGTTCAGTTTATTATCTCCAAGCATCGAGTAAAAGTTCCCCAGTTATCGGGTTTGGACATGGTTGAAGAGGAATTCTAATCTCTCCGCATTACAATCGCTGAACACGAGTAAGCTGCGCCCATCGTCAAACAATGGGCTTTTAAAACACCCTGCTATTCTGGTATTGTTATTTAGATTAGTTTTCACCTTGTTACTTTCATGACTCCGACAATCCGAGTTTGCAACCAGAAATCTTTCTGAATAGCTATGATTTATGATTCTACAAAGCACAAAGATGTACTTATATTTCCTAGCTGTAAACGGTAAGTCACGATTGTTTATGAATTATCCTTACATTTACTTAAAAAAAACGTTGTTTTTGTTTGTATCAATATGCTGTATTATTTGTCTTCACTTCCGTCTCTAAAACATCTTCAAATATATTATTTCTCTGGTTTGATATTCCCCGCTTAGTTACATACTCATCGTGAGTTATTACTTCGGTAATAAACATTAAAAGCTCGTTCGGGCTTCGTTAGTTGTAATACACATTAGAATGATGGTAATATAACAACATACCCCCTTGATTCTTATGTTGCCTCGGAATGCTGGCCTTATGTTGCTCTTTATATGCTGCCTCGGAATTTCTTTATTGATGGTTATTCGCAACGGAATCAACATTGACGAAATAACGGCCCGTGCCTTGTTAACAATATTATTGTATTATTATGAATTTTCAACACTCCATCACTTCATCATCTTTAAATAAATGTTCTTGGAAAAGTTCTAAGTACATACTCAACCAAATAATATGAAATATTAAATTGTTCAATTGATATGTCCGTCAATTTATATTTGATGACCGGAATGTATAAAAATGTTCGCGATAGGCATAATTATTTAGATTTTTTGCATTATATATGAAGAACATCCATGGCATTCAATCGTCGATTACAATCGGGTTAATCCGATTGGAGTTTGAGTGGACAGTTGACGGGTTGTATAATTGAGTATTTCACAATGGGGTAACTCCGCGTAACTCCGTTTTATTTTGTCGAACGGTTTGGTAAGTGTTATGAATGCGTTTATATTCATAGAAAAAAGTCATGCTTTCTTATAATAAGACATAAACATCATATTCTTGTAAATAAACACAATACAAATGATCGACCACCACCATACGATAGGTATTTGGAACCTATTATTAGTATGTTGTACTTATTTAACAAACAGCCTGTCAGCCAATGTTCACTTTCCTAGGTACAGGTAGGCACTTAAGGTGCTTTCAATTTAGCTTCGGATGTTAGTACCCCCTGTCGCTATTTGTATGCAAGAGTGAAGTGAAAAATTAAAATAGTGCCTGTCGTAAACGCACATTGACGATAAATAATAGTAAATACTGGCGTTTATTATTATTTGCCGGTGGTTGAACCGCGGACATGAGTCTCCGCCGGAGACTAAAGTGGGCTACATACTCGTAGGTACTGCAAATATCAATAGACCTACTGCACATAATAACTTAATGCTCGAAACCACATGTGTGTGGTACAGGATACGATGTACATACATGTAGGCTGCACTAACATATTGTATATTAAGTAGAACCTGTGAAACTCGTGTTGATTTAACGTATGTGCATTCATTACGCCAACTTATTGAAGATGTTCCATCGACTACAAAGCTGGACACTTGAAATGTGAAACCATTATCAGTAACAATTATCAGACAATAAATTAATTAACAAAATATTACTTCGTATTTCATTTAATTAATAAAATTACTTTGTATTTAATTTAATTTAATTAAATTTTCTTTATGTTTATAATTCTTACATTACTGTATTTTAATTTATTATTCTATTATTCCATATATTCCTGATGAAGAAAGAGCATCGCTTTCGAAACACGTAGATATCTGTGTATATTAATAAAGTGGTGAATACAAAGTAATTTTTTCTGTTCATTTATTAATAATGAAACCACAAAGTGAATACCAATCTTATGAAGAAATTATATAAGTGTCAGAGAAGTTGATAGACTATCTCCGAAACTGTTTACCTTTGTCGTCAGACATGTGTATAAAAGACATAATTTGTGAACATTTGACAAGATAATGATATTGACATAAATAGAAAAAATAGTCTGAATTACCTATAATACTCCGATGAAATTGATATAATAAGTGGCAGTGACGAAAACTATGCTCCTTGGATAATAATAATATTTTGGTGATTTGTATAGCGCCGTTTTTGTAAAAAATCACCCCAAGAGCACTGTACAAACGTTTTTTTTTCACTGCTCTATCTTATCACTAACTATAAACTATCTTAACTCGAAGACCTGCCAATCAACATATATCTAAAAAAGAAATTTCGAGAAAACCAAGGTCATGTCGTTATCTGCTATCGAGATCCGCATTAATAGGGAACAAGCATAGAAACTGTACAACAAATACTCGCACTCCATAGTTCTAAAACTCGTCTAGAAATAGCGGTCAGCAAAATTGAGAGAATTAAAAGTGTCATGTTAGGTGTTGCCTTGTGAGATAGAAATGTAAAGCAGAACAATGGTAGCCAACATTACATTCCCATTGTCCACAAACAAATATTTAGAACTGAAGACATTTGAGGGAGGCCTATGTCCAGAGCTCGACGCCAGAAGACTTCTAGAAGTAGACAAATATTACTAATCTTTGTACTGCTCTAGAATATAGTTGTTAGTCCCCGGTTCGTAAAGCTTTTAACTGTACCGACAAGGGGAAGAATGTAAGGAGATGAATGCAGAGGAATCTTGTTAATTAAGTAGGCCGAGTTAACGGAAATTGCAGAGTGATGTGGTTAATCATTTAAAAAAGGAATCTAGGAAGGTTGTGGTCAATATGTAAAGGTACACGCGCCGGGATAAGAGTAGGTATTGAACCAGAGAATATATATTTTTAAAAAATACACTCCAAGTGTTTGATAACATTCTCTTAAAAAATAAAAATTTGAACACCTCAAGTCTTTAGAAATAATTACTAAAATTATGACTTTAATTAGGGAACGAGAAAGGTTTGTCGCCTTCTGTTTGTCGTTTCCCTGATCCGCTCAATTTGTCTTCCTTTGATCGTTAAGTCGGTTACCCGTCACGTCGTACGAGTTAATCCTAAATCTTAGGCTAGACCGCAGGAATGTTTGGTATCAACTCGTGGTTAAGTGTATTTGTACTTGCCACTGATTCAGGAATATTACAGTGAAATAGCCTTCCCTGCCTTTTCCATGGATCCAACCTTATCTTACGATTGTTTCTTATTATTAAAATTTTCTAGCAACATGTTTTTTAAGTCCGACCATCTATAATGGTTTTGAATTTTAATGCTTGACTGTCAGATCTATTTTACTCATATTAAAATCTTTACTTTCGGTACGTGTGAATGATAAGAATTTATTTACTGCAACCGTAAGGTAACTGCTCAAAATACGTTTAAATAAAATTAAAAAAAAAAAACAAGTATTTCGCAAGCAAGAAAGTCTTCCATGCAGGATTCTCTCACCGCTTAAATTGTAATTAACATCGGTTTTCGTGTAATTATTGTAGGTACATTACTTTCGTTGGTAATAACCAACATGATTATTCATTTCGTGTGAAACGATTTTATTTATTTAAAAACGAACTTCGTAGTAAAGTCTCAATATTCATTATACTTTTGGTTCATTGCCATTATTGACGTTGAATGCAATCGCGTTATTTGAATTAAAATATAATAATATTAATTAATTATTAACAATGATATATAAAACGAATAAAGACGAAGACAAAATTAAAAGATAACGGTCACAACTGGGACTTGTCTTGCCGGGACCAACAAATATATTCTGGTATGAACTATGCAACCATTCGAAAGATGGCAGCTAATAAAAATGAAAAATATTTTTTGTAATTCTTAAATTGATATATGATATCGTTACCTTATATAAATAGGTCTCAATTGAGAGTGTTGGTCCCGGTAAGACTAAAGGATCTGGGTTCCACTCGCAACCGTTATCTTTTTTTTTTCCAGTATCAATATATGTTTCACATTTCTTTAGAATTATTCATATAATTAAAAATTACAATGAGGTTTATAAACGTTAATAAAAGTTGTACTTTTATTTTGTTTGTATTAAATTCATTCGACGACCTCCACAACAGAGCAGTTAAAGCAGTTCGAGCTTAGAGGTGGCGGGTTCAACACCAGAAAAGGTCATAGAAAATAAATAAATTTGTACACATAGTGGCCCCATGTTCCAGAGTAAAACATATCAATATCGCTTTGGGTCGTAGGATGAGATAAATAATTAACATTTTAAAGTAAATAAATATAAATATTAAAGTTGGCGACAAGTTTGTGTATAATCTTAATATGGCATTCATACGATATTTATTATAACATGGTTGATATAAATATCCACTTGCAAACAAGACTGCTTTATTTGTTTATTTTATAATATAGGTACAGTGAACGATACATGTAATAATTTATTTATGAGACCATGTTTTCTCTAAACACGGAGGTGACCTACGCCAAGGTTATGATATGCTATGTAATGTGTTTAAAATTACAGGTTAGAATGCATTATCGATTTTCTTATTCATCAGAAAATGCAGCTCTTTTCTTGAATCGATTTTCTCTTATTACCATTCTTTATATGCCCCATGTTGCGTTATACTGCATGTATGTAAGAACGAACACTTCGTACACTGATTCAGTGCTTCTTGATGTTCATTTTGGTAGGTTGTTTAATTTTTTATGGTTCCCCGGAAACATCAATTACGCCGAAAGGTTTGCGTGCAACAAGCGTAGCCTTGTGGCCCCGTATGAATGAGATGAAGTGTGTGCACTGTGAGAGAGTCAAGACCTCACGTTAGTAGAGGGTAGGTCGGTAAAAAAGAGCGTTGATCGCACCGGCTTCGACACGGGTTTGTTTCCATCAATATATCAACAATTTCTGTGAAAATATAACATTGTAGACACGTCATGAGTAGGTACAGTGTATGTGAGTTATCACAATAAATCGGTGTGACGCGTATTGTGGCTGGCGGGGGTCACCGGTGTCCAAGGTGGCGGGTGCATGTACCACAGATATTACCGGTCATTGGTCATAGTTGTAAGTTATTAAATAATAATGAACCCTTATCTTGTGCAGCTGCACTTGTTGCTGGTTCGTTGACTCGCGCGCTTTATCTCTACCCAGTACCCACTGCGCTGTCTGAAGCTCTGGCCGGGTAATGATCTGATTTTATTTGGTAAGTAAATTGGTAAATTGCACCACCGCCGAGCGTCTGACTGCTCAATCTTGTTGCATTGTCGATCAATTCACAGTAAATACTGCCATTACAGAATGCACAAGCACCAACTGCGGTTTTATCCCGAATTTCAAAAACAATTAGATAACCCAGCGGAGAAATACATTTCTGTACATATAAACACTTAACTTTATTATTGACTATAAATTTAAAAAAAAAATCGAAACTCTTGTGATATTATTTACATCACTTTACTTGGGTTCACACCTACCTAGACATCACAATGAAACTATTTTTTCAAGTTTACGATTAATATTAACAAAATAACCCATTAAATGTAGAAGACCTTAGAATTAATTAATAAATAAAGACATTTATTTATACAACAATGCATGCTATGTTGTATGTAAGTTTTACACGTGCATGTGGTTATTCACCGATATTGTTTACGGTTTTATATTTCCTATCAATATTGGATATTTATATTTTATGGGAATTGCTGATAAACGGCAAGAAAGTAAATACGTGAGTTTATGATGTTTACAGAATAAACTCGTATACCTATCTATTTTCTTGCGTTTATTTTTTCACATTAAAAATATATGTATATTATATTCACAGATTCCTATGTATCAACATATTTCGCGGAACGTATTTTAGTAGATTCACAAGACCGATTTTATTTTCTTCTATACGGTATTCCAGTACATTTAATCACCAGAAAACCTGTCGGAGTAACTAAAGCTGGCGAATTCAGGCGCCAACTTGTTTCATATGTTTATCATAATATATATAGAACAATATAGTATAACATGGCGTCCGCATTGTTTAGACTGGTTCATGTAGATTGGGCCTAGTCGAGTTTGCATAAGGGGTGACGTGATGATAGTCAGGGAATAATGTTATATACCTACCTACCTGTCGTTTACACTATGCACAGTATATACATAGTTTGCACAGCCCCCTATTCCGACAGTCGTATTGCAAACACAGTGTGAGTCTGCATTTTTACATCGATATTATGTGAATTTACATACATTTGTGCCTACTTGAGCAAACCTAACATGGTCTATGGAAATAGTTGCTGATGTAAAATCTCGGCGTATAATGAAAGAAAATCAAAACAGCTATTAATGTAGATTACGAAATTAGACATTCTCTGTTTTCTACTGAATTAAAGTTGTTAAACGATTTAAGAGGAACGGCTGCCCGGCCTGTTTCATACAAAACTTAATTTTGGAATTAAGGTGAAAATATTCACGTAAACCTAATGATATTTATTTTTTTTAATGAAGGTTTAGTAAATATCTAGTAAGTATGTGAAGTATTTTATTTATTTTTGTTTTGTTGGGATTTTTGGACGGGTATTTTGGCCTCAAATCCAAAATTAAGCTATGTGCGAAACAGGCAGCGCAGCCGCTCCTCTTAAGTGATGTTGTTTCACTTAAACGTTGCGTTGAAATGATCTCGGATGTCTTAAGTGTTTGGGTTGGGTCTCGCGGCAATTACAATGGAGATCTGCTGACGCCCCCGCGCATCGAACACGATGTAATGCCTGAGCATACTAAGACTAAGTACTACTGTTGTCTAACTTTAGTGGATGTATTCCATTCCACTTAATTGAGTTCAGCGCACAAAGAAGTCACAGTCGTTCTTTATTATTTTTCATATCAAGTGGATGATGTCGTGGGACTGGTGGTGAACCGCGATGCTTGAACCCGAGATATAATATCGTTACGTTTGTTAGCCGGCAACATGACGGACAGATGCAGGCACACAGTGATTGTACACACATCAAATGAATATTCCTATGGATTATTCCAGGAAAGCACGAACCTCGTTCGAATATCTTACTGACTTTTATGACCGGCGGTAAATATGTCGGAATAAATTACATATTTATTGATTTGGTATTGACATATTCATGCACAGATCAGATATAAGTCAATAGAACTATACCTATTCCATTTTTTCCAATATATTTGTCGTGTCTAGATGAGAATTCTGAAAAAAATACTCTATGAGAGGCTCGATTTTGAAATTCTATAAATAATTTTTAATTCAATAAATGGTATTAATAGTATCTACCACTAGTCTAGATTAATAGAAGTTCCTATTTTTCAGAATTATTCCATATATATCTTTTTATCGTAGAAATAAGGAGGAGAGAGAATAAAAAGGCACCGTACAATGTGCCACTACAGTAAAAAGATGGATGTAGACTGATAAGGATATTAAAGTAAAAATATAAGCAATAAATTAATTAAAATTTATTTGTACTCACCACTTTATTAATATACTCAGATATCTACGTGTTTCGAAATCCATGCTTTCTTCATCAGGAATATATAGAATACTAAAAAATTATAATGTCAAGTATAGACAAATAATAACCATAGAACACAATAATGTAAGAATAGACAAATTATGAACATAAATAAAAATTGATTAAAGTAGGTAAGTAATTAATCAAAAAATATTAAACATTGAATAACAAATTTATATTAGAAATTAAAAAGGAATTATTTTTATTATTAATATCAATATGAAAATAAATTCAAGAGACATCTATTTAAAAAAAAATATTTTCTGATTTCTACCATTCAAAATTGTAAATCGGTTGTATTTGTATGTAAAAATGTTAAACCTTTATTTATATCAAAATAATGATTGGTTTCTAAAAATATGGTTTTCAAATTCAGAATAATTGGTATTATTTAAACACCTTAGGTGTTCCTTAACTCTAATGCTGAATTTTCTAGAAGTCTTTTGCTACGTAAAAATAGTTGCAATCGTTACAAATTAATTTATATACCCCCGATTTATTTAAAATATTATCTTTACCTTTGTTATTTAAAAATATATATTTTTTAAATTTATTATTAGTATAAAAAGCTGGTTGGATAGTATTCGGGATGTTTTTAATTATAACGTTTGCGGTATTATTATTTAAAAAATCAATATTTTTCTGCATTAGTTATTTGTGGATATACATATTTTTTTTTTTTTCTTAAACTTTTTGTTTAATATATTGTCTATTAATTTAGTACTATAACCGTTATATATTGCAATCTGTTAAATTATATTTAATTCTTTGTTAAAAATATTTTTTGATATAATAATAATAATAATAATTGGATGATTTGTATAGCGCTCTTTTTGTGAAAAATCACCTCAAGGGCGCTGTGGTACATTAACTAATCTACTAGGCATGGAATGAAAAGCTGATAATTTTTTAGCAAAAGGATGATTAGAAGTATTATGTATAACGATGTCTGTATAAGCGTCTTTACGATATATATTAAATTCAAATTTATTATTAACAGTAGAAATATTTAATCTAAGAAATTAATGCTAAAATTTTGTCCTATTTCTATGGCGATTAGATTTTTTTTTAAGGTTATTTAGGAAATTAAGGGAAATATTAAGTTGTTTTTCAGTACCAGTCCATGTACAAATAACATCATCTACATATCTTTTCCAAAAATAAACATGTTTTAAAAATAAAGCAGAAGTATCGAAAGTCTTATTCTCTAAATTGTTTAAAAATATATCACCTACTAAAGAGCTAATATTAGAACCCATTGCTAAGCCATCATTTTGTTTAAAAATAATATTATCAAATTGGAAAAAAGTTTTGTTTTAAAACAACATTAAATAACTTTGATATAAATCCTGTGACAAGTTCTTAGGAATATTCGATTTTTTAGTATATTTAGAATATTATAATTTAGTAATTTATTAATAATAATTTTGCATTCATATATTATATTGCTGACGCTTTCGAAACATGTAGATATGTGTATATTAATAAAGTGGTGAATACAAAATAAATTTTAATTCATTTATTAACAATGACGCCACAAAGTGAATACCAAACTTTTGAAGAAATTATAAATATAAGCAATTTAAAATTGTTATAGTAACATTATCATAACGTGCAGCCTTCATACATACAGGGGGTGACCAGCAATCTGAATGTCTTCCTGTCATCATAAATTTTTGAAATAATTTGCAAAATTACTGCCTCTACACAGGCTAGCCTAGTGAGGCGGGTTATGTGAAACTTCAACTATAACTGTTATTTTATTATTTTCTATTTTACTTTATAAACCACTGTACACTTACATTATTATATTATACATGTATTTTAGTTATAGTTAAACTTAATTACAATAAATATATTAGTATATATTATTATCTTACGCTTCATCCTCTCCGTTGGCATTCTAATCCAATTCTCATTGTTATCCATCAAATTTCTGCACTGTTTTCCCGGAACTCATCTTTCGGAGATCTTTCTCTCCAGAATCAATATCGTTAACTCATGTTGGTTACGATGGTTACTCCTTTGTATGTGTTTAAAGTTGCCGCATTAAATAGTATAATGTAAACATTAATTGCATAACATTATCTGCTTACGATAAATTAATTCACCGAGCGAGTCTTCCCCGAATCTTAACTGTCAATGTTTATTATTATTATTAACACAGCTATGTACAGTATATTCATAATATAGTGTGGCAGTCAATCTCTCTACTTAGCCTACTTATTGCGGATCAGAAACTCAATGTTCTCATACAATAAAGTCGTTCAGAAGCTAACGCATTCTCTCAGCGGGTTTACTGTACGCAGCTTCACAACACGCGCAAAATGAGAATTCAGTATATTACACTTTAAAATAATTAAAAAAAAAAGATTTATTCTTATTTCGGATTGTTCTGAAATTGATGATTTGCTCCAAATGCTTTATAGGCCTTTTGTGCACTCGTATCTGGAACAATAATATTATAACAAGTACGTATAGTTTAGGTACTGCGCCCTGAAGATTATTGGCTTTAATCAAATTCTCGAGTTATTATTAATCACTGTTTTGGAACCTACCGTAGAATATCCCCTTTGTACACGGGAATGCTTTCAAAATATTTTCACTTGTGGTGCCAATTATATGTTCAGCATTTCTATTAACTGTTGACTGTTCTATAACTCTAAATATCCAACATAAAATAATATAACTGCTAATTTCAGGGGATTGCGGTAGGCAATGTATTCACCATTCACGAACATTTAAACACACTGAAGTGGAGTTCTACGAATTAAACACAATAGCAATGAATATTACACGAACATAATAAACATGAAGGAACAATCCCCTGAGAATATTGGGATTTTTGTGGGACACTGGCATGCATTGCTCTATGACCAAAGGTAGGCTCTACGTAGTTTTTCGATTTTAGGTATGAATTGTGCATTGATTATTTGAAAATTGCAATTTTATTACCATCTTCCGCTGATTGCTGAGGCCAACTGGATGAATCAAATTCCAAATTCTTGGAAAAACAATATTTTGATCGTATTTTTTAATGGTTCGTAGGCACAGATTTTCAGCTCTTGATGGACTCCACGCCACTAGTGCGGATTCAAAACGATATTGAAAAAAAGTATATATATATATAGCTGTTTCTCACCATAAAGAAACAAGGTTCTTGTGTTTGATGAGAGAATTTTGCTCAAATAATAAAATAATATTCAGTTTTTACCGTACACCAGAGAAAAAATATAGTGTTCACTTTTGATATTATATTGTTATTCTGATACACGTATTTGTTGATTATTGCATTCGGTCCTTAGATAAACATGCCTTTACATGGGGAATGGTCATCTGGGCTTATTCCCTATACAAATAAACCCAACTTCTTGTCCAAAAACAAACTGAAGTTTTTTTATTAAAATTTACGACCGTGTGGATACATTTGTATCGATTTTGATGAATCATCTCATCTCCATTGCAATGCAAGAAACCATAAGGGTTGGTACATATCGTTTGTTTGCTCTGCTCCTACTTCCAACCAAGGTCGGTTCAATCAAATTAAGGAAATGAACACAAGCAATTTCCGATCGCAAATACGCAGAAACCACTAATATGCACGAGGCGGACGAGTGTCATTGCATGCCATGTAGATTCTCGGTCCTTCCTACGAGCCGCACCATGACAATCGGCAACTTCACTTGATTAAAGTCTGATGTTCTGGTATCGGGAAAATAGCTGAGTGCGGAACGGACTTAATAAAAAAAAAAAAAACACTTTTCATTTCCCCGGACGAAAAAATACTCAACAGTGGGCGCTCTACAATGTGGGGCGAGGCATTTTTAACGACTTTTTCTAGTTTCTATCTCCCGGGGAACATAACGCCAGTCAAGTTTAAAGGCCTCTTGACATGGCCGCCGTTAAATTAATTGTGGCAACTATCAATGTAATGAATGTTGTTACTTCCAACACTTGGAATGGAATCTAGTGCTTTTAATTGGCCAGATTCGGCGCCAAATGCATGCCCAAGATTATTGTTGATTTTGACTAATTTAAGAGTTCTTCTAATATAAACCTTTTTGATGTCTAAATTAATGTTGATTTATCTGAATAGCCAGGTCTTCCCCACCTTCCTGCTTCCCCATCTCTTTCCTCTCATCAATACATTCAGCTTCACAACATATATGGGGATGCCAGTCTCACTGGCTCCAGACTGTTGGGAGCAGCTGGGACTCTTGAGTGTTCACATACAAAATTAAAAATAGAATTAAAAAACGAAGACAAGTTAGTTTTTTTGTATGAATTTGAAAAAACAAAGTTTTAGGGTACGTGCTCTTACACGGACTCACTCTTGGGCAGTATTAATACGGACGGGTGGATATTTTGGCACGGAATAATAGCGCGCCTTTTAAAGTGTGATAAAATTACAGATAATACAAGTTTGTCTTATTGTCTTATCTTTTATTTATGGGAGAACTGTTTATAACCACCGTCCTCCGAGTTGATTAAATTCTATATCTTCTGTTTATAGCTTGTCCCGCTGCTTGTACCGTGAACTACGCTCTACTCAGTGCATCATTTTATGGCTGGAAATACCGCAATCGCTCACATTTATTGTCATTACTCACTGATAAGGCCCGGGATAGCTTAAAGTACATGCGTTGCACTCCACACTCCGTTCTCAATAACAATCCATGTTTATTTTGCAAGAAACGGAATAATAATTATAACGTGCCGATTAAATTTAAAAGTTACCACATTATTATGATACCGAGTTGTTTCATCCCTTTGCTAATTTATATTTAACTAACACATGATATTTTGAAGTCAGTTAATTTATAACTGAGCATGGTCTGTTTAGATATTCCAATTATTTTCAAAACAAAGGTTTTAAATGTTTAAATGACGGAATTCAAAATGTGTATGAGGTTTTGGCTATGTATAATTTTGGCAGAAGTGCATAAGTTCAGTGCAACGTGTGTTTAATAACACCATGTACTTAAAAGCTCGCCTCTGTATTGTTACAGATTTTCAGATAACCCACTTTACGTAAGGCTGCGGCGTTGTTGAATACTTTGAAAACTTCTGCCAATATATATATATATTTTATAAATAAATACATCGCTAATTTGTACCAAGACTTTGCCTTGGGGAGTCAGTGATTCAACGTTGCAATGTAAAGTTAAAAACTTATCTTAGTTAACAGTGACATAATTTACTAGAAATACGTCATTTCCTACTTGCATAGTTATACATAAATTGATAATATTCATAGTACGTCTATCATTAATATTATTTTATCAATCCCAACAGGGCTTCCGTGAATAATAGATGAGTGGTATTATCATTGGCGTAGCGACAAACTCGTCCCCCAAGCAAGTCTGTTTGCCGAGCCCCACCCTTTATATCAAATGGAAATACGAGTTATATCATATTTTTAACATGCTTATATCAATACTTCAATTTTATATATCGTTCGGCTTGTAAATACGCAGTTAAGGAACGGATTTAGTAAGGGAGTTATTGTCCTATCGCTGAGAGCTCACTTGAAACATCCCTTACTGTTTAGGTAAATGTTTCGTTTATGGAAAAGGGGAGAGGTTACAGTTACAATGGAGCTATCAACAGTATGCCTCTAGTTAGCTTAGCAGCATGCATCTGGAATCCGCCTATCTTCGTTTGAATCAAGTATGCAGAATAAGCGCCACAGGGCATTTTAAAGATTACTGGGGCGGTCGCTACACTAGTTATGCCACTGTGCATTACACAATATTCAAATAATTATTTTAACATTTATGACTAACAGTTCATATCACAAATGAACAGTGTTTGTCCTTTAGTAAAGTGATGTTTTTAGCTGCTTTATCACATATCCGGCACTTGATGCACTATTATTATACTGCGGTGATAGAGATAATATTAATAATGAAATGTTTCATTACTTTGTAATTTTGCCATCATTGAACCCTGGCAGAGCTGCCAGTGTGGCTGATCACTCGCCGCTTGTGCGCTTCTACTAGATCTGGGGAAGGTCGTCAAGTGGAAACTGTTGTATATTCTTTGCACGCGAAGCTTTACGTTTTTCAAAATAAACATTCTACACTCATAATGTAGCAATTTGGAACACATTTACCGCGGAATTTTTTTGCCGCTATGTCCTGTGGGAGGGTTTAGTCAAGCTTCGTCCTGTGTTCTGATCTCACTGTCAGTCTAGGTGTTTTGTAGTGGTTGTGCGTTGTAACGAAAATGAAATTGAAACTGTTGTTACGAATGTTTATTATTAATTCAAACTGATAAAAGTTAACCTCGCTATTGTAACTATCGTATTCAATTTACCCTTTAGCAAAACTAGAATTAGAATATATCGTTATTGAACTTTCAAGATATAAGCAAGTTTGAAAATTATTGTCTATTTGACAAGTAAGGAAGCCATATTCCCATAGATTTGTAAAGTGGATAAACGGAGAAGAGAGTGTCAGAATATAAGAAATATAAAAAAAAGTGAAGAAAAAGTCAGGAACGCCTTGTGTGGAAGACATGGCACCAACGAGTGAATCAAATACTTCAGTCGGGTCATGTCGAGTTGACATAACAAAAGTGCACGTATAAGACGATGTATGAAAAAGTCAGGAACACCTTGTGAGGAAGACATGGCACCAACGAGTGAATCAAATACTTCAGTCGGGTCATGTCGAGTTGATATAACAAAAGAGCATGTATAAGACGATGTATGAAAAAGTCAGGAACACCTTGTGAGGAAGACATGGCACCAACGAGTGAATCAAATACTTCAGTTGGGTCATCTAGAGTTGATGTGCAAGACGATGTATGAAAAGTATGAATACAGAAATGAATGTGTAAATAAAGCGTTGTATGGCGTCCCATCTTCGCTGCTTACTCCTGGTAGCAACTTTGTATTTATTTTACTTCTTAAGTCGTACACACAGTTTAAGTGCATGTAATACAAATAATATTTCTAACATAAAACGTGAAAAATAATAATTGGTTTAGTTGTAATGTTTCGTGAACACCTCATCTAGGAGAACCTGTGTATTGCTGAGGTATTTGCGTGTTATGGTATGTCAGGTCAGTAGTGATGGTTAGTGTACTGGACGCTCACGCCACTGACATCGATTATAAAATCGCCGGCTTCCTCTTCAGGGAACAAAAGATTAAAGGTAAAGATTTTGTACATGAAACATAGACTTCACAAAAGTCTTCGGACAGCTGACCGATTTGGCCAGTTGCTTTTCTATTTATTGGGCAAAGATTGAACAGTTTCTATGCGTGTTAATATGCACCATTTAAATCTGTACAGGAACGTACGGGACACTCGAAGAAGCATATTTGAAAACTAATTACTGGAGTCCGACGACCGTGAGCATAAGTTAATCTCGAAAGCAATAATAATTAATAAGACACGCACATATAGGATGATTTCATGTAAACAAAAGCAAACAAAGGATCTTATCAAATATGAGTCATATATGTATGAGTGTGTGAGAACTATAAATACAATTCCTTAATTATTTCAATAATAATATTTTAGATAATAAGTCTCCGATGTCCGATACAATTAAGGTAGTTATAATTCTTCAGTTATTAAAGTATGAGCACAATATTATGCTTGTGTGTTGCATTATACCGGTCGGAATGGCCTTCCCCCGGTATGTGGTACGTTGGCGAGGAAATGCTCGCTGCAAGAGTGCGATCGTCGACTGCAACCATGTTATTGATCCTGCTGTAAATTAGCTCCAGCACACGGAACATTAATTATTTCATAACGCGTTTTCTCGTATTCCATTGACACAATTAGTATTTCAATCGTAAGCTCGTGTTACCGTCGATTGTGACAGAAGAGCGAAGTGGCTCACCGACCGCTCGGGTCGGACGCTCGGCTGCACCACAACGACTCTAGGTATTTCATAAGTTACTGCAGTAAATAATATAAAACATTGTTAAAATAATTCGACAGAGTTAATTCATGCTACGGAAAGTGGTTGAAAGAAGTCACGGAATCAATACAAAGACATGTCCATTAGAAAATAGACGAATCAGAAGATTGTCAATCCGGCTACTGAACAATATATAAAAATCTTATTCTAACATTTAGAATGGTGGCTGGCTATGTACTAATCTATTGATTTAGATATTTAATTCAACAGCACCATTCCTCTTGCCACGCTATGCTGTGCCAGAATGTCTGTTGCGGTGTGTTCAAGAAATCATGGCGTCGACTGCGACTGAAGTTTTAAGACACAAATGGGCCATACCATTCCAAGAGAAATGGGCTGACAATAAACTGAAGTATTTGTATTAGGATCCTAATTGTGACGTTGTATGTGGTTACTTATTTATTACTTGAATCATTCGTGTTCGGGTTGAAAATATGCTTGTGTCATGGAGGAGGATTGAACACGCGATGCTTAGCATGAGAGGCACCTTGGCACACTTGACCACAAGCCTATCAAACTGATATACCCATCGGCTATTATTATGACTTCAGTTATTCCCAATCTCTTCGGTCTGTTTGCACGGGTATGCTTTTCACCACGAAACAAAACTTTATCCAAAACCTTTATACTTGTAAATACTAAATTTACTAGTTGTACGGTTTTATGTATATTTCTATTTCTACACTAACTAACTAACCATCACGCCGTATCCCCGCAGGGGTAGGCAGACAGGACGGACCGCCAAACAACTCAATCTTGGCGTACACTTCTTTGCTTCATTCACATTCGCGTCATACATTCTTCTTACACTCCTTTCTTCGTTCATTCGCTCCACATGCCCAAACCACTGTTTATTTTTAAAAAATTGCCCGCCAGATCAATTGGCATAACAAATAACGTAGTATTTTTCTTGCTACTATTATTGGCACTTAGCCCAGGTTTGGTGAGTCAGCGAGGTTTCGCGATCTACAAGTGGTTCTTGATTTACTGTTTTCTGAATACTACCAACAGTCGTAGTAAATACATACTGTATCCAACCATTGATGCTTTGCAACCTATTATCAAATCACTTACGAACGGTTTAGACCACTTATCAACTACAAAGAGCCACATAGCTGTTTTTTGTGTTGCATTTAGGAATGTGGATAATGTTCCAATGAAAATGGATATTTTTTTTCTCTTCAATATCGCAAAGCCAAATTGAATGGGCCAATGTCGCCGGTGCAACTTAAGTATATACATTATTTTTTATCATTTCATACTTATATCGGCGCTGCCATTATGGGTGTCTTTGTTGGACCATCAAAAATCTCTTTACAGCTTTCATAAGGAACATTGATAAAACAATCACATTTTAATATTGAAAAAGTGAGTTGTTAGGGGTGATTATTTATTATTTTACATGAAATAATATTATATTTAGATTTTAGGTATTTTGTTTGCGAAAGAGGGTTTCACGAATCACGGTCTGGAGATCTTTAACCCTTTAGGTGCCACCGAACGATATATCGTTCCGATACATTATTGTACTTGAGTGTCACAGAACGATATATAGCTCGAGCCATAAAATTCGTCACGCGTTACCCACGGTTCTAAAATTACCTCAAATTATTGAAAACATGTGTCTAAAAATAAGAGTAATCAAAATAAAAAAAATATATATTCATGGATTATCGACACTTCTCCAGCATTTAAAAAAAATACATGTGGCACCTAAAGGGTTAAAACCTATCAAACTATCTAACTCTTCTTGTCCCACGCATAAACCGAATGAAACAGTAAAGTATTCAATAATTTCAATGATACACCCAATTTTGCGTTGTTTTATAAATATTGGCCAATGGAAACATCGGAAACCATTGTCCAAAACATGGAAATAACTAAAGAGCCTCTAGTTTGTGAATATATTCCAGTCCCATTACTTCCTTAAACCCTCCACTCAGTCCACCTCACTAATTGCAGTGTCTGTCTGTCCTCCCAGACATTCCCAACTTGATAATCGCTGCTCCAAAGTTGTTCGTCAATTTGCCATTATTTGTTCGGTAAGTGGTTCATGGAACGGTCTGAGATCTTGTTGCGCCTAGCCGCATTCCATGACCACGCGTTTTTTTTAATGAATGGGACGCTAATCCGGATTCCTTGGATGCCAACTGTAGCACACTGCGATCTATATCACACTAGTCTGAAGGAAATGCCATTAAATTCTTATCGAGCTATGTTTAGTTACTCACTAGATATTAGATACGAACATCCAAGAATTCCAGTTCCTGCCTAATCAAATTCTACTATAATCGCTAATTTCGTAGAAATATTTATTATTTTTTTTATTTACGGACCAATGTCACTAAATAGCACTAATAGTAAAATAATTTAACAGTCATTGAATCTAAACAAACCCTGATACTAAATATGTTCACAATTGATAAATATTACTCCCTACCCATTCCTTTACCTACCTCTGCCCTGGTGTTTCGTCTTGTATTTTGTCTACCCCAATCTGTAATAAAGGTATAAATGAACCACTCTGATCCTTATTATATATAGTTTAGTATTGCACTGCCCCGATGAAGCTACATTTGTAGCGAAACCTGGTTGGAAATAGTGCAAATAGAAGTGATGTATAAATACTATTTATCATAAAAAAAGTCAACAATATTACACTTCCCGTGTATTGGAATTATGACGTGTATCAATGTAGAAAGGAGTGTCGATGAGCATCGTTAAAAATGAAAGTGTAATTGAATAGCCGTATAGAATTACCCGTGTAGTGAAAGGGGGTGAGGCCCTTGGAAGCGTAACAATATTGGGCGAAGAATAACGAGACACATTCACTGTAATGGCGGTGACATCACTCACCCAATAAAAACGGGTAGAGTTACCTACTTTCCGAATCATTTCTTTTAAAAAGTAAATGCTTGTCATACAGTCATATTTCTCTATTATAGGAGATGATATACTGTCCACGGTTTTGGTAGATTGACTTTTTTATTGCATTTTTAATAGTAGCTTTTTCTATCCAAGTAAAAAATATTTCATCTTAGGAGTTCGTAGCTTTTCAATGACTTATTAGAATATTAAAAATATATTAAAAAAAACTTAAGGAAGCTATACACTTCATTGTAATATTAAGCGCAAGTCCCGGATATACTAGAAGTTCTGATTTCGAGTCTCAGTCGCGACCGTAACTTTTTTATTTTCTGTGGCTTCTTCTGTTTCATGTTTTAATTTGAAGTTATTTTTAATAATTAATATTTGAATATTCATGGCGTAAATATCAACATTCTACATAATTCAAAGAATTCCAAAATTCTGGTAGCTTTTAGCAGAATTTGATATTTTTTATTATTCTTCAAAAAAATTTATAATTATACAAGAAAATCACGATGACGCTAAATAAATCAATGATTTTTCCTTGATATTTCTCAATATAACATTCCGCGCGCCCTGGGGGTGATTTTCTTACGAAAACGGCGCTATAGAAATAATCCATTTATTAAATTGTGTTCCATTTTCGAAAGCAGGTTCAAGATAACTAAACTCGCCTATTGGAAAAGTCTCTAGTTATTGTATTTAATTCTTGGTATGAGAACATTGTGAAAATATGAATTTTTATTTTAAATATTATGAACAAGTGAGTTATGAATCCTTTGTTCTGTCCGGATATGATTCGGACACAAACCGTCTTTCTTTTCAAACACATAACGAGCGCTGGTTGTTTCTTCTGTACAACATGAGTGTATACATTTCGAAACAAAAATAGAAAATGAATCGATTTTGCATTAGTGACTCGGTTCTACAATATCGTTTTATATCGTTTTTTTAGCAATCTACCCGCCGTATGTCCATTATGAACAGTAGGACATTCAGTACCTACCTATAATACCTACTTTTATATATATATAAATATATTTTTTCCGTTGTATTATATTTTATAACACGTGTGAATTTAAATAGTTTTTTGGGGCTATATATGTACGGTCGTATGCGGGTAATTTTGGCCGGCTCTATTCGTCCGCCCGTTTCCCATTTAATAATTTACCGCTGCCGAGATGATTCGGTGCACTCTGGGACGAACGCGCCGCGGCCGGTGGTGCATGGGGCGGTGCGGGGAGAAGTGGGGGGAGGGAGACGAGGGGAGAGCAAGGGCGTTTACCCCAGCCCGATCAATACAGCCAGTCGCCATGGAAACCGCCGGCGAGATGAGGGCTAGCCCGGGCGGGGGGACCGCGCACCTACCTACGCCGCCTCTGTGTTGGTTCTTCTCTGTTTCTCTCATCTAGATCGGGCAACGCAAACTGTGGAACGCGAGCCCAACAACTCTTTATTCATAATTTTGAGTATGAAAACATTATTTAAAAGAGAACATTTAACTTTTTGCAGTTGTAAGATATACATTATACTTGTACACACCTCTACAACCTTACTCGTAAATTTTAGTGTGAACGATATTATTTTAGCAGGAAGGTTATATATATCGATATATCAACTACTAGATTTGTCGTTTCATACAAATAAGCTTGATAATTTTTGCTCACCCATGAGTAATTTCATAAGACAACTCCCTATTGAATTCCGTTGCCTCGCTTCGAAAAACTAGCACCCTTCACTTCAAAATGACACAGACCGCAAACCCCAAATCATTTGTTCCGCCAATAAGAAACCAGAAATAGTTCCTATATAAAATATTTCTTACTCTCTCAATTTTGTGTTTGAAAAATGGTCTCGATAAAGTTAGCCACTCTGTTGGTGCAAACTTGCTGGGAGACAAATTTTCTCGATGTATACCAACAAAAGGTAACGAGCAATGCTTCTTGCAATATTTTGACTAATGAGTTAATGCACATTCTTATTGAAAAATGTTTTCGCGAACCAATTCATTTTGGTTCGGGTGTCGTTTTTAAGATCCACATGCCCTGTCTAGATATTGCAGATCGATGGTTATAGATCATAATATAATTAATGCATACCATTCAGTTTAGATTACTCACTTTGACATTTAGGAGATGTATATTATTATTACTAGATGAAACTCGACATTACCTACGTACTTTTAATCATACTAATTTTCTTTATTGTTTATTTCTAATTTTGCAACTGTTAATTCGCGGTGGAATTCTTTTTAAAGGGGTACTTTTTACATTACGTTATCTATCAGAGCACTAACGCACAATACATTGGTCCGTTATTTCAGATGCTTTTAAGCCCGCTATCAGAGATATTTGCGTATTTTTTTTATTAATGGTATCACTCGGCTTATCTTGTCAGGATTTCTAGCATGGTTTCTAACAACTTGACGAACGCAAATATCTCTGATAGCAAGCTTAAAAAGCAACTGAAATATCGGGCCATCTACAAGAAAAGCAACCTACCAAAATTAGGTCGTCATGTCTTCAGCTATAAAGCCGAAATATGTTTGTTTGTCCAACGAAGCAAGAACGGTGAACTGTGGTGTCATGAAATTTGCATATCCTCGTAAAGTACACTCTTGACCAAGGCAAATATTTTCAGTTCGTAATATATCTCTTATGAGTTATGGAGCTTTGATATTTCAATTTATAAAAAAAAAAACTGAGTTGACCGTTTAATATTTTTAATCCAAATCTCGACCGGAAGTGGGTAGTACCTACCTACATACTACTTGTTGTGTAGATGGAATTTACAAAAAATGTAAAACATCAATTTTTTTCCTTTGCGTACTTCTGATTCTGATTGTTGCGTTTGCTCCGACGGGTGTGGTACGGAGGTGGTGGTGGTGGTGAGGGGTGGTTTCGTAGAAAAGCGGCAAATTTAGAACCCAACAAACCATGAGTAATGAATGATATATTGTATTCTAAGAACAAATCGGCAAATAATAGAATAAGTTCTTTCATTTCTGCGAATGTTTCCATTCATAAATAAATGTCAAATAAATTTCTCCAAATAGATTTCTAATAATATTATTTCTACGAATCAGTTTAGTATACGAATCAGTTCAGTACAGAAATTATACATAATAACAAAAAATGTTCCTAAAACTATAATACAGGGTGCGGCAGCATTACTTCCTTTTTTCAAAACTTAATAAAAGTCGTTGTATGAATCAGAACGTTTTTATTTGTTTTTTTATAATGTAGGCACATACTTAAAGTTTTGTTTTACTTAGTTTTTGAAGATCAAATCAGGTAGGTGTCGTCTCCCATTATCCATATACTGAGTAAACCGATTTCTGGCGTTTGTCATGACTCTTGCCAGCATATCAGGCGTTATCCTGGCAATTTCTTCCTGGATGTTGGTCTTCAAATCTTGTAGAGTCCTTGGACGGTCCACGTAAACATGGGATTTCAAAAAACCCCATAGAAAAAATTAAAGGGGATAAATCGGGAGAGCGGGCCGGCCACTCCAAATCGCCCCTAATTGAGATGAGGCATCTTCAACTCAACTTCAAGTCCAACTCAACTATCCGTGGGAAAAAAATCCTGTAATATGTAAAGAACGATCGGAAAGTCCAAGGGCAGACGCATGTTTGCGCGCAGAACGCCGTGGTGATCGCAACGTTGAAGCTCTCACTCCCTCAATATTCTCAGCTGATCTAATGGGACGAGGGACTCCAGAGTGGAAGATACTCTCAGTATCGCCCTGGTGAAAGACCACCATTCAGAATTGAAACGTTGCTTGAAATGGCTTATAGCCGTGTTTGGTGACCAGATCTGAATAGCCAGGTATTTCCCCTTTTCCCCACCTTCCCTTTCTCCTTCCCCTCCCCAATCCCTTCAGCCTCACAACGTTCCCCAATTGGGAATGCCATAGTCTCACTGGCTCCAGACGGTTGGGAGCAGTTAGGGACTCTTGTGTGGTAGACATATAAAAAAAAAAAAAAAAAAAGTTCTTCGTCATATTGCACTTGCAGTTTGTCTGAACATACTGACCCACATAAAAATTGATTTCCGGTCCGGGACAGGGGTCAAATTAAAGCGATTACGAAAGGCGCGCAGGGTTGCGATCACAGAACATCCGTTCGAAAAGTAGGCCTCAAAGACAAACGCACACTCCTCACTGTTCCAACGTATGATGGCGACTAAACTGTATCGGGATAAAACTTTATAGTTCCGCCTCTCGAACGAGACCACTAGCGCTCCGCTACGACAAAAACCGACTGAATGGCGCGCATTTAAAAAAAGGAAGTTATGCTGCCGCACCCTGTACATATATATATATATATATATATTATTATAATTCCGGTTGGAGAGGTCAAGGCGTCCCCTCAACTGGCCTCTCTCGATCCGGCCCACCACGCAATTGGTGGGCATACGCATCCGCCGCCAAGACCCGGCCAAACCTCACCTCATGAACCCGAGCACCCCTGCTAAGTCACCAAACATAGTGAAACACTTGGAGTGACCTATGGCAGAGGTGTTGGTTATCCAATGATCTCGGTACCCATTCCCACCTCCCAAATCGAATTTATAATTATCACAACAGAATTTTAAAGTGTCTCGTCGGATGCTAGTTATAAGATATTCAAACGATGACACCCTTCTTTCAATATACTTTTTTATCCTATCCCCATAACTTTACCAAACTTTTAAATCGATCAGGATGAAGCATTCATAAAAACATAAAATTTTCTGGGAGATGTTTAAGTGGTTAATTGAGACATTTTATAAAGTTGGCCTTTTTATATTTTTGATCACTCATACGCACATCATAATGATGATCCATCAGCCAAACAATGTTCAAAAGATGTAAATTTACAGTCAGTATCTTCTTTCGGTGCTAAAATTATATTTTGAATCGGATATTAATTAATTTGCTGATTGACTAATGTCTAACTGATTTGTCAATCAAAAAAGTTTGTTTTTTCCTCTAAATAGTAGAATCCTCATGATGGCCTCTTCAATACGTAGTTGATATAAACCATGTAAGTAAAATAATTTATTTATTTTTATTAAATGTAATATCGTATTGTTTCCAGAATGTGGATCACAAGATGCGCTTCAGGTCCCGTAAGGGCCAGCTGCCATTCGTGGAGCTCAATGGAGAAGAGATCGCTGACAGCGCTCTCATCATCAAAGACCTTACTCAGAAATTCGGCAAGGATTTGGATGCAGGTAAATAAAACATGTTCTGGTCATCTTAAAGCCATTCTCTCCTAAAGCTGCTATTCCTTGTGTTTTCATTCATCAGATGCCCAATAATTTAGAAAATCATAAGGCTTTTATTATAAAATGTTAAGAAAGGAAAATTTGACATTATAAAGCAAATAATAGGCATGACAGTTAAAAAATAACAGTTACCAAAGTGGCAAAATCTTTCTGAATCAATAAGAAATTTATTTCCTTAAATTAAGTGAAAATATTTATAAAAATCAGCAGGCAATGAGACTTCTCGAAATTTTTCATTATCTTTATTGTTTAACAACATTTTACTTGTGTATTATAAATGGTAGTCATTAAAATTTAAATAATTTAATCTTCTTTTAAGTTTTCGCATTTTTAATCAGTTTATAATAATATCCAAATCTGACGGTAACTTATTGGCCTAATGTATTATTGGTTGACGTTACCTCTTTTTTCTAAGTCAACCCTTCCATAACATTCATTCCAACATACCGCTGAAAGCTCTATTATAATCTCTTTTTTTTTACATAAACTACGCATTGAAGAGAAAGAGTGATTTAACGGATCTCTCAGCGGCAGGGCTATATCTCATGTGCTCTTTTCACATGAGATATATTATCACAAAAATTCATTCTCTGCTATGTTAAATATACACGAGGCAGTCGAGGTTACCCACCCATTTCCACGGCATTTTAAGGAAGCAAATTGTTTTACCTTCTATCGCCGTCCACGTCAGGACTCAAATTTTCTTTGTATGAACGAAGCTACTTAATTATAAAATGACTAGACCCTCGAGTGTCATTGCGTACAAGGTTTGTTTGTCAAGAAAATAAAACCAAGATAGCCTGGGCAGTTTATCAGACTATCGCAAGGCGGTCCTATTGAGAATGAGCAATGCGATCGGCCTAGCAGCAAGTGGTATAATGAGCCACTAAGAATTAAATGTTGGGCAGATGTTTCATTCTAGTCTTTGTTTTGTTTAAGGTTTGACCCCCGAGCAGCGCAACGTGGCCCACGCCATGATTTCTATGATTGAGAACCACCTGGTGTGGATCGTATTCTGGTGGCGCTCCAAGTATCCCGACAGTGTCATCAAGGGTTACAAAGTCAACCTTCAGCACGCGCTGGGAACACGAATCCCCAATGGAATTCTCAACTTCCTATTCAAATTCTCCTATGGGCGCAAGGTATGTAGATTTTCCTTTTATTATGTGACTAATTTATTAATTTTGTAGTATTTGAGTTTTTTTGTAAGTTTTGCGTTAGTTACAAACTCAAATTCAATACTGTGCCCTCATAGTAGATAGAAACTTAATATGAATGGGTATTTAGATATTGTTAGTTATGAATAAATAGACGATTTTTTTTATTTTTATATAGTCGAGTATTGCATTGTCTAAAATTATTTTTCACATATTTATTGCGGCCGGTCAGTGAGCATCTGAGCTATGCAGTAGGTTATGCGTGATATATTTTTTTGTCTATTTTATACATTAAATTCAACAGACTCCATAATTCAAAAACTCTGGAATTAAATGTAAATCCCTGCGGTAAGCAAATAGTTGTATCAATGCGTCCCTAGACTGACTGACCGCCCCCAATAACTAACTATATTGAATTAACTTGTAGATATAATATTTCTTGTAGATGTGAAATGATATTAGATTATAAATCAAGGGAGATCTTGAAACACAGCTTATGGGAAATATTCACTTAAATCCCAGCAATTTAATTATTTAAAGTTTTTTTTGTCTTGTTTGTATTTAGTAAGTATTGCATGATAAATGTTACGTGTTGTAATAATTAATAGTTTATTTGACATATCTAGTGGTTCCAGGGAACCAAAAAAGTGAAGGCTCAGGGAATAGGAGTACACAAACCTGAGGAGATCGCCGAGTTTGGCAACAACGATCTGCGCGTGCTATCCGACATCCTGGCCGACAAGCCATTCTTCTTCGGGGACGAACCCACCAATGTAAGTCATTCTTTAATATTTCACAATTTATTGAGATAATTAAATGCAAAATAATGAAAGGTAACAATTTAAATGTTTCATGGATTACAACAAGCAGCTTGCGGCGCAGTGGTTATTAAAAAAATAACAATTTTTACTGCTTTATGACCATTTCAGTATGTTCCTATTGAAATTTTTGATAATTAGTGCCAAAAAGGTGAAATCAGTTTTTTAGTAGACATTTTCTACACAAGTCCAATGAACAGTATAATAATTAATGCCTTGAAAAAAAAATGTTTAAACCAATTCTTCGATTCTTAATATAAATGTAAGTTTTATTATATAATATGTTTTTTTTGTTGTTGTTTTTATTTTATGGCTATCACCCATTAACTCATTCGCTGCTGAAATATTTTACCTTTAAGAACTGATTTTTTTTTTTTTGATGTAAAATAAATTAAGAATAGTCATAAAATATCAGTCTTGACCCGACCTATGTGAACCATGCTTTATAAATGAGATGTCAAATTAGCCAGAGACACTGCACACATTTGTTTTGTATGAACGCTTGAGCCGCATTGTCAGCAGTCAACGTGTTAAGGGCAATCTTATTTATCATTAAATAATTTTTGAAATTTTTTTATTAAATCAAAAAATCTAATCGGTCCGACCCAGTTGCTAAAATGCTGCCATCTTAGGGAGATTGACAATTATGTAAAGTTATCTGATACAAAATAACACTCCAAATTGGACCAGTTTTTACTCTCATTATAATTAGGGGAAGACAGTAAATATAAAAATTAAAACATAACTGGAATTCCTCATTCTTTGTTTAATTGAAATACAGTGAAACTCTCTTATATAGTTTTCCAAGTGACCAGAAAAAAAAAAGTATTATTTGGGAAAACCTTATATGTGGGATAAATTAGGAGATTTTTAAAAATTCTCACCTGAAAGGACCTGAAAAAACCAATCTTCTTGAGCATGAAAACGTCTTAAGTGGGAACTTCTTAAGCGAGTTTCACTGTATTTGCCTTGAAGAATATGAGGTTGATTCTAACTATAATGTTTTATGTGCAGCTCGACATCGTGGCGTTTGCCAACCTCGCCCAGATCCATTTCATGGACAAGGAGATCTCTTACTCACTACGTGATTACATGGGCAGCGAGTGCCCCAACCTCGTGGGCCACGTGTCCCGCATGAAGGAGCGCTGCTTTCCCGACTGGGACGACATCTGCGCCACACTCGACCTCAACTCGCACCTGCCCAAGCCTGTGAAGGACGTCAAGGAGGGTAAGGAGGGCACCGACCCCGCTGAGAAACCAACGCCCGTCATCGAAGCTGACTTAGAAAAAGAAAAGGTTAATGCAAAAGACTTTTATTTTTAATTCCTCTGTGCGTATGCTCCAAACTCTTTAACATTAATTACACCCCATTACATTGGGAAACACCCCAGTCTTAATGTAACCAATTTATTGATTTAGAGGTTTTCAATATAAATACTTAACTGTAATCTCTTTGTTCCAGGCTGAAGAAAAAGAAAAGGAAATAGAGAAGGAGGCTGATGAGAATAAGGAAAAAGAAAATGAGAAGGAGAAAGAAAAGGATCCAAAATAAGATGCTTTCTAAAACATTAACACTTTTAACTGAAAGTCATATTGGTATTTTATTTATGAATCATGAAGCAAAAATTTTTGAGGTCTTTGTTTATATTTTATACTTATATTGATAATATATCAACATCTAATCAAATAGAAAAGATGTAATTTAAAGAAACTTTTGGACTGTTTTGATTATTATTGTTGCTATTCCATATTATAAGCATTTATTTTTTCTCTCGCATCATTGCAGAATTAATATTTAAAGAATCATGTTTACTTTAACCAATGTTATATTATAAGTCTACCCTTTTAATTGATAGAATTTTGTATTTTTTTACGTTAAACCAATTTTACTACAAAATTTTAAAAAATTAAAAAATACCAAGTCTGAGTGTCTCCTAAGACTGTATTCATAAATATTTTGATAGTACTATCATAACCATTTACTATTGACATAAGCTAAATATTCTTTAGGTCGCCATTTCAACTGGTAATAAATTACTGTTCTCAATGTACATTAATTATAATATGATAAAAAATAACTCTTTAGATGTTTAGAGTAGGTAATACAGTACTTCATACTAAAGATCAACACTTTTCAATTCATGATTAAATAATTTTCCCTTTTGAAAAATGAATTCTTCAAATAATTATGTTTTACATTTTAAGTTTTACTTTTATTTTTTTAGTATGTATTAATTTTGAAGTTCTTACACATCACATGAACATTGTTCTTTTTCATTATTATTATAATTTGTTGGGCATATAAAAATAGATTGTCTTAATTATGTGTGTGTTGCATGCTGATAGTTAAGTCTACATAATGAATACATATACTAACTACATAGGTGTAAGTTTATTATTATTTTCGTAAGGTCGACGCGTAACGCTCGCCCACAACCAACTACATCAACTGCCAACACTTGAGATTTGTGCGCCATGCTCTGGCCGTCTCTTGTGATTTATTGTAACTAACTAACTAACCTGTATTGCACATATTATGTTATATTCAGATCTCCCTCCCATTGGCTATCGTAGGGTTTTCAATATTGCAATTACCACTCAAATCACTTGGAAGGGATGGATCTGAATAATTACTAAGCACTATTCATTATCATCCTCATAATCATCAAAATGATCATTGTCATCAACATTTATTATCATTCATCATCATCATTATAATCGTTGTCACCATTATCATCATCATCTTCATCATCGTTATCATCATCATCATCATCATCATCATCATCATCATCATCATCATCATCATCATCATCATCATCATCATCATCATCATCATAATCATCCATCATAATCATCATCATCATCATCATCATCATCATCATCATCATCATCATCATCATCATCACCACTATTACCATCATCATCTTTAATCATTCAGCAGTAAAGACAAACATAGGTTTTGGAATATGGATCAAATTTTCAAGTCATTTTGGGAAACATGGTTATCAAATTAATTCACAGCCACAAATTTATAATCAACATTCAATTTTTAAAAAAATCACTTAAACCAGTTAAATTTCATTAATCCATTTCCATAATAATTAATTATAAATGTATGTGTACCCTCATGTGTAGCTTAACCCATTAGTCTCCACTAGCTTAGGATAAAATAAGTTCTGTTAATTTTATAATTTTCTATTATAAAGGTTGGAGTCCCCAAACTCACCTTGTCGTGCGCCACTGCCATTAATCATGTTAGAGAGATGCCCTTTGGCTGTCACTTAGAATTAATCATTCACACATACTCATGTACGAATATTATCTCTAAAATAACCTAGATTTACTTAGATACATAACTCAGCATTCTGACGCAATGCGTAGAATAGATTTTTATAATAAAGTGTGTAGAATGTATCTTTGAACTCCAAATACATTTTTTTATATCCAGGGCTTACAACAAAACTTAATCAAACAAATATAAATAACACCTAAGAACGAAGACTTCGATTACCTTTAAAAACATCTAAAGTACCTACATTTTGATATTCTAAATACGAATTCACCAATTACTTATATGGAATTTTTTCCTAAATAATTTTAAATAGGCACTTAACTGGAAATAAGTTATGATAAGAAAAATTTAACGCCAATTTTATAAAACCCGTATGACATGAATGTGTAGTATTCCTGAATTTCTATTTAAGTATTAGTGAAATGTCCATCTCAGATAATTATCCATTTTAAATTACTTTAAAGTATTGTAAAATGTGTAGTTAGTCTCTCTCTCTCAGAGAAGCTAAGGTTAGGATAAACATAAGTTTTGTTTATTTGTCACACATATTACTGAAACCCAGCTTCTTTATCGCAATGTCTGCAACATTGTTCCCTGTCTACCCTTACTAACAATCCATAATACTCAAACTCCATCATGGAGCAAATTCAAAGGCTGTTTTCAATAATTTCTCAAAAATAATGACTTTTAAAGCGACCATTCCTAAAATTATCCCTTTTTTTTTCCAAACGCTGTAAATCCCAATGTTTGTTTTGCTTCTACTGAATTACATTAATCCAAATTATTTGTTGGTCCGTTTAAAAAATCAGTTTTGCACGCTCATTATAAATACTAATCTTGTGAGTTAAGATGTTTGTGCTAGTATAGTATTGTAACATTTTTAATATATAAATATATTTTGTTTTTAAATGTTTCATCGCCTGCGTATCACCAAGAGTCATAAATACCAATCGATATGAGAATATCTGTATTGATTGGAAATTAACATTGCACTTAGTAGACTTGAAACAAGATTTCAAAATCTTTTATTTTATTGCATTATACGCCTATTATGTATTGTATTTGTGTGTGTTGATTTATTCCAGTAAATTTAATTTAATAATGAATGATATTATTTTTAGAATATTTGGGAGGATGGTGGAGTATAATCATAGTTTTATTTGATCAGCATTTCGTTATCATGTTGCTGGTGCATTAATTACTCTATTATTATTCTTTGATAATAAAGAGGTAACATGACAAATTTGTTGTTTAAACTCACCTTTCCTTCGACTGGATCACTCTATTAATGGTTGAAATCAAATAAATTTGATGATAACCCTGCAATCTGCAGGGCAGATTCCATTTGACCAATAATAAAGTGATACTTACAAAGAAACATTTTTTTAATACTGTTTCACCACAAAGTTACGAAAAATCAAGATGAAAATGTATATTGTATTAATTTCACTTTATGCGAACATTGCGTTCTTTTTATATGCTTAACCTTTTAATTATATTTTGTTTTATTTTTTACTTATTACATTTACCATATCAAGTAAATATTATTTCCTTTTTTAATTATATACATAGATGTATGAACTCACATACTAATAATTTAGGTATGCCATACTTACAGAATACAATTAATGTCACTTTCTCTATTAACTTCTATCAAATAATTGCGTGGAATAAAAATGTGTATCAAAATTTTTATTGCTAATAAAAGTAATTACGATCACTCTATTGTTTATTTCTTCCTTACTCCAACTTTTCCCTATCCAATAAACAACTTGCACTGAATGTAACCCATTCAACATTTCCAAGCATCAGCTACTTGAGTGATGTCCTGTGTGGTGCAACTTACACACTGTGGTTGCGGGTTTGATTCAACAAACCTACCTAACTAACTAAGCAGGGGTAGGCAGAGAGGATGAACTGCCAAACAACTCAGTCTTGGCACACACTCCTTACTTAATTTACATTCATACATACCATTCTGTTATTCAGACTCTTTACATGGCCCGACTTAAGTATTTGATTCACTTGATCTTGCTATGTCTTCCTTGGGAGTCTCCCAATTCTTCTACCATTCACAATAGCGACATGTATTCTCATTACACTCTTTTCAACGTTCATCTCTACATGCCTAAGAGTCTCTTTCTTAATTTTACTCATTACGTTTACATCAGCCTTGCATCCTTGAATTTCCAGATGGTTCTACCACACATATCCCTCAGGGATCTCATTTCTACATCATTCAGTCTACTTTCATCTTTTGTCAGTTCCGTGCCTCACTACCATACATCAAGTTGGTGTCAGCACTGCGTTGTGCAATGCTAGCTTCGCTTCTTTGGACATTTTTTTATTAGCGCCAATCACGTTCAGTCCTCCATTAGTGGAGTTTCCTGTATTTATCCTTCTTTTAATATCCCTATCAGCCTTTCCATTTCTCATAAATATACTTCCCAAATACACAAACTCATCCACCTGCTCCAAATATTCATCATTCATAACAATATTGCACACTGTTTTCGTACTCTATCTTTCAAACAACATAAATTTAGACTTATTTACATTTGTCATTAATGCATTCTTCATACATACTTCCTTCATCCTAAACATGGGAGACTGTAGATCTTCCATACTTTTAAAAATCAGCACTGCATCACCAGCATGTTGGGTTTTGTCATACACATTTCAAAGGAGTTGATAAATCTTGCAGTTATAAGGCTGCTTTACTTTAGTTTAATGCGTAGCATTCTCGAGAGTGGATCTCGGGTATGGGGCCAGAGGAAAATGTCTGTTTTTATTTTATTTTATTTATTTATTGATACGCAGACGGTTTTCATAGCTCCAGTGAGTACTCAGCCCATAGGTTCATTGTGCTATTTCTTATTATACCTTATTCCTTTTACAGTAACCCTGTCCCTTTGATAAAGTTCACCAGGGTTGTCATTGGATTTTTTTTTACATGGGAGGCCCTGAGGGAAATGATTTTCCTCAAGGCCTATGTCATCTTTGGGGATGCTGTGTGGAGGGTCTTTTAGAGGATAGGAAGGAGTGAACCTGGGCCTTCGGCTATGTCTCTTGGTTCCACAATATGTCTTCCCAGGCAGCAGAGCCTTCTTCCCATTAAGATGAGCACCATAGGTGAATTGGAATCTTTTCATCCTCATCACATTTCCTTCATCTATTGGTGTTTTCCACTCCCAACAGCTGCATGCGTCTTCTGAGGTGGTCCTACCAGTTCCCTCAGTGAGTTTCTGTCCATATTGAGTAGTTTTTAGAATTTATTTATTTATTATTATAAACCAAAAAAATACATAATTACATACAATGTAGGAAAATATATATGAAAATAATTACCTACAATATATAAATATAAAGATAATATAATATATGAAAAATATAAAGATTTGGTATAAACCACCAAATTTGGTGGCGAGAGCGAGCCTGTTCCGAGGTGGTAGAAATTGCAAAAATTTTAATATCCTAAAATATAAGATGAGATAAAAAGAATATATATACATATGAGATACGGAAAAGGGTAAAAAACATAGCGTGAAGTTTGTTGTTATTTTGTTGAAGTTTTTGACGATGTTGGCTGGCCTGGCTCGTCTGGGGTTAGGTTCGTTTACTAGTAGTACTTTGGATTGTCTTATTACGGGTGCGCTCTCCCATTCCTTGCAGTGCTGAGATTTAACTCATCTTTTAATATGTTGTTTGATGTGGCAAGATGCCACTCCTACAGCAGGTTCGGTCCCTCAAGCGGTGCTTCCGCCCCTTTTCTTGCTAGTTCGTCAGCCCGATCGTTCCCTTCGATACCGTTGTGCCTTGGTACCCAGGTTAGGATTATTTTTTTGATAGTAGCCAGTTCTTCAAGAATAGACCTGCATTCCATCACCAGTCTGGAGTAGCATCGGTTACTTTCCAGTACCATTAGGGCTGCCCGGCTATTAAAGCATACATTATGTTTTTGTATCTGTACCCGATACATACATTCTTCTGTGCGCAGGCTAGGATGGCTTTCATCTCAGCTTGAAACACAGTGCATTTTATTCTTAGAGGTATACTGAGTTCCCTATTGGATCCCTGTAAGCAGACCCCAGCCCCAATACCTTTCTCCATTTTGGACCCGTCTGTAAACCAGATTTTTGGATGTTGGGCCTGGTACCGTGTTCCATTCCTTCCTTATGAGGTACATCACTATAAACTGCTGTCTGAAGAAGTATTCGGCTTATTTGCCATCCTGCCTCATTCCAGATGTCTGACTAATTGCCCTCAGTCTTGCTCCAGTCTCCGTATGACTGTTTTTGGGAAACTCACATCTCCATTGACCTTCCCATTGTAATCTATAGGCTATTGCCATCACTGCTCCCTTTGTTTCAAGCTTTAGTGGGGGTAGGTTCGGCAACACTCCCATGGCTAGTATTGGAGTAGTTCGCATGGCTCCTGTGATTCCTCTGCATGTAAGTCCCTGTATGTGGTTGAGTGTGACCATCACTGTTTTCTGTGTTGTTCTCCTGGGCTGCATGCATGATCCTTGCACCTTAACACTGTTCTCGTCCACGCTCATGATCAGATGATATCTAACTTCTTCCTTGACTGAGTCGTGGGCGATCCACTTTTGTGTCTTCAGCTATGGGGTTTGGTCTTCCACCTGTTGCAGCAGCCTCTCGGTGTTTACTGCTCCATTTTCGGGGATTACTGCCTTGAATGTAACGTAGTTTGGCAGTTCATTTAAATCCACCACCTCCAGGTCGCAGCCCTGCAATTTCTGCAAGGTTGGCACAATCTCTCTCAGCCACTCTTTTGACCTGTCCCTTTGAAATGCTCAAGATCAGATCGCCGGCACCTCACTCACAAGGGCCTCCTGCTCCTTTGTGAATTCCTTCTCCCTGTTCCTACGAGCGATAGCCATACTAATTTTATTGGTGGCTTTGCATGGCAGGGGTAGGAGTTCCTCGAGACTTTTTCGGTGATGGCCCCGAGGGTTTTTCTTCCAGTGAGGTCTCTCGACTTCCCTTCTTCCGGGCTTTCTAATCACCTGGCATTCCTGGTTGCTCCCGATTACCCTCTGTGGTCCCCGTTTGTGTCTGGTCTACCCCGGGTTCGGTTGTCCCTGTGTTTTCCCTTGGCTTACGGTTATCTCTAACGATCCCCGGTTGCCTCTGGCCAGACCATTTTGGAGCCCTTGGCTGTTCCTGGGTCCCTAGTTGTCCCTAGCTGACATTTGAGGTCCCCGGTTGTTCTCAGTTTCCTTCAATAGCTCTCTCCTGCTCCCGGTTGCCTACAAGGGTGGTCGGCTTTATCCGTCCGGTCCCCTTGGCTGAAGCCCCTGCTGCAGCCACTGCTTTTTCCTCTTCAGTTTCCTTCTTGTCGCTCCACTGAATTTCTCCCTTTGGATGTGTATATTATTTACATCATCCATTAGGGAGTTCACCCCATCATCATCAGTTGTGGCTGTTGAACGACTTTCCATTGTATCATCTCTCCACTGGTTCCAAAGTTAAATAAAGTTGGTCAGAGACAGGGTGATGCCATGTTACCTAAAATCTATCGATCTACCTATATTCATTGAATATCTACCGAAATTTGTAATATTATTGCCACAATTCGTTTTTAATTAGGTACTCATAATACGGGAAAAAAATAATACAAATCCAAGAAATAATAATTATCGTGAATCGTTATCACCGAATCTCCCATCCTTTGTTTCTTTAACTACACAATGAAAAGATATCGTGTCACATGTTTTTGTGATTCAAGTTGTTACAAAAATATGATGAATTTCAATTATATATCCCCCACCGCTTGTCGATAGCTGTTGCGCCTCTTTTAGCTCCATATTTTATTTTTACGCATAGCCTAAGTCAGATTGCAGCGTAACAAAATATAATAACTAGCCCCGATTATACACCGAATTAGATGGATGTCGCCAATGAGGTGATTTTTCATGAAAAACGGCGCTATACAAATTATCCAGGTATTATTATTATTTGCATAACATGCATAATGCATATTTGGGCATTTATTTGGACGTTAAGTATTGCAAATTAGAGTATTTTTTCGTCAATATAAACATAGTTCAGTCACGTTTCATTCTTTGCACAGCACATCCGTAGAGATTACCTGCCGAACTCATACTGAACAACTGAACGGCCAATGTGTGGAGGCCGGTTCGCCCGAGTTCGGCCAACTAGTTTGATGCCCTGACTACACGATCGGCCAACATCAGTTTGGGCGATTGTGTAGAGGGGTAGTTCATGTGCGTTGGCGCAACGTTGGCTCGAGTTCGGCGAGTTCGCTCGAGATCGCCCCGGTGGCAAACTAGTTGGCCCAACCTTCAAAATAGTCGGCCGAACTCGTAAAAACCGGCCTGTACACATTGGCCGTGTGGTACGTGTTCGGCAAGGGATCCTAATACGCGTGATGCGTAAAGAATGAAACATGACTGAATTATGTTTAAAATGACGAAAAAAGACTCAAATATGCAACTAACCCCCAAATAAATGCCCAAATATGCATTATAATTGGATAATTTGTATAGCGTCACTTTTCATGATATATCATCTTAATAGCGAAATACATGTAATCCGATGTATAATTGGGGCTAGTTTATATATTTTTTTGCATTGAAATCTGACTCAAGCTATGCGTAAAATAAAATACTAAGCTAAAACAGACGCAATAGCTATCGACAAGCTGTAGGAATTATCAAATTTAAATTCGTCATATTTTTATAACATTTTTAAAGACAAAAAAATGTGACAAGATATTTTTTATTTTGATGTTCAAGAAACGAAGAATGGGTGATTTGATAATTAATACACAATAGGTACCTATTATTTATTTCCTGTATTATGAGTACCTAATGAGAAAAGAATTGTGTCAATAATATTATGCATTTTGGCAGACTTTCCATAAATATCGGTAGATTGATTGATTTTAGCTAAAACGGGATCACTAGTTTTGAGTTTATATTTGGAACGTTGGCCGAATGTGTAGTGGCTCGATTTATAGTCACTACACGATCGGCAAACGTTCAGAGTTTGGAGTTCGGACGTTGGGCGATCGTGTAGTCGGGGCATAAAGGGGTAGTTCGTGTGCGTTGGCCCAACGTTGGCTCGAGTTCGGCGAGTTGGCTCGAGATCGCCCCGGTGGCGAACTAGTTGGCCCTCATGCCCTGACTACACGATCGCCCAACGTCCGAACTCCAAACTAGGAACGTTCGGCCAAGCACACGAACTACCCCTCTACATAACCGTCCAAACGGAGGTTGGCCGGTCATGTAGTCGGGGCATTTCACAATCGCCCAAACGTTTTGAGGTTGAGCAATCGTGTAGTCGAGGCTATAGCTGCAGTTATGTAATCAAATGTATTATTTGTCTATACTCTTCCCATTCCATAGAACATACATTGTTTCTCTTTGGTTTCCATAGAAAACTTTTCAGTCTCCCTTGCTCAAAAATTACATTCGTATTCATTTTTATGTATTCGTTCATCACCACTCATCGCATTATCTTATGTCATTTATATTATACGTGTTTATCAGTGATTTTTAGTGCTAAGTTTAGATTAGTTGTTAAATTATAGAATCTTTCGTCCATCAAAGTAAAATGGTATGCCGCTTTCAATGACTTATTACAAACATCTTTCGAGTTGACTTTTTAATATTATTATTGTCGGTGATCCAGCAGCTTATCTGTCTAGCAATCCTTTCTAATCAGTTTAAACAAGCGTTTTCTTATCGGATCCGATTTTAACATTCACTGTACGTGAAACATTTGTAACCACTTTTTATTTTTCAAGTGCGGGGTTAAGTGTCAAAAATTATCTCTCAAGTTCCCTAGTTTGATTGATGGTTTGATGTAAATTAGATTTTAAATGTTGATATTGTAGTTATCTAGTTAGTTGTTTAACGCCCATGTGATATTTCATTCTAATTTGTTTTTTAATGTGACAGGTTTTGCATGACATGGCGTCATGGAAAAATATCCACTGAAAGGAATTGGCTCTTCGCCTACCAACATAGGTTCTTCATATAAGTCAGTTTTAGGAAAGGTAAAACCATTTTTCTATCCTTATGCACTTGTGAATGTAATATGGGCTTGTGTATCCTGTATCCAGCCTTTCCCATATGTTACCCACAGTTGGTATACTTTTACTAGAGACACGGCTCGGGCTTATCCCCGTCCTGTTCACCACGATCATGGTTGATTGTTAAGTCAATCACTACAATCCTACATATTCACGTTAGATTAGTGTTAGCCCTTTTAAAATCATCTTGATATTACGGAATGACTACAAAACACAATTACTACTATTAGCCATCATGGTGATTTGTGTACATCAAACTTAGTTGTTTTTAAAATTTGTTGTATTCTTAATTTTCCATTAAATCTATTTTTTCTTTGAAGGTGGCGCGAATAGGCAGCGGAGGGGACTCCCCTAGTGGGGAACAGCCCATCCTCTCACCCAACCACGGGACCTTTTCTCACAGTATGTACTCCATATATTAAGTTACTGCTGGCTCATGTCATGAATTTTTCCATATACTCGTACATCTCGATATAGTTTCATAATTTTTGGGTTGCAGTCATACCAATTTCCAGAACTTAACTATTTGTTGTAAATGTTGACAGATGAAGAAGAAAAGAGAGATGGATGAAATATTTTGTACAGGTCACCAAAAGCAACCCGAGTAACATTGATATGAATGATGATGGGGTGAATGTTACCAAAATCAGCATGGATGAAATAAAAAGATCGATTAAATGTATGAAGAACGGTAAAGCTGTTGGTTTTGACAGTATTGCTGCTGAATACTTTAAAGGAGATAGCTGTATATTTCTCACATGGTTGTGCAAAATTTTTAACCAGTGTTTCGAGCAAGGTTAAACACCATTAGATTGGTGAAGGGCTGTGATTATGCCCCTATACAAAGGTAAAGGGTCACGCATGGGTTGCGAAAATCACAGGGTTATTTATTTATTTATTTCATCAAACAAATAACGGGAATATAACATGCATACTACTTCTGTGCCAGACGTGTGGTACACAGGCATACTGTAGGACTTTGCACAATATACACTTCTGTGCAAAAATTCTTGCACAAATTTGCTCTGCGGGCCTTGTCCATGGTTGATGCGAGGGTCTGGGTCCAGTGGGTGGTAGTAGATCGATGGGGGTCCAGAGTAAGCGGTGGTTAGAAAGAAAGAACGCGAGTATAGCAGAAGTCGTAGTGGACGGAGCAGTCGAGGGAGCGGAGCGTCTTGTCAAGCAGGCGGTTGCTGGCTAACTGACGAATGGCTATTTTCGCCCTCTATTCCCCGAACCAGGCGTTATCTCGAGCGCGCTGTTTGGATTTTCGCGACGCTAGTTGCACCTTTCTGTGTCGATAGCGTTGCGAAAGTTTTATCCGATAACACCTGTCTCCTTCGAACTGCGTTGCCTCGCTCTTTCATTTTTTTAGGTCATTCTTTGCAGTAACGGGACACTCCCCGCCGCCTGCACAATATATCACAAGTTTGCACAAAACGTTTGGCTAGGGGGGGCCGGACCAGTTATGCAATTTAAATATTTATTTTCCGCTTGGTCCCGGCCCCATACAAGTGTCGACAGTATAATTAATTATTTCATTCTCTACTAACTATTGCCGCAATAAACACCTCGAAAGAGGCGAAAACATCCGACATAACTTCAGTGTAGTGGTTACATTTGGGCTAACTCTATTATTATTTTTTTACACAATATAGTTTACAATAATTTATGTCACATTTTATATAAGAGCAGTACCTACATAATAGAAAAATTAATACATATATATTAGAACAGTTATAAAAAAGAGCTAAGTATAATACATTTATGGCTGTACAAAACCTGCCTCACTAGGTGAACCTGTATTGAGGCAGAATTTTCAGCAAATTATTTTGCATATTTTGCCAATAGTTTACATAAAAATATGGCATATAAGTTTTCCTGTCAAAACAGGAGTTCCACAAGGGTCAATTTTAGGTCCAACGCTCTATATTATCTTTGTATCACTTATGAACAAAATATTCTCGTTTGTTAAACATTATGTATATGCTGATGATACAGCACTTATAATATCCCATGAAAATTTGGATACTGCAATAAAATTGTTACAGGTAGACTTTATTTCTTTATTAAAATGGTCACATGACTCTGGTCTAATAATCAATGCTAAAAAAACGAAATTGATGCATATAAGATCCCCGCATGCAAGGTACAGAGAGGCACCTGTAATCATATCCCATTCATTTAATTGCATTCACAATAATACCAAACAGTCCTGCGCGTGTACAAGTATCGAATTAGTCAACCAGTACGTGTATCTAGGTGTTACGGTGGATTGTAATATGAAATGGGACGTACAAATTTCCAACCTCTGTAAGCGACTTCGAGCCATTGTAGGAAGACTCCACAAGATAAAATTATACGTGCCTATAAAAACTATGAAACTAATTTATTTGTCTCTAGCAGAATCGACTATAAGGTATGGTATAACTTCTTTGGGACACTCCTGTAAGACCAACATAAAACATTTACAGCTGATTCAAAACGCCATGGTAAAATTGTTAGTAAGTAAAACAGTTTTTAACCAAAGGCGAGACATTGATATCATGTACAAATCAATTAATGTATTACCTGTTCGTGGTATTTTGTGGCATAAAATTCTACTGCAACATATATCTGAAAGTCCGTATAAGGCAGTGGTGGATCATGTACACAATACACGTTTCACACAAAATATAGGAATGATAGTGCCAATATTTCAAAATAAATATGGTCAACGAACCCTTGAATACATTGTACCATTTATATTTAACAAATTGCCGTACGAATTTAAAAACAATTGTCCTATGATGAAATTCTCACTGATGTTAAAGTGTTGGCTTTTGGAAAGTAACCTTGTGTATTGATGGTAACAAATATGACGGTCTCCATGGTTGTATAGCTCCTAGATATCTGGTGTACTTACTGTTACGGTATTACTATTATATTTAAGTCTATCCTCATTGTAACCAACCTGTACTGCTGTTTTATGTATATATCTTTTAAATTTTTATTTCTTAATCTATTTAATACTTACAGATGCTTTGATATTTCTGATATTTACGTAATAGTTATATTTTTGTAATATGAATGTTTTTATAATGTTGATATTTTTAAAAGTATTGATGTTTTTATAATATTGATATTTTTATAATATTGATACTTTTATAATATTGGTACTTTTATAATTTTGATATTTTTTATGATATTGACATTTTTATAATGTTATTTAAATCGGTGTTATAAGATTGGACTCTAGTATCTCAATAACAAATCTGTAATGCTTTTACCATTATTTTTTCTCTTTAATTTTTTTTTTTTTTTCTCAACTTATGTACAGGACAAGATGCATGCGCCTAAATATAATAATTTTTGTCCTACATTTGTATGATGATTGTAATTTATTGTTGTATTATATTATATTGTTGAAATAAACTCCTGCTGACAAGCTACTTGCAGTGGCTTAGCGGGTATAAGTTCCCACTGTATATAATTAATATTATACAATAAAAAAAAAAAAAATAGTAATATATTATTTTAGTTTACCAACATTGCTTACATACATACATACAATACTATACAATACAACACACAAAGGTTTTACACAATACTACAGTAACTGTCAATGACAAGACGTTTGGGTGAGGGCAACCAGTAAAGGATCGATCATTAGAACATATCCAAATTTTAGCCTGCTTCGTTCAGTTGGCAAGCTGTATGGTAGGATATTGATTGAAAGGGTACAAATTGAAACAAAGGATAAAACATGAAATGTGTAAGGTGCATTCATGAGTGGAGGGGGTGCATGAATCAGGTTTTCTCATTGCATATGCTCACAGAGAAGTTTCTGTCAAAAAACTAGAAACCTTTCTGTGCCTTTATTGATCCACAAAAAGCATGACTGTGTTGACAGGAAATAGTTATGGAAGGTATTGTCCAAGTATGGAGGGAATAAGAATCTCATATAGGCAATCACGTCTCTCTGTACGAGGGAAGCGTTGTATATGTTAAGGTGAACGGTGGTTTTACAGGATGGCTTGGTATCGCAAAAGGTGTTAAGCAAGGCTGTCAGTGTAGTTATTCAATCTATACCTACATAAATAATTGTTTGCAAGAATTGAAAGGGGTGGGCTTGGGTGCGATAATGAGTAATCTGAAAGTATGTTGCCTGTTGTATACTGATGATGCGGTGCTGATTACTTACAGAATGGAAGATCTACAGTCTCTCATATCTAGGATGAATAAAGTATGTATGAAGAATGAGTTAATGATGATTTTAAATAAGTCTAAAGTCATGGTGTTTGTAAGAGAGAGTACAAAAATAGTGTCCAATATAGTTGTGAATGATGAATACTGTGAGCAGGTGGATGGGTTTGAGTACATATTTGGGAAATATGTTTACAAAAGATGGAACGGCTACACTAATATGGAACGGCTACTAATATGGATGTTGAAAGAAGTGTAAATGCAGGAAACTACACAAATGGAGGACTGAACATGGTTGGCGCTAACAAAAAAATTATCCAAAGAAGTGAAGCTAGCAGTCCACAATGGAGTGCTGATATCAACCATGATGTATGACAGTGATGCATGGAACTGGCATAGGAAGGATGAAAGTATTTTTTGTTTGGAAGTTTTAACTTACCATGTACTTTTGCTATTTTTGATTTATTAAATTCGCTACCGATTTCGACACAACCGTGCCATTAACTAGCGTTCTTAAAACGTGTTCTTAGTTGTGTCGAAACCGGTAGCTAATTTAATAAACCAGAAATAGCAAAAGTACATGGTAAATTAAAACTTCCAAACAAAATGTCTAGAAATTGCTATATAGTGAATGCCGAAAAAATACAAGAAAGGATGAAAGTAGACTGAATGCTGTAGAAATGAGATCCCTAAGGCGTATGTGTGTTAAAACTATGTATGAGATTTTCAAAAACTGCAAGTGTAATGAATAACAATTGACAAATAGTTTGTTAACTGTTTGTCAATCCATACCTTGAAGCGCAAGCATGGCATTCTGTTTTAAGGCATCTAGAACTGTTCTGTGTTGTGCTTTGGTGATTTTCCATCCCATAGTTGTCTATGAAATGAACATGAGAAAAAAGGAAATTTTTCATTCAGAGCAGGTTAATGGGTCTCGCTGAAAATTTATTATTATTGTATTTTAAAATAAAGCTGTTAAATGCAAAAACTTCATAATAATTGATATCTAAATACCGTTGTGCAGTAAAAATTTTTAGTTTGCCTTAATTCGATTAAGTTGCGGCAACATTAATAGTTATCGATTATTTTTAATGATCTATATATTTACATCATAAAAAATTACCTATAAATATATAAAACCATTATGAACCATATATTTTACATTTTGAGCAACAAGTTAGCTTAATATGCTTGTGAACTGTGAATAGGTTCAGTCTAATATTGAAGTTATTTTTGCTGTCAAAACTCATGAACCCCTTAAGTGATTTTTTCAAAAAAGTAATATCATTTAATTATCTAATTAGAATCACTATTTCCTCTACATGATCTACAGCATTCGGTTTTTTAATTTTTTTAAGTTTGAACTGTTTTTTCCCCAATATTTTGACTAATACTCATATTGCTGTTTCTAAAATATTCTCATTATAATAACAAGAATTTGTTGTAGTAATTATTTTCTTCTCATTTTGCAGGTCCTTCTGTGAGATACACTGGTTCCATTTCCGGTGAGTTATATTTTTGAATTGTTAACAGCGTATAAAAATACAAAATTTTCAAGTTTGTTCTCAATATTATTTTCTTTTTTGTCAAATGTGCATAAGTATAGATATCAAAAGTTATTTAAATATTCAGTTAGATTAATGTTACTTTCGATTTTCTTCAACATTAATTTATATTTAACAAAATCGGCACATTAATGGTGTCAATAATTATTATTGATGACCTCATTTTCCTTTCCTTGATAAAATCTTGTTGTAAAACGGCACATAATTGTCTTCTGTGATCACAACAAAAAATATGAATCATCGCTCATTACAAGATTATATTTATAATAATAATGAAAGTATTAAAATATTATATATTGGTTCTTTTAAAGTTTTTCAAGAAAGTAACTCTTATAGTAATAAATTTCTAATCATGATTCACGCTCATTGTTGAATGGCTTGAACTAATTATTTGTTTATGTGATACATTTTTGAATGCAGAATTTTCTCCTTACGGTGTGTACTATGCGTACAGAATAATATCTGATAATTCACGTCTTTCAATTTCTTCTTCGTCTGGTGGAGGTCATAGTGGGATACTGAGGTTATTCAGCCACTTGACGGCATCGGGAGTCACTTGGTTCAGCACAGATGTGCCATAGGGAAACTGATGAAGAAGACATTCTTCTACAGTGTGTTCTATTGTTGGAATGTGTTCACATTCACAAAGTTCGGAATCCTTTATGCCCCATTTATGTATCATATACGCACACAGGCTGTGACTGCACCGGATGCTGTTTAATGACCATCGGGCGGAGTAGAAGGTTCCATTCTATTTTGCATCATAGATCAAGTGGTGACCGTATATGGCTGCCCATTCATTAATCTCTTCGCCAGCTTTGTCTACAGAAGAATAGGAAGTGGTGACTATTGAAATCCCGTGCATATACTGCTGGGTGTTCCTTGGGTGGCAGTGACAGGGTTTGGCCCCATGGCTGGTTTGTATACATTTATATGATATAAATGGTCAATTTTTCTGAGCACCGTTTAGTAACTAAAATCACCTCAAGGGAACTTTACATCTTGTTAAAGTTTGTAGCCCCTTTTAAATAAATATGTTTTTATACTTTTCTTAAAGGTTTCGAGATTGCTTTCTAATCTCCAAACAAATGTAAGGTTATTCCATCGCATATTCGACACATCAGACTTGGCCGATCTGAGCGTGAGTTGCCTCTGAGTAAGATTGTCCCTCATGCAGAGATCAGTCAAGTATGATGGTGTCAGCCCGTTCAGTGTCTTGTATACCATAAGACAAATTTTAAACCGAAATCTTTCTGTGACTCGAAATCAATGTAGGAAATCACGCAGAAGAGGAGTGATGTGACAGTATTTGGTGGCACCGCATATTAGACAAGCTGCTGTGTTGAATACTCCTTGCAGTCTGCTCAAATGTACATTCGGCAGACCAGCATATAAACTATTACAGTAGTCCAATCTGGAGAATACTAGACCATTTACTAGTCTTAGTAGATTCTGTTGGGAGACATCTTATGGACTTCAATTGTCTTAGAAAAAATACACTAGAATTAACCATATTGCCAAGTTGAGTATTCATTGTAACTATATTTTGGTCCAAAAAAACAAACTGATTTTAAGGGTACAATATCCACTCCAGAGACTTATTGGACTATTGTCAAGTCTTCTGGGTGATGCAATCCACATAAACTCAGTTTTGCTTGCATTCAGCTTAAGCCTATTTGTATACATCCAGTTTAACACTTCATCAATACAGTCATCATCCACTTCACAAGGATCACAAATTTTAAGAAGAAAGTAATTATTATTATAGCTGTGACAAATTAGTCCTTGTGAAAAAATGAATGCTTCTAGATCACTGGTGTACAATATAAACAGAAGAGGACCCAGTACAGACCCCTAGGCACACCACAACAAAGAAAATTCGGTAGATCTCTTACCCTCACAAGCCACTGTCTGATATCTCTCAGCCAAATGAGGTTATCCACTTTAGTACAGAGCTGTCAATGCCGTATTTGTGTTTCAGTTTATGAATTAGTATTTTTTATGATTTTTATATCTCCAGTTCGAATCCCTATGGCACACAGGCTGCAACGTTTTATGGGTTATGTCAGTCAATTTGTGTTTGACAAATGTGGCCATAACATGTTTTGGATGACTTTGTGCAGAGACAATGTCGTAGCTGGGAATCTGTAGTCGAAGAGATTCTGCCACATGTGTCTCTTGCAGTAGCGGGATGTCAGTATTGTTAGCATTTAGCACTCGTGTTAAATATTCCACTTTCGATCGTGATATGTCTTCAATGTTGAGTGACATAATGTTACTTTGAGGTCCACATATGACTCCATCCACCTCTGTCTCCTCGACCGGAAGGTCTATAATAGATCTTCGGTCCCTCATTTTGTGGCATTTAAACTAGTTTAGAGCACCGCACTTTTTTTTTTGCTGGTAGCCACATCACTATTGAAAACTACCCACACACCTGGCGACAATACTTTTTATGCTCGTATTCCATACGGACACGTTCGCCCTGTGTGACAGCTAGCGCACTACTCAATTAAAAATTATGTATCGAACCTAACACTAATCTATGGCAGTAAAACCTCTATGTGCAAAAGAGGGATGGGGAGCAGACCCATCACAACCACACAAGGAAACAGGGAAGAATGTAAAACTGAAACAAAAAGTTTCAATGTTCTATTATTTCAGCTACCCAAATGATGTAATTCTATTTTCTACATTCCATCGCCTTTTTCTACTAGTAATCTTTTTCTGCTACCCTGCAGCTCAGCAAACATACTATCTATGAAGTGCTGTCTAACGGTCTCTCCTCTGTACACCATCTTTCCTTTGTCCCCCCCCCCCCCTTGAGATACACATCCATTACTTGTTGGTTTAGGTTTAGGCGAGGAACAGTATTTCTTTGTTGTTGCTCTGTCTCTACTCGATCTATATTATTTAATATTTATGAACATATACATACATTTTAGTAGGTATTAAAAAGGGGCTTATTGCCAGGTTTATCCTCTGGCAATAAGCCCATCTTGAATACAACTCTATTCGGACTCTAATTGTAAACAAGTTCTGAAATTATGATGGTTATGCTTTTGAATCCTAGCAACACTCAGGAAAGGCTAATTCAACAGTTTAGAGACTAATGAATCCGTGATTAGAGCTACATTCATTACGAGTTTATTTCATGAAACAAAAATGATTTTCTTCTATCGGCAGTTAAAACCATATGTTCATTGTTAAGTTACCCTACGTCTCGACTTTTAAAAATTTTAAATTTTTATTAGTTTCTATGTAAAGATTGTACACGTATGTGACTCAAGTAATAAATTACAAGTATAATGCATATTATGTAAATAGTATGTAAGTATAATGCATATTATTATAAAGTCCACAATATTCACAGTCCTCTTCACTAGGGTTTCCTGTTCTGAGGCGGCCGGCACTTTATTTTTTTTTAACTAAATATCCACTTGTCTTTATAACAATAATAATAATTGGATGATGTGTATAGCACCGTTTTTGTTAAAAAACCTCAAGGGTTCCGTTTGCAAGTTCATTATCACTCAGTTCTCTCAGCCATGTTTTGACTTTAGTTTTTTAAATATTCATTTCTGTTTATTATTTTTTTTATTGAATTGGTAGGTAGGGCATTATATAGTTTCGCAGCATGAAATTTAATATTCATCTGTCCAAAAGATGTATTAAATTTGGCACTAAACAGTTTTGGCTTATTGCCCTGGTTGAGTATTTATGCTCGGCAGTGGAGTATTCAGATATATATTTTTAAAGTTTAAATAAGACATTTTTTGGGTAAAGTTTTTGTATATTGAAAACTTTTAAGTTTTTTAATATTTTGTGCGATGGAGTTCTAACCGGCACTTTCAGAATTATCTTAATTACTCCTTTTTGGGCTATGTTGATCTATTTTGGGCTATGTTCCTACTGTATATTTTCTCCAGGCCCTTGGAACATCGTTGTCATGGCCTGAAAAAGTGATTCAAGACCATGTATGACATTTCATCCTCGCATCGAAAACCGAAGGGTTTCTAAACCATTGGTACGCTAGTGATGTCTGCTGGTACGTGGATAATTTGTACAATAATGGAACACTTAAATGCTGTAAAAAATTTAGAATGCACGCTTGTGTCAGTAATTAGGCGTTTAGCGAGAGAAGTACCAGTCACTGTATTGTTAATTAATCTTATTTTAACATATATTATTTTTGTAGAATAATTTTTTTTAGAAACCTGAAATAATATTTTTCTAAAAGAAAGACAAACATTTCCGGTTACGAATAACTTGACAATACTTTGAAAAACTCCTACTACCATCATTATAAGCGGAAGGTGTTGCTTGTGCAATTTTGGAGGACTTAGCCTTAGCCTGGATGGTAACCTGGTGCATTTGTCAACTCAGCCACTGACAAGTATATACATATATATATGAAGACCCCAAGGCAAGAACCTGTTAACTAACATTTTTGTCAAAAATGAGTTAATATTCTCACTAAACTAATTTGGGTAGGCTATATCCAATGATCACAACTTCAGATCTTGAAAATGGCAAGGACATGTCTAATTGAAAGGGTTTAACATGTTAACCGCACATTTTGTTGCAACTCAAATAATTTTTTTATGTGAAGAACATGTTATTTTCAATTCTCATGTTAACATGGTCTTGCCATTCTCGTTGATCGACATTCTGTAGTTAACATCCTCTCTGCTTTTTGGTATATTTCACTTTCGATTGTGATATGCCTTCAATGTTGAGTGACATAATATTAGTTTGAGTCCACATATGACTCCATCCAGTATACATGTATAGATATGGTGAATATTTGAAATGGGTTCTATAATTGTTGGGCTTTCAAATTTTATAGAAGTTATAAAAAATGATAGAAACCTGTTAAAAATCGTAAAGTAAAAGAAAATCTTCACAGTGAAAACTGCAGGTTTAAATACAGTTAAACAAACATTTAGATTTATTCTTTGAATGCGGAAGCACAGTCTGCCTTTTTACTCAACAGACAGTTCCAAAGAATTCAAAATAGGAAGTGGTAAATTAGATACTTTGAGCATGAAAGTATCTATAGGCGAAATATCACCGGCAGTCAGTGGTAGTGGTAGAAGTCGTTATCACTCACAACCCAACAAAACTCCGAACGTCCACCTTGGTTGTGACAATGAACATATCAATATGTTCCCTTCAGAAGCCCATTACTCCCGCAGTAAAACCCTAACAAACAGTATCTTCCTTCAGATTTATCAACCCCCAAAATGTGTGGGTTGTATACTAAGTTTTGCGGAGAAAGATAATGTTATCCTAGTTACTATAAACAGATATACTTGGGTATTTACAGAGGAATTTAACCTGTCCTTTGATGTGCTCAAGACAGATATTGTGGAACCTGTGACATCAAACAGACTGATGATAACCATGTGAGCATGTATAAAGTTCATTTGAAATGCAAAAAGGTGATAAAAAACGATCATCAGAGAATGATGTCACCCGTTTCATCACATTCGACCTGGAAAAACTCCTGCCCCCCCCAAGGATGTCAACAAATGTTGCATTTTACTTGAGAAAATTATTATTATACAGTTTGGGAGTATATTAGGTTACCAAAAATGTTAACAGAGCATATTTTCATATTTGGACCGAATGTAAAGGCGGCAGAGGAAGTGAAGAAGTTGCCACCTGCTTATTGGCGTTTGTGCACTCCATTGGTGAATGAGAATCATCTTATTGCCTGGAGTGATTTTTGAGCCGACCATATCATTTCATGGTCATATTTTGGCAGTATTTAATTTAATTGTCAAAAAAAAAAAATTATTGACCACGAATTTCCTGATGTTGGCCATCTTACACGGACCCTGACAGGGATTTTGCGTTAGTGGAGAAAATTGAAATACTAATCCATACAATGAAATGGGATGACATCCAAAAACTGATGCCGTATATAGAGGAAATTTTTCGTGGATTTTTTAATACATAATTAAAAACGCCATTTGTACCCTTTTCAAATACACAACTAGTTTTGAATATATGTTTAATATGGTTGATATTTTAAAATGCATAATATTGTTTAAAATTCTTGTTCTTACCATTTTACATTTGAGACACTTCTCTCATTCCTCTACATGGCTAAAACATGCTAACTACATTTCTTATAGAAAAAAGTTGTATATTTTTATTTGTTATGCAGAGATGCATTAAAATGCTATGTATAAAATTAATTTAATAAGCTACAACATTCATACAAAATAGTTTGTGAATTTGTGATGATAAACACTTTTTTTAAACAAAACGCAAAGGTATAAATATCTCAGAATGACTCGATTGTTAGCAGGTTCTTGCCTTGGGGTCTTCATATATTATAAGTACATGCTCTTTATGTAACAATTGTCTGCGTGATTTTTTGTTGTTAGTGTCACTGAAATTATAGAATTTCTGTTTTGGAAATGTTTGATAACGGTTGGTTTTTGAGGTATTGTTTTATGGGATACTCCATTATTGTTAACAGAATAAGAGTTGATCTTCACTATTGAATAAATAACTTTCTTTCACATTCCTTGTGTGATTATTCATTGCTGCATAAACCCCATTAGTTCAGTGGTGATTATCCAATTGCTTGCAAGCAGTCCTGTAGTTGATGCTATTATTCAGATTGACAAGTTCGCAATACGTCTCTCTAACAAATGCAATCATGCCTGCAAGACATTTTGCTTTATTCCCATTACAGAACTGTTTGAATTGAATTACTAAGGCCATTCATTCCATACATAGTTGTAATTGTGAAGAATGTTGAGCCCGTGCTTTTATTGGCTGCAGCTTTTGTGCAAGTGTCTGCAGAAGTATGTGAAGTCACAATGTTCTGATACGGGTTCAAGTTTAATCCAATTACATTTTTGCCATAGTGTTCTCAATCATTTTACAATGCTTTCACATGTTAAGTCCTTTTAATAGGCCTTCCACACGACTGGTTTTCCCGATACTAAAAAAGCCATGGGGTCATCTGGTCGTCCTTTCCTAAAGTTGGTATGCATGACTTAAGGAAAGGATGACTGGTTGGTCGAACCTTTCGACGTCATGGCTTTTTTGGTAGGCATGACTTAAGGAAAGGATGACTGGTTGGTCGAACCTTTTGATGCCATGGCTTTTTTTAGTATCGTGCAAACTAGTCGTGTGGAAGGCCTATTAGATTGTCTATATTTTATGGCATTTCTTGTGGTAATATTTTTTTTGATTCATTCATAATAATCACGCTATCTCTCCATAGGGGATAGGAAGATGGAATGGAACACCACACAATGTACTGGCACACACTCATTTATTTGTCCACATTCAAACAAACTCTATTGTTATTCTGACTTTTGACATGCCACACTCTGGGATTCGATTCTCTTGATTGTGCCGTATCTTTCTGGAAGATCACCGACTTGCATGCCATTTATTCCCCCCTGGCACTCCTTTCTTCGTCACACTGTTATACTCATACCACAAATTTGGTATCAGAACTCAGCTATGGCCTGCTTGATTCGTTTCCTTTGCCTTTTTTTTATGATACTACTGCATTCAGTCTTCCTTTCGTTTGAATCGGCAGAATAACAGGGATCGTTCAAAAATTCTAAATGGCCCTGATTGCCGATTTTATGACAATGTCAAATATGATGACATGGAGCTCAAATAATTAAGGCCGGTCACAGAATCGGAATGGATTTTAGAAATTATATGTTTCAAAGAATTTTTAATAATTTATTTTGGAATCCAAATATTCTAATTACTTTAAATCGATATTTTTGGTATAGCTACTTTCTAAATATTTACACCTTTTTTTAGATTTACTTATACATCATTGTAGCATTATTTAAATGTGTTTTATTTTTATGTTCCACTAAGAAGTTATAATCTTCTTGGAATATATTATTATTTTATTGCCAGGTATAAAATACACATTTACCAGATTTAAAAAAAACCGTAAGCCACAAATATAACAGAGATACTATAGTGATAACAATGTTTACCTTCTGATAATAATATTTTATATCTACCGGCCTTTTTTTAGCATAATTTAGAACATTTCAATCGCATAATAGACCTACTTTTAGGTACCTTTGAAAACCTACTGAAACCATTTAGGTACCTTTTTAATTTTTAATAATAATACCTTAATAAATAAAAAAAGTTTTTTTCATCGTGTAACATATTTCTGACACAACAAACCCCCGGTTTGGTCATCATAATTTTTATTTTTTAAACTTGCAACACAGACTCTTTCACTCATTTTGTTCAGCTGTCAAACTTATTTTCATTTTTAGACATGTCATATTGAGGAAGATGTGGGCGCGTAATTCTTTATTGTGATTCATTTGAAGACATTTTCGGATAGTTTTCAGTTGTAAGAACGTTGATTTGTTATGCTTCGCAGTGCTAGTGTTTGATTTAAACCTATTGTCGATTATTTGTGTGCTTTTGTCGAACATTTTTCGCTTGGTTAATTTTTCTTTTTTTGTTTCTTGTAGGTGAAAGTATAACATTCGCCGGGATGCAAGGTATGTTAAATATTTTATTAGTTTTATTGATTTAAGATTAATGTTATATTCATGTTACTGGTTTTAGGAGTAGTGACTATATATTATGAACTTGTTAAAACACGAAATTGCAAGGATATTTTAACATTTCCCGTCCCAATTATTTGATTTCATTTCATGTAGATATATCATTGAATGTGTTGTAAACGTGTTGAAGTCCAACACATTGAAAACGTAGATTATTCTTCTATAACTCTGTGGAATACCTTTCAATTATAACTGTTACTATACTAGCCTATATATTTATTAATAAACTGTACTACAACAATTGTATATTTATTTGATTATATGCCCATCTGGGCTTTTACATGGATTTTATAACATAATATAAAGAGCTATTAAAAATTATAAGTACATAGAGATTTTAAACCATAAAGTAATGAACTTTTTTTTATAAATGTTTAACAATGACATAAAATAGAAAACTATTGTAGAATAGGTGCCATTACTGCTCTTTGTATTTAATGAACATTACGGCCAGTTGTATGTAGGTATATATTTTCTTAATGTTGGCATAAAATGTGTGTTATTTGTAGTTTCCCCCCTTCGATGTTGCACACCATCACACATAACACCTCAATCTTCAATGTTGCCACTCTCCATTTAATGGAGAACCGTGTACCATTAATTGAAAGACAATTGAGTTTGAATTATTTATTGTTTTTAATCATATTATTTGTGTATGCAGTTCTGTGCAATTGTTTGCACGGTGCACTATCCAACAAACTTTCAAGCTGTTAATACAGTGTGCTATTATTAACCGAATGACCTAGTCCTTACTTGATGCATATTTTTTGTGAATATTAAAGATTCGTGAACGCCTTCACCTTCATAAGGATGAACAATTACGTTAGCATCAAAGATAGAAGCTTTTATCTCGTGAATAATTTTCGCAGACATTTGCAAATTTTTTTTTTAAAAGTGGAAATACTTTTTCAGTGTTAGTTATTTCAATTTGTTGTATATTAGAGTACTCATTTGTTTATAAATCTCTTTCACATGCACAATTGTTATCAAAAAGCAATAGCTCAAATACATCATGAGTTTTTTTTCCTAAAAGCATAATTTATTAATTACTTATGTATTGCAATTGGTTGTTAAATTTATAGCGGATGCAGATGAGATCCCCGGAATCGGGCAGTATGATGACTTTCACACCATCGACTGGCAAAGGGACATTGCCAGAGATCGCATGCGACATCGATACATTGTAAAGAAAAAACAAGATTCGTTATGGGACTTAGTGAAGGTAAATTATATTGTACTTATTTTATTCAGCTTCTTTTAAATATCTTTGGATTAAAATTGTTTCTTTGTGAGTTAAATAGTACCTGCAAGTAATTAATTTAGGTATGCAATGCGGAGAGTAATAATAGTTTATTTTATTTTATTTGGGAAAATATATACAGGGTCTTTCAATAGGGACGCTCGCTTGTTAAAGTAACATCTTATAAAATTTGTTGTCAATTGTTTAGTAGGTATACGGCAAATCACCATGGAAGGTTATAGCGTTGAACAACGTGTGCCAATCATCAAATTTTATTATCAAAGTCACTGCTCCGTTCGAGAAACGTTCCTTGTAATACGTGATTTTTATCCTCGCCTCAACCGTCCTGACGTTCAATGTTTGGTGGCCAAATTAGACTCAACCGGTTCGGTAAATAATCATACAGTACGTCACTGAAACCCAAGATCTGCTGAAAACATCGCTGCTGTGCGTGAGAGTGTACGGGAAAACCCTAGGCAGTCAATTTCTCGTCGTTCACAAGAACTTGGCCTTTCTGTGACTTTAACTTGGCGAATTTTGTGTCGGGACTTGGGTCTGTACCCGTATAAAATCCAACTAATCCAGGAACTTAAAGTAAACGACCATAGACATTCTGCACAAGCACATGGTTATCTCGTGCGGAGGCGATGATTGTGTGATTTAACGCCTTTAGACTCCTTACTTTGGGGCTATCTTAAATCGTAGGTCTATGCGAATAAACCACAAACAATTAACATCCTCAAAGTCAACATAGCAAACGCCATCCAGCAAATTCAGCCAGATTTATCTGACAAAGTCATTGAAAATTGGACATCCCGAATACGTGCCACCAAGCAAAGCCGCGGCGGACATATGAACGATGTTATATTCCACACTTATTGCCATAAAATATAAAAACAAACGAAAAAAAATTGAGTGGATATCTCGCACACAACTTGTTTTATTTACATTTTAAAATCGAGCATCCTTATTGAAACACCCTTTAGTTATAATACAATATACTATTTTACAGGTTAAGTTGATACTTTGTTGCATTAACCAGTGAAGTTTCCGCTATATAAAAATAAAATAAAAAATTGCACATTTGTTAATGACGAAATAAAAATAGAATATAAAATGCAAAATTTGAAATGTGAAATTAAAATTAAAAAAAACATAATAAAATAAATGATCCACTTTCTTAGAAACACTACATAAAGCAAATTTAAAAATACATGTATAGATAACGTAAAACCCAATGACTAAATGAAATACATTTTAAATTTTCCAATATAAAAATAATATAATACACAGCAGGGGTAAGAAGTTATAACTAACTTTACAATTAAAAAAATTCTGATGTGAATTTCCTAAATTGTCCTGAAGATAAATGGAAAACATCAACTTCTGAAATGATATTGTTGTATTTTGTCCATGTTCTTGATCTTTTGAAAAATGAGTGTTTTGTGTAGTTAGTTTTTCAGTGTGGGATGTGGAATAGTTGATTTGAGCATGTGTTTCGTGCTGGACAGTGGAAATTAATGTTTTTGATCGGATATATTTCTTCCGTCTTCTAGTGATGATAGATTATGGAATGCTATTGAGTCTTTTTGGGGTGTTCGGTAGGACTTGAAATCTAACTGTTTGAGAGTCTTTTTTTTAAATTCTTTCTAACTTTTCAATGTTTACATTGTATTGCGATTCCAAATCACTGATCCAAATTCTAGTATTGAGTGAACAAATGAGACATATAGTATTTTAATTACATGTGGTGATGTAAATGGTTTAGTCATTCTTATGATGAATCCTAGAAGTTTGTAGGCCCTATCACAGATGGAATTTATGTGGGAGTGGAAAGACTTTCCTAGTCCATTATTATTCCTAAATCCCTTACTTCACTATATCTTTTCTGTTTTACGCCATCGATTTTGTATTGGAATATTAGGGGGTTAATGCTTCTGGTGAAAGGTACTTTTTCTAATTTTGAAACTCTCAATTCACGGTGGAATTCCATATTAAAATGAATTTTTTTTGGTTAAGAAACCTTTGTAACTTTTTTCCACTTATTTATTTTCGACCGGACCGGTTTCACCCTATCACGGGCAAAAAAAAACCCCATAGATTCAGTAAATAAACACAATGTAATCCGTCTTCCAGAGAGTAATAAACCAACCTGAAAGTAGTTTTTAAAAACATAATAAACAGTACCGTCAGCAATAAAACAAATTTCAAGTCATAAATAAAAACAATATTAGAAAGCAGGGGAACTCACTCCAGACATCGATGCTATATATACCATAGATTTAGTATTCATTGTGCCAGTCTGAAGATGCCCGTGTAAAATAAAATGAGTTTAAAATAAAATCTGTGTATTCCAGCACATTTTTTCTGGACTGACTGTTTTCTGAAAAAGCTGTGTTGATTTTTGGATATAATTGTTCATACTGCTGGAGAAAGTTGATCAAGGACTATGTTTTCCATGATCTTGGACAATTGGGTGTTGGAGATGGGTCTATAGTTGGTGATAACCAGTATGTGTATAAACACATTAGTAAATATTTGCATGAATGTTCAATTATCATCATACATTTTTGAAATAGCTGCTGAATTCAAATAAATAATATCTTTGGCAATTCTCTAGCTACTGCTTTGAATGCCGAGTTCTAACTGTTATTTACACGCGGAATAGCATATTTGAATAGCATCACGTTTGAATATCTTGTAACCAGTATCCGAAGCGACACATTAAAATTCTGTTGTGATAATTGTAAATTCAATTTGGGCTGGTATGGGTACTACCACCCCGGGATCCATTCATTGGATAACCAACACCTCTGCCATATATCACCCCAAGTGGTTCGCTACGTTTGGTGACTTAGCAGGGGCTCCCGGGTTCATGGGTGAGGTTTGTCCAAGTCTTATAATGATGTTACTTGGAAAAATCCCCCAATTTGCAATGGTTCGAGGCCATTAAAGTAATGTAGGATATTATATCTGAAATTGCCTTATTGTAGTAGGGTGTCCAAATTTGCCAGGAAAGGGCTTAGATATATTGAAGGATCTTATTTAAGATGTATTATTGATGGTGTATATATAAATCTTATGATTCAGGGTGCCCACGATGCCTGGTCAGGCTGGGTGTGCGTGCTACTTGTGGGCTTGTTCACCGGTGCTCTGGCCGGGGTCATCGACATTGGCGCCAGCTGGATGACCGACCTCAAGTTCGGCATCTGTCCGCAAGCTTTCTGGTTCAACCGTGAGCAGTGCTGCTGGTCCTCTAATGAAACCACCTTCGACCATGGAAACTGTTCACAGGTAAATCAAATATCAATAACTAAACCATTTTTTTATAAACTTTATTCAGTTCCAACATCAAAATATAAAACCATGTCATGTAGATTGTTACTTTAATTGCAAATATTATATATATATTTTTTAAATAAAACAATAACTTTGTTTACACCACTTTTATTCTTCTTATATATATACTACCCTGAAGAAGCTACGGTAGTGGTGAAAACCGGTCGGCAAAAGTATATAACAAATAAAAGTGATGTAAACAAAGTTATTGTTTTATTTTTTAAATTATAATGTCACATCACCAAGTTACCGCTTCATATGAAAATATATTATATTATGTGTTATTAGAACATACATATTATGTAACCATTGTGCATATGAGGGTACCATTTTAAGTTTAATAAATAAATAAAGTATGTTTTATTAATGTTTTGTTTGTTGGTTCAAAATGTTCTGCTATGTGTAATTGCCGAATGGTTTTACCAGGATTTTACATAATTATTATCTTACACAGAACAGCACTATCACATAATAGTATTTTGTATTATATTTCATATTAATGGAATGTCCTACGTATTGCCATTACCTGATTTTATTGAACAACTCATCTTTTGCCGGAATACAAATAATAAATGTTTAATATAATTATTGATTTACCAACAATTATTATCACACTGTATAATCAACGGTATAACTTGTTTTGCATACTTTTGTGTATTACGTACCGTGTTTAGAAGATAAACTATTTGTATTTATGCCATAATGATTTTTTTCAGTGGCTGACTTGGCCTGAGGTGTTTGGGGAGCCTCGAGAGGGAGCCGGCTCCTACATCATCTCGTACTTGTTGTACATCTGCTGGGCGCTCGTGTTCGCCGCGTTATCTGCCTCATTGGTGCGCATGTTCGCCCCGTACGCTTGCGGCTCCGGTATTCCTGAGATCAAAACCATTCTTAGCGGTTTCATCATTAGGGGATATCTGGGCAAGTGGACTCTGGTCATCAAGTCCGTGGGGTTGATACTGTCCGTGTCTTCTGGACTGTCTCTGGGGAAAGAGGGGCCTATGGTGCACATTGCTAGTTGTCTTGGTGAGCCTTTCCTTCCTTTAATATTATCTAAAAGAGCCTAGTTTTTTTAACACGCAGCCACAACAACCCAAGTGTTTTTGCAGGACAAATATCTCTTATGTCACGCATAGTACATATGAGCCGTGGAATTCAAAAACCTGCATTATAATACATTGAAAGTTAAAAGATTTATGTATTCTTATTTAGATATTTGGAATTAAAATGTTGATTCTTTTTATGTTCAAGGTGTTCCAAATAGTTTCTCGCGATAATATTCAGAATTCAAAAATTTCCAGAGCGTGTTTTGCAACTCCACGACTTGCACTATGAATGTGCACAACATCTGTCTAGTGCTTATAGACTGATTTATTCGAGATAATAGATCTTCTTTCTTTGATGAAATTATAATAGATTTTTTTTGTTTTTTAGGCAACATCCTTTCATATCTCTTTCCGAAATATGGACGAAACGAAGCCAAGAAGCGTGAGATCCTGTCAGCCGCTGCAGCAGCAGGAGTGTCTGTCGCCTTTGGAGCGCCGATAGGAGGAGTTCTCTTCAGTCTTGAAGAGGTTACTACTAACCTTGCCACTTACACTTTGCAACATAATTTCATCAGAATATCAGCAGATTTTTGTCACTAGACCTCAACAATGTTTGTCATTTATAAAACTTTACTTATTTGTATCAGAAATTATTAACATTTATTTTACATTCCAGGTGTCCTACTACTTTCCACTTAAAACTTTGTGGCGATCATTCTTCTGTGCTCTGATAGCGGCCTTCATCCTACGCTCCATCAATCCTTTTGGCAATGAACATTCAGTGCTGTTCTTCGTGGAGTACAACAAGCCGTGGATATTCTTTGAGCTCGTCCCGTTTGTTGGCCTGGGCATTATTGGGGTATGTTCGCATTAACAAAGTATAGTGACTACAACAACCTAAGTAAGCAACAATAACGGTTTTAAGCAATCGTGCTGCACCAGGATTGAATAATTTCTGTACAACTATACTTGGAACTCCGTCCACTGATACTCATTTCCCTTCAATAAACAGTTATTTTTGTTTTGCATTTATTGTTTCTTAAATTAGATTGAATTATCCCACCTTTCTGTCCATGTATAAATATCTCTCTGTATTTATAGGGGTGCATCGCTGCCTTGTTTATCAAGGCCAATATCTACTGGTGCCGTTATCGCAAGTTCTCCAAGCTCGGTCAGTATCCTGTGACTGAAGTGCTCATAGTGACCGTCATCTCCGCTGTGATCGCTTATCCGAACCCGTACACTCGCATGAACACATCGCAGCTTATCTACCTGCTCTTCAACCAGTGCGGCATCTCCAACTCTGATCCTTTATGGTTGGTTATGTTGTTTTGTCTCATTCATTTCATATAAAGATAATAGCACTTAGTACTACTACAGTTCCATAGACAACAACATACATACATCATCAGCTCTACAACCGTTGGATTGTTTTGGTATCCTCCAGTAAACAACTCTACTTTTCTCTCTTCTGTCTAAGGCTGCAGTATTGACCTCCACACCTTCCAACTATCTAAGCTTAGACCTCCCAACATTCCTTTGTCCTGTAGGTTTACTAAATAAGAACCTCTTCAATTACAGTTGAGCCAGTTCAGTTTTATAAACCTTTTTATGGATGGCTTTTCAAACAGTTTTCATAGCTCACGGTTGTATCTCATCTGTCAGGAACTATTTTCTTGCATGATACTAAAGATTTGTTTTAGGATCTCCCTCTTAAAAACTGGGAATTAATTACTGATTTTCCTTACAGCGACTACAATCGTAACTTCACCGATGTGAATTCTGCCATTGAGATCGCCGCTGCTGGTCCAGGAGTATACCGCGCTATCGTCCACCTACTGATGGCTCTTGTGCTGAAGCTACTGATGACTGTGTTCACTTTTGGCATGAAGGTTCCTTGTGGTCTGTTCATCCCCAGCTTGTGCCTCGGCGCTATTGCAGGACGTATTGTTGGCATTGGTGAGTCCCTTTAATCTACACCATAAAATTATGCATGTACATATTTTTGTTGTACCTACCCTGCTAGAGAGAGAGGACACCATGATGACTTTTTTTATAGTAACTCCACACAGGAGACCCCGAGGGAAATAGTTTCCCTCAAGGCCTATATCATCTTCGAGGATGCTGTGTGGAGGGTCTTTTAGAGGATAGGAAGGAGTGAACTTGGCTCTTGAAGAGACCCATGTTGTAGGAGGGAGGAAACACAGAGGCCGGCAGATCATTCCACAGCTGAGCTGTTGGACACAAGAACGAATTATAGAAGTGACCCATTCTCGTGTGACAAATGTCAACCGTGTACAAATAGGGCGCGCATTTGGCGTATTTCCCGACTGCACCGGTGCCGAAGGGATCAATGACGCTAGTTCTTCAGAGCATCTTCCATTAAAATACCGGTAGAACAAGGATAGCATTCCCACTTGACGTCTGTCCTCCAAAGATTACAATCTGTTAAGATAGACTATTCATCGTTTAACAATAGGGGGAGTTTAGTGTACACTACTTTTATCTCTCTGATACTTTTGTATGAACTTATTCAATTATCTAAGTCTTAAGAATAATCTTTATACAAACAAACGTAAATACTATGAAAAAAGACTAAACACTCGTATTACTATAAATACCAACAAATATTTACTCCAAATTCCTGTAACTCATACTATTTTTGGGCAATGGAATTTTAGGTACTTTGCGGTAAGAATTTTCAACATTCTTCCAGTTAGTATAAAAAAATCTGATTCACAAAAAAATTCAAACACAACATAAAAAATTGGATTAAAAGTAATGATAGGGTATGTACCGGTGCACTCACCTAAATTCGAAGTTATTGATTTAATCATTTACGGAGCTTATCTTAATATAAGTGTATATTCATAGGAATTATAAAATAATATGCAAAATTACTGCCTCAACACAGGCGGGTGAGGCGGGTTATGTGAAACTTCAACTTATAACTATGCATTTCTGTTCTTTACATATTACCTACTGTTATTATATTATTTTCTATTTTTATAAATATATATCTACTTTATAAACCACTTTTCACTTACATTATTATATTATACATGTATTTTAGTTATAGTTAAACTTAGTTTCAATAAAGATATTATATTATTATTGCTTATAGTAAGATGGTGATGCACAACCTTTTTAGCCAATTTTAAATGTGTTTTGCGGGCCATAGGGGTACTGCTTGACACAATTAACTTTGCAGTTGGTGGTGTCGCCATTGAATACAGTACAAACGTCCCATCTGTCCAGAACCAGTATATACAAACCTCTTATAAACCAAAAAATTAACTAGGTACTTACCTAAAGTATTGCATTACATAATAACTTAGTGCTATATCTTTAGATACCTACCATATCAAAATATAAATCACAGCATACACAAAGAAAGCACTGCAGTTGACAAAATTTCCAGGCGCAAGGTCAAACCAATAAATTAATACTGTTTATTTTTATTTAGTCAAGTAGGCCACATGAAAAGGCTTGCGGGCCGCACAATATGGATGTGTGGGCCGTGGGTTGTGCATCACTGCAGTAAGGTATCATGGCAATTAAATATTCAAATTGAGTTCATATGTTATAAGAGGATCATAATTGAATTGAATTTTTCAGGAATGGAGCAGTTGGCATACAACTATCCGAAGATGTGGGTGTTCAGTGGGGAGTGCTCCACGGGGGATAACTGCATCACCCCGGGACTGTACGCAATGGTTGGGGCGGCTGCTGTGCTTGGAGGTGTCACAAGAATGACTGGTTAGTATTCTGCCATGGCTATTTTCACTTACACAAAGCTGTTCTAATCAATGAAGTTGTAAAACATGCTTGCAATTGAACCGCTTGCCAACATCCTTGAGCTAGACAGCCTTTCTGGAGCTTTGTTTTTCTTCCATTTTTTCCTCGACATTGGTGTCTTCAAGGCAGTCTTCTGTATACCGCGACCCGGAATAACTCAACACAACTCTACTCGTTCCAGCCGTGTAGATTTTGAAGCTACGAGGTTCAGCATCTTTCTCTAATAAGTCTTCATTCTTTGCTTTGCTCTAGTAATACTCAATTTAAGATAGCAACATTTTTCTTCGATTTTTTGCAATTAGCTGTCAATGCCACAAGTTGTTCATTAGCTCTGGCTTAGTTGGCTTGCTAACACTTCAGTTACGGTTGTCCAGGTCTTTCTTGCCTAAATCTAACTGTTGGATTAAAATCAAAATTGTGTGTTTATTTTTCAGTGTCGCTGGTGGTGATAATGTTTGAGCTAACGGGCGGGGTGCGCTACATTGTTCCTCTCATGGCAGCCGCCATGGCGTCCAAGTGGGTGGGTGATGCGCTCGGGCGGCAGGGCATATATGATGCGCACATAGCGCTCAACGGTTACCCCTTCCTAGACAGCAAGGATGAGTTCCAGCACACTTCGCTTGCGGCAGACGTCATGCAACCCAAGTACACTCAATTATTAATTTTTCTTTAACGGTTGTTCTAACATCAAAGCAATATCCAAACATCCTACACCAATAATAAAGTTGTATGCAAAAATTATGCATTTGACTCCTGTGTCAAAAATCAGTAAAGTGTCGCCAACATTCAGACCAAAGTTTTTCTTTATTATGTAAATAGACAAAGAAATATCTTTAAATATATTTTTTAAATAATACTAAAAAAATCTTTAGTGGTTCATTGTTGATGTGAACGAAAGTATCTATTTGAACTACGCCAATATATTTTACTGATTGGTTTTTCTCATATAAAATATGTCTATGGTATTTTGATGACATAAAATTACATTGACATGAAATTGACAAAAGTGAAAAATTAACCTCTTGGCCATCCAAGTAGCGTAAACGCCACCAAACATCAAAACCAGTATAGCCGCATAGTGGCGTTTACGCCACCAATTGCGACGGGCTTATAAAAGTCATTCTATCTCCTTTTGTATTACGGTTAGATATATGATTTAAGCAGAAAAAAAATGCTCTCTCTTTGCTTTCAGAAGTTAAACATAAAATCTTCGGAATATTTCTAATATATACTCAAAAGCATTGATTGCAATCACTTGTTTTTACATGCCCAGTACACCGAGCTGTCTCACAACTATTGAATTTTGTGCTTCTCAAATTGTCCCGTCAACTATATTATTAAAAAAAATATATATATTAACTACTCATTTGTGATATTTTTTCTACGTTTGTGTTGTTTTTATTGTGAAACTTTCATGGTTCATAAAATCATCACGCTGTTGGAAAGGCATTGTTAATTTCGAATGACGTTTTCAATATGCATTTGTGTAAATGGAACGTGTTCTACTGATAATTCACAAAAGCACACATTCAAATGTTAATTAATATTCAGTAAAAACATGTAAAGGTTAAAAAAATAGATGATTTATAAACGTTTTTGTGTTGAGAATTATCTTTTTATGCGGCCATTGTACGGTAACCATCAAACACAATTCAGGTTAGGTTTCTAATAAAAAATACCAAAAAATCGTTTAGTTGGTAAATTGTCACATAAATGCACTGCTTTTAAATTCATAATTACTCTATTTTTGCCAGTTCTTACTTTAATTGAATAATATAATACTAACAATACCGCTTTCAAAAAATGACTAACATGAACAAATGTTTGTGTAATTAAATATGTTTTTTAGTTACATATAAAGGGATACTATTATGATTTACAAGAAAAAAATGACCATTAAGCGACGTAAAAAAATAAACTTTTTTATTGGGAGTATGCATTAATTCGTGCGGTTTTTTTTCGAAAATTAAGGCTTTATTGTGAAAAAATGGTTATACATTCAATGTTCAAAGTATTGTCCATGGAAAGCTACGACATTTGTCCATCTTTCTGGCAGTTTGTGGATTCCATCCCTAAAGAACTTCTCCGGCTTGGCGGCCAAGAACGAATCGAGCCAATTTTTGATAACCTGTTCCGAAGTGAAGCGTATTCCGGTGAGGGCATTCTGCATTGATCTGAACAAGTAGTAATCAGAAGGGGCCATGTCTGGGCTATAAGGCGGGTGAGGTAGAACTTCCCACCCACTGCTTTCCAAATAGTTTTTAACCGGTCTTGCAACATGTGACCGAGTGTTATCATGATGAAGAATTAGGGATTCGTGTCTAGTCGCATATTCTGGTCGTTTTTCCGAGATCGCTCTCTTCAAACGAATCAATTGTTTTCGGTAGAGGTCCCCTTTGATCGTCTGACCCGATTTCAACAGTTCATAATACAACACACCCTTGTGATCCCACCAAATACAGAGCATTACCTTGGCGCCATGGATATTCGGCTTTGCCGTGGATGTTGATGGTTGGCCGGCTTCACATACGATTTCTTGCGCTTGGGGTTATCGTAATGAATCCATTTTTCATCACCAGTGACAATCCGATGCAAAAATGATTTCTTTTTGTGGCGTTCAAGCAACATTTCCGACATACAGAATCGGCGTTCGACGTCGTTTGGCTTCAATTCATACGGCACCCAATTTTCAAGCTTTTGGATGAATCCCAATGCTTTTAAACGTCTGGAAATGGTTGCTTGATCAATTCCCAGTGATTTTGCAAGTTTTTCTTGCGTTTGGCACACATCTTCATCGAGCAATGCCTCCAATTCTTCATCTTCAAACTTTTTTGGCTATCCGGGTCGTTCTTCATCTTCTAAGTCGAAATTGCCACTTTTAAACTGTGCAAACCACTTCTGGCACGTTCGATCAGCTAGAGCATGGTCACCATAAACCTTCACTAAAATACGATGACTTTCGGTAGCACTTTTCTTCATGTTAAAGTAATGAAGAAGAACTCCCCGCAAAAACACTTTATCTGGCACAAAGTTCGACATTTTCAAATGAATAGAAAAAATTGTTGTTTACGCTTCAACCAAATGACATATACTGAAAAAGATGCGCAATGACAGTAGCTTTCAAATGAATATAGTCACGGATGAATACGACGCGAAATAGTACTAGTAACGCCCTCTCTTAGAAAACCGCACAAATTAATGAATACTCCCAATATATCAAAATTTAAATACTTAAATAATATACAAATTTTAAGAGTCTTTCATCTGTTTTCAAAGTCAGTATTTCACTTTGGGATATGATTAAAAACAACAAATTTATTTTAAATCTAAATATCACAATAAAATCGTCAAAGGATAACTGACAAGTCAGCAAATTTAAAAAAACCGAGGGGTTAAGTCTGTGGCAGTTTGGATATTATTTTGATTGTATAAAAGGTATGCTTTTGAAATACAAGTTAAATTGAATATATTGAATTTTTTATTTTCTTGTATCCACTCTATTAGAGTTTTTTTTAAAGTATTCTACTCGATAATAGGAAAACATCTTAAATTATTTTTCTGGTAAACTGATGATTACATTTTCATGTTAGGATTTCCAATTGCACTATATTTGATCGATCAATTGTTTTTAAGCAGTAAAGTAAATAAAAAAATTTGGCACATACGCTTTCATGTAAGTAATTTCACGCGCCTATTTTGTTATGACATCAGTCATAACTTATCTTGCAATGAGTATTCTAAATATTATCAGATGCCATTTTTTGTTGACCTAAGTTTAACACTATCATGATGTGATTAATATGTTATTACTGAAGTTATGGAAGAGATTTTGTATTCTGACTAACAAAAGATTCTTATTAAATATCCTTATCATGTTTATGTTATTGCTTTTAAATTAGTGTTAATAGGTATAAACTTTTTAATGATACAGGTATATTGCGAGCGTCATTTTGGATAATATTTTTTGTGAATTTCCAACCCGCGTTTCTGCTTATATGTTATAATATGAACTCAAAGTATGTTATTTTATAAACTATTTATGTATTTTTTGTTTTTATAATGATGAAAAAATTATTAAATAAAAATCTGTGAAGCAAGGTTTTTCAAAGGGCCAGAAAAAAAGATTTCGCATGCGAGAAAACCTTATATGTGGGTTCAACACTTTTCTAAACATATACAGCGAAAACCCTTTAAAGTAGTTTTCAAGGGACTTGTCATTAACCTCTCCTGTGCCAGGCGTAAAAGACGTTCTGCGCACCATGCATCTGTCATTTCGTAATAACTCGTGTTTTACAAATTGATTGTAAATTTTACCAGATAATATATTTATCAAATGTTTATAGTATAAGTGGTTTTCCTAGAATATCTACTTATATCAGAGAAATGATATTTTTCTCCCTCATGTGACTAAAAAAGTTAAACAAAGAAACATGCCAGTATGTATTTAAAAAAAAAAAAAATTGTATGGCTGAATAAGTGTTTTTCCAGATAAAAATAAAATCCTATGAGGTTTTCCTGTAAATAATTCAGTAATGTAACTTTGAAAATCGTAAATATTTTTTGTTACGGTGTGTACCAATTAAAAATAATAACAATGACTTGTGCCAAACATCAAGCTATGCAAAATCCCTACTCTGATTGTTTTTTTTTTGTTGACAAGCGATTGTGGTTCATTTAAATGTGCTAGCGAATGTGCTGGCAATACGGTGGCATTTGACGGTATGTATCCGCTGCAGATCACTTAGCACATGAGAGGTTACTTGTACCTATACCTACAATTGGTTGTCCCTGGTAGATAGAAACTACCTTCTTAGTGAGATGAAAGCTTTTGAAATGTAATTTTGTCAATCAGACTGTTTTAAATGTGTATGTGTACTGAATTCCTTTATGGATGATGACACTTTATTAAAGTAATAAAACGTTTTATTTTGTAATTTTACATATTGTAAATTACGTTTTATTGGATCTATTTAGATCCGTAAAACATCAATAGATGGGAAAAATAATCATATTTTTGGAATTTAAAAAAATTACTAAGCATATTAAAATTTTTATCGGGTTTCGCTGTATTATTTGTCAATAAAATTAAGATAACTAATAAATAAAATGGCGCAATTTTATGATGCTTCACCCCGATTGCAACGTAAGATGGCAGACTTATATCAAACTGACTAACTAAACTAACTAACTAACCATCACGCCGTTTCACCGCAGGGGTAGGCAGAGAGGACGGACCTCCAAACAACTCGATCTTGGCATACACTTCTTGCTTCATTCACATTCATACATCTTCTCGTACATTCTCTTCATTTCGACTTTTGACATGGCCCGACTCAAGTATTTGATTCATTTGATCGTGCCATGTCTTCCTCGGACGTCCCCGGCTTCTTCGTTCATTCGCTCCACATGCCCAAACCATCTAAGCGTCCCTTTCTTAATCTGTTGCAATTAAACTATACTTGTATGTTTTTACTCTAATTCATATGCATAAACCCACATAACATATATGTATAAACGATTATCATATTATATAATTTTATATAAAATATTTTTGCGATTAACTGAATCTAAATATGTACATATGTATGCTAATATTATTACCTTATTTAATGGGTTTCTAATTTTTGTATTTGTCTAACTTGTACATAAGCATATTTTGTATGTATTAGGTGCATATGATATTATTTATTGACATAGCATATAAATATTTATAGAAATATGTATTATGTGCAATTGAATTTCAATGGATCCTTGTCCACAGGCGGAATGAGACTCTCAGCGTCATAACTCAGGACTCCATGACAGTTGACGACGTAGAGGTGCTGCTGAAGGAAACGGAGCACAATGGCTACCCGGTGGTGGTGTCCAGGGAGTCTCAGTATTTGGTTGGATTTGTCCTCAGGAGGGATCTGAATCTTGGACTCGGTAAATGAACCTAACACTTATATATTTTTTATGTTTTTAAAATAACACCCTAAGTTAACACAATTACTTCTTTGTGAACAAGAGTCCCACTGCCTGAAGCCTGCGAGTTTATGACACTCCCAAAATTTAGGTAGTTGTAAAGCAATAAAAAAGAGGATGGTTGGGAGACGTATCTGGTTAACTTTTGGAACGCCGATCTAATACTACCATAGTGGACGGTAAATTTGTTGAGTCTCTTAAGGCGATATAACCAGACACAACTGAAAAATAGTAATTTTTTAATCGAATTCTCGACGTATCGACTCTTTTCCACAAAAAACATAAATTGATTTTGAAAGATTGTTATTTTATTTAGTATAGTAATTTTAAATTTTGAAAAAGTATCAATATGTTTTTATGTAATAAAGTTCTTCTGTTGATCGTTCTACAGATTTTCTAATTTTCAAACGAACGTTTTGTTATAAACACAAATATTTCATATCAGCTAATGATGATACAGTATTGTAAATCAATACATTATCTCGTTGGGCAAGGTTTCAGAAATTCAATTTTACTTTAAATAAAATCATTAATAAAAAAATCTGAGCATGTGTTTTGCTATGAAACTCCTTTAGTTTGTCTATTTATTTACGGACGTACAAACCTATATATTTCGGAATTTTTTACACACCTACTTTACTTGCATATTATTACATGATTAGACTTTATTGGATTTTTTTTTAAATTAAAATATTTATAGTATTTTAATAAATTTACCAGCTCGCATTTGCATATTTTATCGCTAGCCCGATACATATTTATGCCGGCCAAATTAAGAGTATCTGCTGAGATCCGGCAGTGGACAGATGTGTCTTTGCGGATCTCTGATTAAGGACATTTTTTACGAATTATTTGGTTAAAAATGGGCAGAAAAAGACCAAGTGGGAAATCTTTCACCAGAAAACACAAGTCACAACATCAAAAACATTTTTGGAAGTAATATTTTGTAGAAAAACATTGGTTAGCGATATTTAATAATGCAGGTACCTTTTATGTATAGGATAGTCCGAAGGAATCAATGGTATTCAGTCAGATTTTTTATTATGCGTAATTTTTATAACATAATTTAGCTATAATTGCGTGTTGTTTAATTTTCACGGGAAAGAATCAAATGAATTGTTTTTCTAAAGCTGAATCATATTATGTACCTGTATCAAGAATATTATGGTGACAGATTCAACTGTAATTACCGCGGCTAGTTATTGTTAACCAATTTTTATAATAGACTCGCATTAATACCCAGCGTTGCTCGAGTTACACACTTACTTTACCTTTTATACACAGTGTCCGGAAACTCGTGGTACAAGCGGGTTCTTGCGTTCTTTTGTATTAAGTAGGTATGTTAGTACTTTTGTATTTAGCAATAACTTATAAGAATTTTGGATTGCGGCCTGGAGTAGGTTTACGTGTCACTACGAATGGTTTCAAGTAGGCAGTGATATATTGAGACTTTATGGCGCCATCTTGGATTTTGGATTGCAGATAAATATAATTTATAAAATCTTCAGAAGATTGGTATTCACTTTCTGGCGTCATTATTAATGAATGAATTAAAAATTACGAAATACTGTATATTCCTGATGAGGAAAGCATTGCATGTAAGTTTTAATAAAGTGGCGATTACAAAGTAATTTTTAATTAATTTATTAAATACTAGGTTTTGCCTATTTCAGTTTTGCAATTGGTTGTGAATGGATAGTGATTAGTGTTTAAATGTGGATGAAGCAAAGGGGTGTGTGTGTTAGAGATAATTTTTAAAATTAATATCAGGAAAAATGTTCTTCTACTCCTACTCCTACTCCAACCCCTACTCCTACTCCTACCCCTACCCCAACCCCAACCCCAACCCCTACCCCAACCCTCACCCCTAAAAGGGTCAGTGCGAGTCTTATATAGCAAAAAGAGATCCAAGGAGCTTGTTGCCCTATTTTTCACTGATCGAATTTGGTTGTGTAGTTTAAGATGTGCAGTTTGATACCCATATCGACTATCCCAACCCCTACCCGTATTCCTACTTCTACTCCGACTTCTACTCCGACTTCTACTCCTACTCTTACTCCTACTCCTACTTCTACCCCTACTCCTACTCCTACTCCTACCCCTACTCCTACTCTTACCACTACTCCTACCCCTACTTCTACTCCTACTCCTAGTTCTACTTTTACTCCTACTCCTACTTTTACTCCTACTCCTATTCTTAACACTACCCCTATTTAGTTCTGTGTGAGCCTATTCTCGGAAAAGGGGGCCTACGATTTCTGTCCTGTTTCTGTACCCAACTCCTACCCTACGACTGCCACAATTAAGTATTTAAAGAAAATAAAAAGAAAAAACTTTTAATATTAATTTTATCTCGACAAATGGGGCCTAGGAGTTTGCTGCCAAATTTTTAATTGTGCAAATCAGGTCGCGTAGGTGGAGACGCTCAGTTTGATACCCATATCGGCTACCCCTACCCTATTACAACCCCTACCCCACCCCTACTAATTTTATTTCAATAAATGTATTTTGCATAATATTTTCCCTTAAAAGCATGAGCCATATCTCGCAAAAAAGGGCCTAGGAGCTAACTGTTAAGTTCGAGGTGAAAGTAAAAAAAAAACAGCTCTATTTAAATTTAAAAAAAAATTTAGAGAAAAAATGGACTTTTTTGAAGTGCCAACGCTTTTCCATGTTTAGGGTGTTGAATCGAAATTTGACCGATTCTGAGCTTTGCGTTCTTTGAAATTCTATAAGCGGAAGGTCGATTTTCCCCTAAAATCGCGTGATACCCCCGATCTCTACCTAACCTGGTAACCGCTGGTAACCGCTTAACCAACTTAGCTAATGAGACCAGTTCGATTTGTGTCATCTTCATCGATATCATATCTCAAATTCAAGATTTGTTAATATTATTCTCCATTTTCAATCTCATATTATTGGCAACTACGAGTATCTTTATAATGATTACAAAGCTCTTAACGAACACAATTGTAACCTAGCCAGTGTCTTGGATTAATATCCGATTTTTTATTTATATGGGTCATCTATTGACTTTTTATAAAAGTCTAAAGAATATGTTCAATTTTTTAATTATTAATTATTTTTATCGAGATTTAAAAACCTCATTTTAATATTTAATCAATGAAACATGAAAACGGACAAAATGACAGAAAATAAAAAGATTTCAGTCGCATCTGGGACTCGAACCCAGGACTTGTGCCTGTCAGGGGCAACCGCTTAACCAACTTAGTTAATGAGACCAGTTCAATTTGTGTCATCCTCATCGATATCATATCTCAAATTCAAGATTGTTAATATTATTCTCCATTTTTAATCCCATATTATTGGCAACTATCTATAAGGTGCATTGGCGTTCCATAAGTTAACTGTTAACTCTGTGATTTTTAGTTTTTTCATTGTTAAAAAAATATTATGTGTTACTTGCAACTTCGTACAGATTCTTTAAAGTGACATTTACAATCAATATCGTGGGTTATTGGTACTTCATAATATGTATACATTGAACAATTCGATATAAACACATCCATACCTCTTGCTAGACGGCATATTCATAAATTATTATGTAGTTTGTTTACCATCTGTAAAGATGCTTCTGCATGCACTATACATGTGGGTAGTTGCATGGTGTTATTTCATTCAATCTGTGGCCACGACCTATCATGGCACGAGCTAGCAATATCAATTGACCAATTTCAATCACATCTTGAATGAGATTGGTGGGTTTGATAGTAAGCAATGCAAAAGATGATGCGAGAATTAAACTTGATTTTTTCAGTATATGTATTATCAAAATCAAAATTTGAATCTGTTTTGAAAATTGTTTATGTAGAAAAATACAAGAAAGTATTGATCGAGTGTCTTCATACAATTTCTCATAATTACAGATTGGCAAAGATTCTCAAGAATGTACTGTGGCTCCTGGTTGTATTCAAGACCACCACCAAAACATATAATATGGCAAAAACTCTTTATGGCCTAACTACGTAATGTATCTTTAAATACATATTTAGAAATAAATTTTATTATTATTGATACCGATACTGTCTGCATAGCACCCGTACCCATAAGCACTCAGGACATGGGCGCACTCAGGACATGGGCCCATTGTGCTGTTTATAAAGTCTCACCTCATTCCTTTGTAACCCAGACTCTTTAATAGAGTTCACCAGGATTCTGGTTCTTTTTAAGGAAAATTCCTTATCCTTAGACTTAAAGACTTCTCGCTTGACTGCGGAATTCCGGAGAGACTTAGTAAGAAAATATAAAAGATTGTTAAGATTTTTTGTTGTTGATAGAAAGCAGTTTGTGGTTTGACATATTAATTAGATAAAACAATCACAAAATTTATTTAATTTTTATTAAGTCTGACCGGTTTCACTTAACACAAGCATCAAACTAATCTAATTAATTAACTAATTAGTTTAATTTTGTACCCTGAATGATGCTTGTTCTAAGCGAAACTGGTCAGACTTAATAAAAATTAAATAAATTTATTAGTTATAAACACGGTTATTGTTTTATTTCAGATTGTTAAGAGGAACGGCTGCGCAGCCTGTTTCATACAAAACTTAATTTTGGATTTGAGGCCACTATATAATGTGCTCACATAAAAAGTTTTCATACTTAAGACGAACGCATTCGCTCGCCTGTCTTCAATTTCAGAATTCCGTTTGGTATTGTGCGTCTCTGTCTAACATTATTGGCCGCATGAGGCGGCAGGTGTGGGAAAGGAGGGCGGGGGGTTGGGGCGGGCTTCTGACCTATACTCTCATAGAATTTACCGGAGTTAGTGGTAGTATGATCCTGATTCCTCTGCTGTCTGCACGCGTTGAAAGGAGCGTGAACAGGAAATAAATATATTAGTTTCGCGTGTCAAAATATTTATATCAGCCTGATGCAAATGTACCAAAATTTGCTGCCGAAATGTTTTATTTTATACAAGTAATTTATATTTAGATATATTTTAATGTTTTGTACTTTGCTTCATCATTGAAAACAATTATAATATAATATATTGAACTGTTTGGAATGTTCCTAGGCTTAGTTTTATAAAATGTTAGAACAGACTTCAAAATATTATGAAATATTGACTTTACGACGAAACAACCCAACCCCAGCAATTTAGCATAGACTTTAGCAGTGATGTGATGAATCAGGAGGTTTCCCTAGTTCTGGGGAAAAAATATATGAACAAGAGCAAAAATTGGAATTTTTCATGAGGAAAATGATCTTCTGATCCTGAAAAAAATGTTATTATTTGTTCTCTGTTGGTCCTACTTTCACAAAAACAAAATATTTTAATTACTAACCAATCCACACCCAATAAACACAAACAAACACTGCATTTGGAAAAAGTTTTTTTTTCTTCATTTATTTTTACCCGCTTAGCCTTCGCTACAGGGTTACTATCAGGCAGTGGCGGCCTGTGACTTTTGAGTGAGCTAGAATGCTAAGATTGAAAAATATGACGTTATTGAGGTAAAAATTTAAAAAAAAACCTTTGTAACTTTTTTCAAATTATTTATTTTCAACCGGATGGTTTTACGCTATCACGGGCATCGTCAGACTAGCACAATTAAAACTAAATCCATGGTAAACATATAGCATCTATGTCAGGAGTGAGTCCCATTGCTTTCTAATATTGTTTTATTTATGACTTGAAATTTGTTTTATTGCTGACATTACTGTTTACTATTATGTTTTTAAAACTACTTTCGGGTTAGTTTATTATCCTCTGGAAGACGGATTACATTGTGTTTGTTTACTGAATCTATGGGTTTTTAAAACATTATATAATGTCATTCGGGTCAGCTTTTATTTGAACAGATGGTTATTTTTGGTTTTGTTTTTTCCCTGTGATTTCCGTCTTTTTTTGCTAAAATAAATTTTAGAGCAGTTTTCGTCCTGAAGTTTCCTGTATTTTAATCTGGCAATCTTCGACATCATTTACAGAGGAACTGCAAGCAAAAATAAAAATTTCAATTCTACTGTAAAAAAAATAATACTCAAATACTAATTTTGAAATTTCGCGCCGTAGCGTCGTGTGCGTGAGATCATCTGATATGATTTCAGTTTGTCCGTCTTTATGAAATAATGAACGATTTCTGTTTGTGAACTTTTTTTTTAAATACATTATTATTACACTGTGGTATTTGTTTGAATATTTTTATTATACCGACTGATTTTGTCAACGGTTTATTTTCGGAAGTGTGTTCTTGTACGTGTGTTGTGTTGCGTAGAATATTAAATTTATTATAATGTATTTTCCAAAAGTGTACATCCTTTAAAATGGCGGACCTCCTTTCCTTATGGAAGAAGATATTTTTAAAACATTTTTAGACATTGAATACAATGTTGAAATGAGTGAAGAGGATCAAGAAGCATCAATTACTGAGGAAGTTAGTGAAAGTGACATGAGTACTCCTGAGACAAGCCAACAACCTGACTGTAGTATAAACACTTTAGACCAATGCCAAAATGCAGATTTCTTCTCTTCCTGGACAACTGGTCCATTTATTCCAATCGCTCATGAATACGACGAATTTGTGTAAGGATTAGACCCATCTACTTTATTTTCAGATACTTCACCAAGAAATCATGACAAAAATAGTTGACAAAACCAACAAATATTATGTAGCTACCACTTCAAAAAACACACCTTCCTAAAAATCCAGATTTCGTAGATGGGTTGACACATCCGTAAAAGAGATATATGTTTTTTTCGCGACTTTGCATGTGATGACTAGAAACCGTCATCTCACGATCGAAGAACACTGGTCCACCGATCCTTTGTTGGTTCGTTATGAAATTTTCTTGCGAATGCTATACTTCTCAAACCCTGACACAAATCCCCGGTGATAGACTTCATAAAATCAAAATTCTAGTTAAACATACCCGGCAAATATTCAAATGAACATTGATTCCTTATGAAAATTTATGCATCAATCATTGTTTTCAAAGGACGTTTAATTTTTAAACAGTTTATACCTTCCAAGCGTCACCGGTTTGGAATAAAAATGTTTGTTTTAGGCGATGTCAAGACAGGTTTTATTTTAGACTTATTTATTATACAAAAAATTATATTTATTTTAGTGAAGGGACTGAAAAAAATTATATTTATATATTTATTGTGGTGAAGGGACTGACATAATATATATTTTCATATGAAGCGGTAACTTGGTGATGTGACATTATAATTTAAAACATAAAACAATAACTTTGTTTTACATCACTTTTATTTATAACTTGTACAAGTTGTATATTGCCCTGAAGAAGATACGGTAGTAGCGAAACCCGGTCGGCTAAAGTATAAATAAAAGTGATGTAAAACAAAGTTGTTGTTTTATTTTTTAAATTAAGACATAATATATATTTATTGTAGTGAAGGGACTGCAAAAATTCAGCTTTCCTCTAATTTGTTCCAGTTCGATGCGTTCATTGACTGGGACAGTTATATATTATTTAAGGAGTATTTTTTTATTCACAATTCTGAATTGAATACTGGATACGTAATAAATTCGTCTAGAAATCAAATTCGCGGGCTAACCGAACGCGTCACACAGCACAGATACCTACCTACTGTGTGTTTATATAGCGTATGTATATGTATTCGTTAGCGGCAGCTATAGAGATACGCTCCGCGTCCCCCGTACCTGTTTCCGATTTCCCCCCGCCCGCTGACAAAGTGCGAGAGCGACGGAAACAAAAAAATAGGTGAAATTAATCTTGAATTTGTCGACACAAATTAAACTATTTTAACAGTTATAATTTTATTGGATAATTGATCATATTGTACAGCGCCCCTGAGGTGATTTCTCACAAAAGCGGCGCTATAAAAATCATCCGATTATTATTATTATTATTCCTGAGGTAGCATGAGGGACATTTTTTTTAAAAACAGTATCCATTTAGTCACAAATATTTGCCAAAGTTCCTTCTAAAAATATGAATAAATTGTCATCTTTTGTGGCTTATATTTTCTAAATTAAAACAAAAATACAAAAAATACTTTTTATCCTTACTAGATATTTACTATTCCTTTTGATAAAAAAATATCTCATTAAGTTTGGGTGGGTATTTGGCCTCTAATCCATATGTAAGTTTTGTATGAAACAGCCCGCACAGACGTGTTCCTCTTAAGGAGTTTTGTTCATTCTGTCCCTTGAAGACTGAAATTATGTATTTCTCTTGTCTAACTGTGGACTCATTAGCAGTGGCGGCTCGTGACCTTTGAGTGAGCTAGAACGCTAAGATTGAAACATACGACGTTATTGATGTTGTTGAAGCCGAAAATGATTTTTATTTTTATTTTTATAGTACTCTAGCTCACTCAAAAGTCACGAGCCGCCACTGCTCATTAGTCAATTTTAGAAATGATGCTTATCTGAAAGCATTTAATATGATGTATTCTGTTTGTGTTTTGCAGCCAATGCCCGTCGTATGATGGAGGGCATCTGCGGCCAGTCCCTGGTGGTGTTCAGTGGGGCCGGTCCACACCATGTGGCGCCGCACCCCTCGCCCGCCCCTCCCGTGCATCTGCACAAGATCCTTGACATGGCGCCCATCACGGTGACGGACCAGACCCCCATGGAGACGGTGGTGGACATGTTCCGCAAGCTGGGACTGCGGCAGACGCTCGTCACTCACAATGGGTAAGTTTCCACTGCCTTGTCTTTATACTTAATAGATCGGGAACCCATTCTTTCAATAAAGAACTCCATGCCAAATTTATAATCAGTTTCATGTGCCACTCCCATAAAATAATTATCTGTGCCGGTCATATTGTACATATCAATGCATCTGTGAGGTTGCGGTGTCGCTGGTGTAAATTTAGGTCTTCTAGGGCAGTTTCCATTTATTTTTCGTATTCTGTACAGATAAGATTCTAGATCTATACACCGTTTGACTTAACCCTGTCACGTGTGACCTAATGACTATGATAAATTTATTAATCCTTAGTTCTGTGAAGACAACAATGAAAAGTTTTATCAATGTCTTTCAGTACACATTCATGAGTTATTGTCAAGTCCAAATTCTTTCATTATTTGAATTTGCACAGTTTGCAATTGTTCTTATTGAATGTGTTTCCATTTCTTGTAATTTCTTTGGGATAGGTTGTTTGATGGTCGGTCAAATCTAGCATTTGTATAATATTGTATGTAATTCATAAATAATGGTACAAGTTACTTGATTTACTGTTACAGCACATTCTAAACTTGTTGATTTTTTTGGTCAACAGGCGTTTGCTGGGTGTCATCACCAAGAAAGATGTTCTGCGACACGTCAAACAAATGGACAATGAGGATCCTAGCTCTGTCGCTTTCAATTGAAAGGGATAAATCAATTTATAACTGCTATTTATATACCTAGTATTATTGTACGCAACCTATTGTATAGTGGTATTATATCAAAACTCATCCATAAATAATATTGAACATCACCGGAGAATATTTTGATAAAGGGTTAAGTAACATTTTCCTCTATCATTTACATTGAGTGGATATTTACACGAAAGCAAGTGTTTTATAAAGCGCTGCTGATTCGGAATCTTATATTTTCACAAATATCTTTCAGTGGTATGCAATTACACGAATTGAGGAGTAGAATCTGTTGCAGTGTCAAATTAGATGTAAAATGTATCGACGACATATTGGTAAGATTAACTACTACATATTGTATATTTCACGTCATCGCAATGAGTTTTGATATTTATCGTCATATTTACAGTATTTATACATACATGAAATGATATTTCAAATGAATTATATGCCATTTGTTAAAAATATGTTATATACCAACAATAATAAGAATACTTTCAGTGATGTTTTATGTTTTTTGTAATACTTATACCTAGTAATAATTATTTGAATTAGGATTATTATATTATTAGCTTAGGGATCGGATGCATCACATCACAAACTTTTTGTTGTGTTTATATGGAGTGGTGGCTTATTGAAATCTAACTGCCGTTAATTAGCATGTAATCATATCATTAAAATATTTCTTACACCAATCTGCACAGGAGATTTAGAAAATAATATATTTCGATTTCTACTTCCGTCCAATATACATTGTCGTGTTTACTGACTATAGTTGATTAAAACAATCACTCACACATACATGTAAATTCAATTATGTACTTGTATAGTAATAATCTTATTCAAACTGATAAATAATAAACTGAATCATATCGTCAAGCAATAATTATTATAGAAACACTAACATAATTAATACATAGTCAATCATAATCTATACTGAAGTTTTTTCTGCACCCGAAGAGAGGGAATAACTATCACAGTTAATTAAAGAAGTTTGAAAAATGATTATTTATAAAAAAAAATTTCTCATGTTGTAGTTATGCTTAGACATTTAGGAATCCTTATGTAGAACCCCCTTAATTCTAAAACCACGGGACCTCAAAAACAAAAGTTTCAAATTACGTAATTCGAAATTTTACAAAAAAATAAAATAAAAATTTGACTAAAAGTCGAGTTCTGTGGCCATCCCTTCAAATCCAGATATTCAAAGTAAATTCGAAAAAATACAACATATTCACGTGTAAATTGAAAAGTCGCAGTCGATTACTGGCCCGGCCGGTCTATTTGATATAATATTACGAATTAGGATGATGCATAATTGCGTAAATTCAAATTTTACGGTATTTTACCCCCATGGCCGGCCTGCCAGATTCAGATTTATGTAATTTGTTTTCTCACAAATCGAATTTTTTTTCTTATTACACGACCAAATTTTGCTGTGCGGACCAAAATAAATTTGAAATAAATGTTTTGTATAAAATTTGCAAAAATTTCGAATTATGGGGGTTTGAATTAACGGGGCCTTACTGTATTCAATATTTTTATGTGTAAAATATTTGAATCACAAGTATCCATAGAGGGATGAATACAACTATGTACTACTTCTTCATATGTATCCGATCCCTTTTTAGGTTAGGTTTCAGTCATATATGATTTCCTATACTTGCATAGATATCTATTTATTGCTGCCAGAGAAAGGTGGATTTATAATATTCCCCCGCTTTTTTGGAGGCTATCTTTATGTAAATTTTGATATATGTATGTATTTAATAATTAAATTTTCATAACGTTCTTTTTATTTTACAAGAATTATTAATATTTAGGCAAAATGAAAATGTCTAAAAAATTATTGAGACTATGAGAGGTTAATTTTTTCTTCATCAAATCAAGATCACTTTTGTACTGTAAAAAAATAATCAATTCAAAATGTAACTGTCAATATTTTGAACACATTCTCTATTTAATTTTTTAATTATTTTCGTATTTAACCGCCCTACCTTTGGGTTATTATTCAAAAAGTAGGTAAAAAAACATCAGTTTTTTATCTGAATGTACGGGATACGTCTTGTTGCGAGAATGTATGAAAATTACGGAACGTCAAACAGGCGACCGCAGGCGTCGCCTGTTCTTGAAGAACTACTTGTTTAGATTTGATGTTTCGTGTTTTGGGACGCGCGCGTGGTCATTACGGTTTGTAGTTATGAGATATATTAATTTTTCTCAAGTGCATACGTGATACGGGATAGCGCAGAATGGTACAATAAAAGTTTGCGTATCACGTACGTTCATAGGTGTAGGGCGGTTAACAAGAATTTTCATTTATTTGGTAAAATGGAAATTGTCTAATGAATTATTGGAACTGAAATAACTTTGTATCATGTGAAACATCACATCATAACATCACTCAGTATCCTTCAATGACTCAATTTTTAACTATGTATGTACATACCAGTGGCGTGCAATCCATAACATTCTGGACAAAATGTTTTTTCTATGAATTTGGGAAGGAACTTGTATGCACATTTATTCAATTGGCACAATGATCAGTCGAAGATAATAGTGTAATGGCCATTTTCAAAGATTCAATGCACAATTCATATCCGAACTTGAAAAACTACACACAGCGTACGTTTAGTCATAGGGCAATGCACGCCACTGGTACATACGCTACAATATTTAAATTACAACATGTAGGTATGTTTGCATATTCAATTGTTACTGCATCTATTGTTGTACATTACTAAATGTAGGGGGAAATGTTGTGTCCGTTTAATTTATTATTGCTTTAGCAGCTATTAAATAATTTTCATCACACTACAAATATTATGGCATGTCATGTTATTATCGCAACATTTTATTAGTTTATCTTTATATGCTGATATGAATTTAACCTGATTCATTCTCTCCTAGGAATATTAAATTATAGACTGCCCTAAGTTCATTGCCAGGTGCAATTTAGGGAAAACATTTGAGTCCCGAGGATTATAGACATTTTACTTTTTATTCACATTGTGTATTTATTTAAAACTACAGAACAAATAATACATAGAGATGCCCTAACACGCAACGGGGAGAAACCAAAATAAGGAGGGGCGAGCTTAGGCGTGTCACTTTCATTTGATTTGTTAATAAATGCATCCCGACAGTTTGCAGGCACGGATTGTATTACAAAGTATTAGTATTTACTCTTACTTTGTAGAAAAAAAAAACTGCTAATGATCAACTCGTCCTTTTTACAACTGTGCAGAATTTATTCCAAATCTCCTTTTTTCCCATACTAACAGATTCCAAATGAACCCAAACTGCCAATTTAAGTAAAAAGGGTTTGGCTTGTTTCCAAAAACTGAACATTTTGTTGGAATGTTTAGTTTGACCCATTTACAAATGTTTTATAATTTGTTTACTGCAGCCAAAATCACCTGAAAGAAATGTGGATGGCAGTGAATTAGTGTCACTAAAACTGTTCATGCATTATATAATTGAATAAGCTTAAAATACTGTAAAATAATGCTAATAAACGCAGAATGTAATGCAATATTTTTGATTATTCTCGTCACCACTTCTATTTTTACAACATTTGATTGCACAGGAAACCATAATTTTTGATTTATTTTTCAAAATCTTCAAATATCACTCGCAGCCGGTCAATACACGATTGATAATGTAGTTAGTGTATTTGAAAAATGCGTGGACCAGCCTGGTACCAAATTTAGGATGTCAGGTGGTTTGTCTCCAGCCGTCAAAATGGTAGGCAAATTTGGCTATGACAGGTCTATTCATTTTGACATCAACTAATTGTCTTTTCTATTTTAAAGTCAATTGACTATTCAAGCTACATCACCTAAACAAAGCCTGCTTTGACATACATATATACGTTTTTAAATGCTTTTATAGAACACATTCATGAGGAATTTTGTAATATGAACTTGTTGATATTTTTGTTGAATTATTTTCATAAATGAAGTGTCTTTTTATATTTTTCCTGTGCTTGAATAAATGGTTTATTGACCAGGATACAATAATATGTTTACATATTAAGTATACTGCAAATTATTGTGTTATTACTTTTTTAAAGCTATTTTTCACATTTTGTATCCCTAGTTTCATTAAAGAATCAACATTTAAAGGATTCGGGTTACTTACTGATGATATTCATAGAGATTCGTTATTTATTTGCAAATCCATTTTTATTTATTGTTGTCACCTGTTTTATGGATGTGTGCTTGATTTTTATTTTTACAGATAAAAAAAAGGTGTTTTTTTTTTTTTAAATTCATTTATTTAAATAATATATGACAATGTGTTTAGAAATTTTACATGAAATCTATCAGATAATTGTTAACAATTATTTCAAACTTAATTACAAATTATAAATTAAAAAATAATTCTGTAATAAAAAAAGCATGTTTTTCAAATGTAACATACACATCCACTATGTTAGGTTTATATTTCAATAATACATATATTACAAACATGGAAATGATGAAAACATCTAGTCATAACGATGTAATGACATTCGTTCATCGTAACATTTCCGAAAGTCCTTAAAAATGCCACTCCCTGGATCATGTAAAAAATTCTCTTCAGAGTGATGAGCTACGTCGACCACTCCTTCATCGCCTGATGTCGATTCCCTTTCATTCTTCATCCTTTCCTACATTTATTCTCATTTCTGTTCTGAATGTTGATCTCGATCAGTCTCTGCATCTTCTGAAAATTATTAAAATCCATTAACTTAATTAAAAAAAAAATCATACACCATTTGCGTGATTTTATTTGTTGAAAAGTTAGTCAAATGGTGTAATACTAATTTAGTTTTTATTTTGGTAATCTTATGGTGTTGGTTACTACTTTTCAATCAGGTATGTTCTATGAAAGGAGATACATGGACTGCATATTACAACAATTGAAACTCCTGTCTGACAAAAAGTTTTCACAGACCTGAAAGCAGATTCCATTCTTTCTAAAATTTGTGTAGGTTTATCGTGTTATGATGGTATCAAAATAATTTATATATTGTCATATGATGTCAGTTTTTGTGTTTTATTATAATGATTTTACTTTTATTACATTAACTCCTAATTTTGTGATATTTTATCTCTTTTTATAATCAAGGAAAAAATTCAAACTAACATTAATCTAAATATTTTCCTTTGCAACCAACTTCTATTCAAGAAACATCACTGTACATATATTAAATGTACCACTTCAACGCCATGAGCAAATTTAGCAATATGTCTGGTAGTATTAATAGATTCACATTTTACTTTGTATGTATTTTACACATTACTATTTATGCAGTATGAATAAATAATTATTAATGACTTGGATGTAAAACTAAATCATATTTTATCTACATGTTTTGTGCATAATATTTAGTTTCGAAGTGATATATTAAATAAATTTCTTTATCCATGAATTGGAGGTTTCTTTGTACATATCCGGAAAAAAAAATAGGCCCTCCCACAAGTACGCTTCGGATCGCGCTCCTCAAGTGGTACTCCAGGCCGTGCGCAGAAAAGTAAAGTTTGCTAAAGTAAGGTAACAGTTTACAGCACAGTCCACTGTGCAACTTTTCTGCGTAGGTTCAGGAGTGTCACTAGAAACGCGTGCTCCAAAAGCATATGCTCGCTAATCATTATTTACGCATCACATGCAGGCACATATATTTACAAAAATATCTCTTGAGTGCCATTAGAGCAAGTGGCTGACTATTGTACTTACGGGGAGGTGGTTCCTCATGTATAGGCGCATTGTTGAGTGGGCTCGGAGTGGTAGGTTTTGCCAGGAGCCGGGATGAGTTCATGCGAGAAATAGCACACAGGGTAGCCATTCGGCCGACTGCTCTTATAGCGTTTCCTGTCATCTAAGCAAAGCAAAGAACAACACGCGTGCAACATGCCACATTAGCCAGAGTTAGTGTTAATTGTCTCACTACTACATATATGATTTTTCTATAGAAATGACACGGGTACTAATTTATTCTTTGCACCTAACATTAGTAGTACTCGTATGAACATTATGCAATTCATATATGTACATAAATAGAAAAGATCAAAACTCCATTTGAAAAGTACATAGAAAAATATCAATAATAATTGTCGAAGTGTTCCAATTTGTTGAATGTATGTATAATGTTTGTACATACTAACTGAAAACTTGTTAAATGATTAAAAATACATATTTCACATGCTCCACGAGTAAAATTGTTTTCCTTTTATACTTTAGTCTTTCAAATGTTTATTTGTAATATGGGGTTTTATTCTGAACCATCGATATATCAATTACTAGGCTATATTTTGTCTTTTAAAAACCATGCAAAATTGAACGTAGATTTCTAAATTATTAAAACACTTCACACTGATTATGTAAACATTGAAAATAAGAAAATTCATGACAGGAACTGAATATATATAAATGCATGTAGTGCATTTGATATAATTTCGGGAGTACATACCTGCCACTTAGATTGAATGACGAACTTCCTCAACTTCTCAGTGCTCAATGCTGTGCTGCTCCTCTTCTCTGTGTGTTGCTTCATCCACTTGGTCTGCAGACACTGTGCGGCCGTGGGCCTCTTGTCCATGGGCTTCACGAGCAAGTCCTGGATGAAGATCCTGGCATCCTCGGAGATGTTATCGAACGCTTCATCCTCAAAGTCGTACTTCACCCGTAAGATGTTGGAATACGTATCCTGGACGGTGTCACCCGCAAACGGAGATAATCCCGAAAGGCTTAAATGATAGTACATACATGTAATGAATTTGTATTTTTTTTTTGTAATTTGTAATTCTGTTATATGTTATTAACAGATTTGTAATAAATACAATGCGTAAGCTATTATTGAACATCTGAAAAATATTAAACAGTGAATAAATATGCTGACCTCTCTTGATTTTTTGACAGATAAAAAATATTTCAAAGCAACAAAACTCATAGAAATGACTTTCGAAGCTGAAGATAGTTACATTGAATTACAAATTTTTTGGGAGAATTTCTACTGTGTACTTAATAGTCAGTACCCTAAAATACACAATTTGCAGGTTGCTAACCCAAGAAATACTACGAGTGATTTATCTTTAAATTATATGTGGGTAATTAGGAAAATCTACAAGGTTTCAAAAGACAATAATCCTCAAACTGTAATCTTTTAAAATCTATCTTAAATAAGTACTGGAATTTTAGGTAAAACATAAATAATTGCTGTCACCGGTTTTCAAACTGCACCTATTTTCAGACATTTTAGGATGTATTTTTATAGAATTTGAAGTTTACAGTTTGAGGATTTTTGTCTTTTGAAATCTTATGCATTTTCCTAACTACCCATACAAAATTTACAGATAATTCATTTGTGGTATTGCTTGAGTTAGCAACCTGCAGTGATGTTTGGGGCTATTTTTGAGCGCTGGCCCTTACGATTGTTAAACTAATATGCATTGAAAAGTATTTACGTAAACACAATATTATCTAGAAGAGCCTTAATATTCATTACATACATAGACATACTGATAGATCTGTTGTAAGCTCTCCCTCTTCCTTCTTAACAAGGCACGTATCAAGAAGAGAGATTACAACCAAATTATCAACGACAGGACTCTTATACTCACAGTATGTAACAGATGACGCCCACGCTCCACATGTCAGAGGCCGTCGAAATGGGATCAAAATTGACTACTTCAGGAGCTATGAACTCTGCTGTACCGCACAGGGTTCGTATCTCCTCGTTGGGATTAAGGCGCCTCGCCAATCCAAAGTCAATGATCTTGATTTCATGTGACGGCCTCGTGTGACACATAATGTTCTCTGGCTTAAGGTCCAAGTGGACTATGTTCTTCGAGTGCATGAAGCCGACTCCCTCCAAGATCTGCGTCATGAATAGAATGCAGTCTCTTTCTGTCAGAGTGAAATCTTCCTCCGATACCCGCTCAAATAATTGTCCGCCAGATATACTGCAAGGAAAGATAAAGGCCACATTAAAACATAAAAAAATAATAAATACACTCTATTTGAACCTAGTTCCAGAGTGGAAGATACTTTCAGTATCACCCCGGTGGGAGACCCTCATTTGGAATCGAGGTGTTTGAAGTGTCTTCAATGGTTGGTGGTTTTAGATTTTATTAATCAGATATTTCTAAACCTTCAGCTTCTCCTTTCCTTCTCCATCCTCAGCCTTGTAACATTACCCAAAATGAGATTGCCATAGTTGCACTGACTGCGGAAGACCAAATTAGGACTCTTGTTTGATATCACAAAACAAAATCATAATTGAGGTTTTACAAACAATCTGGATGTTGAATGAGCGTACATGTTCTAGGGTCCAAGCTGCCAAAATGAGATTTTTGAGAGGAGTTCCAGGACTCACAAGATGGGATCAAATAAGAAGCTTGATCCGGGTGAAGCTAAACATCGAACCACTATTACTCTTCATAGAAAAGTCACAACTGAGGTGGCTTGGCCACGTGTTAAGAATGCTGTAAGGTCGAATTCCGCTGAAAATTGTTGGTGCTATTCCAGAGGGAAGAAGTCCAGTGGGCCGCCTCAGACACAGCTGGGAGAAGTTACTCCAGAGGCTGTGCGAGGAGAGGCTGGACCTACTATAGACGGATGCCGTTAATGTAATACAGGATAAGGACGTCTGGAGACGCCTTGTCGATACAAATGGTCCCCGACTCGAGTAGGATAAGGGCAAGAAGATGTATGTATGTACAAATAATCAAATTTCATTAAAATCCCACAGTTATGTTACGTTTATTAGACTTACTATTCAGTTATGATAATCATTTGATTCATTTTTACAAAAGCGTCAATCAGTTGAATGAGCTTAGGGTGTTTCAAGCAGTGCATGATCTCCAATTCCTGTATTGTCACTTCCCTGTCTTTGGGCTTCATTATCTTTACAAACTTAGCTGCCAACTTCTCCCCGGTGCTTTTGTCTACCACAAGCTTGACCGAACCAAAGTGTCCTCGGCCGATTACGTTATATATTTTATATCTGGAATCAAAGAGGTTTCCATCGTCGACATTGTACAGCGGTTGGGGTTCTTTGTTAATTTCTGAAAAATAAAACAAATTTAGAATATAGATATAAATTAGAGCGAAGTACTAAACTTTATGGCAACACATGTAGGTTATTTTATACCCATATCACATTTGACATTGTCATCAAATCGGCAATTATCATTAAATTCATTGTTATTATTATTAGGGGTATCTTTTGTTATGTTATATATTTTATTTTTTATTATGTCATAACCCTTTAACAGTTTCCATAAACGCATCGTCGTTTCTTTGTTTATGGCTGATTTAACTTGTATTAGCTAACCCAAAAGATACAGACTAAAGGCATTCTTAGACGATACTTTTCATCCAGATTACTCATGGGTAGTCTTTTTCTATGGGAAAAGGATGAAAATTAGGACTTCTATTTTTTCGTCCAGTTTAAGATGGCGGACATTATATGATCAGCTGTTGTCTTGGTCTGACTTTGTTTTCGTAAGTATGTTATGTGGAAATTTTAAGCGTTTATTTCTTTTTATATTTAACATATTGAGACAATTGTATGCGTATATTACTTTCAGTATTGTGGACTTAGAGTGTATTTTTGATATTTTTTTTACATTTTGCTTTGAGTAAATAATACGCTAACACATTGTCACAATTTAGAATGCATTCTTTGACCGCTGTCATTCTTTTACATAACTATAGTGTTGCGTATTTTGTGGAGATGTTGCGTATTTATTTATTAATATTGTTTAAAACATTGTCAAAAAGATTTAAGGTAGATTAGACTGTTTAAATTGATAGTGTATGCGTGCTTCTTTTCGGAATTGTGAATTTTGCACATATTTTTTAAATTAGTTTTTGAGATTTTGTAAAGGTGCTGCCATTTTTTGACGATTAAGTACCGCCCCAAAATATGTGCTAATCTGTAGGAAATTGTAGGTATGAAAATAATGATAGCGTAAAGCAAAGATTTTCTCTATGATTTCTATGATTGGTATGAAAAAAAGTATCGTCTAATGCCTTTAGGCCCTAGACCACTTTTGAATATTTGACATTTGAAATGTTAACTGTTAACTGCAAATTCTCTGTCTGTGTGGTTTAATATAAATAAAAAAAAAGTTGTTTGCAAATTCATGCTGTTTTTTGTTTTTGCATGGAAAAATCAGAAAATTTTAATTTTTCATTTTTTCCATACAAAAACTATCTATTCTCTAAAATCAGAACAAATAATGTAACTTTTCGCCATACATAATTATTATGTCCACTTTAGCAATGACGTCGCCATGAATATTTCGTCTCATTAGAGGATAAAATCATTATGTGTCATACATTAATAAATTTTACCTCTAAGAGGACTATTTATGACCTACAATAATTATAATGTTACACAAACACATACCTTTGTCTTCTACTGTGATTTTAGCTTCAAGGGTTTCATCCCCGGTAGAGTTTTCGATCCGAACTTTATACATAGCTGCATCGGTTAACTCTGCTTCTTGAATCATCAGGCAAGACTCTCCCTCTGTGTCAGTAATCCTCACTCTGCCATTTGATATTACTTCCCGGTCCTTAAATAAAATATCACAACACTGAATATATTTCAGCAGTTGTATCGGGAAGGTATCACAGTGTATTAGTAATCTTTTCATTAAGTGCTTATTAAGCTAAGCTGGGTAATAAAAATGACGCTTGGCAAAAGCCTATTTCATCGCTCATGGAAATATTCATCATCAATATCGCCAATGCAAAATATTTGTATGCAATCCTAAAATATAATATAAGAATGTCAAATAAATAATGCATTTCATATTTGGTATACATATATATTATTGCATATTCATATTTAATAATGGAATTCTGAGAATAAATTAGGTGATCAGTTGAGCTGAAAGGTATGAGTGGATAATTTTTTTTCTAGCACTTTTAACCTTATTTAGGGTACCTAGACTTCTCGGGTACTTACCGCTCACATATATATCACATATTTTATTTTCAATATTTAGAGCATGTAAAGTCGCCAATAGTTATCGCATTATTGAATAATAATTTATAGAATTAATCAGTCTCTAAATCATTACTAACAAAAAAAAACAAAATCGCTTTCAAGATCGTCATTATTGTATAAATAAAATAAAATCATATTATGTGTGTACCTAATATTATAAAACATACGCAAAATTTAGAAAATATATATTATACTTAATATGCATATAGAATACATAATGACAATAAGAATTATAAATTGAGGTTAAAAGATTTTCATTTAGGTTTAGAGAACTCACCGACTTAAGCCAGCTCACAGTGGGCTGTGGGTATCCTTGGAACATGGCCGTCAGACAAACCTTCCCGCCCCTGGATGTGGTAGCATTGCCCAGCTTGCCAAGGAACTTGGCTCGCTGGCTGGGCAGGGCGGGCGGGCCCCCCACGGGGGCGAGGTGCGCCCGTGGCACCACAGTCAGCTGCGTGGAGTACCATAGGCTCTCGTAGTGCTCCCCCTCAGTGGTGGTCACTCTGACGGCGCAACGCACATAGCCTGAGTCCTCACCCTGCACCTTGAGCAACTTGATGGTGTGCTTGCGACCTTGCCTAGTCAACTTTTGTACAAAACACATTTATTTATTTATTATATATCATTAATTCAATCCATGGAGGACTTAATATTACAAACCAGGATAAGATTCAGATTTGTCGTGAGAATAGGGTTGAATGGTTGTTGATTCACACTGATTTTTAGAGTAAAAGGAAATCCAAAAGAATTAAATTATGTATTAATAAAATCTCACCAATAATAGGAATAACTGCACCTATATATTAGGGGTGCCCATTCCATATGGGCTGTAGAGTTATGGATGCCCAAAGAAAAGAAGGTAAATTAATAAACTAACACCTTTTTATCATAACTTTACAGTCTTTATAGACTGCACACCCCGTTCGGGGGTTATTTGTGAAATCTAGCTCCACACCTCCAAAACTATCTTAGAAACAATGATTTTCACCATTTTAAAAATAAAATAAAATCATTTAGCGTACCTACAATATATAAGAGGTATACAGCCTTAGATGAAATACTTTATTATTATTATTCAGCTATCAACTTACGGTTATACTTACTTTAAATTTAGTAGACTCTCTTTCTACTTCTTTACCCCCTGTTTGCCAAACAACTTCAGCGTTCATCAATGCCGGGGTATCCTCAACCATTACATTGAAACAAGCATCTTTTCCTTCTTCAATCAAAATGGGTTCTGGATAAGATGAGAATCCATTGAATGCGATGCCAATAGTATTATCTAAAAGTAAATTATAATAGTTTAAAAAGTCACATTATATAAAGTCCTAAAAAATGTCCCGTAGAAACTGTAATAGAAGTTTCCGAAGAGCCTTTTCTTCTGAATCCTCTCAATGTATTGAATTTTTGTTACATAGGTATTAGATAAATCTAGTGTTTTGCATCAATTATAATTATTAATCTGTGCAATCAATACCCATAATGTGGTATTTTTTAATAAGATCTATCTAAATCATTGATATTTTTACAAACCTATGACGAGAACTTGGCAGGAAGATTTGCATAGTCCAAATGCGTTTTTAATAACACAAGTATAGATACCACTGTCTTGAATGTAAATATCTTCTAGTCTTAGTCCAATTACACCACTGCCATAGTCCACATATTTAAATATATCAGAATCTGGCAGGACTTTGTTGTCTTTCATCCACATAAAATTGAATACGCAACAGTTTTCCACGGACAACTGAATTTCCAGAGCTTTTCCATCCATAACTTGAACATCCCTTAATTCCTTAACAATGTGAGGCTGATGCTTGCCAATACAACCCATTTTACTGGCAAGTATGGTATTCACAACTTTCACTTTAGCCCAACTGGAAGCTTCACCGTATTCGTTTGATGCAACCAAGGTGTAATCCCCGGCGTCTGAAAGCTCAACTGGATCGATAATGAGGTGTGATGCGTTATCTTCGTGTATTTCGAATACCCTGTCACATAGATCTAATGGTTGACCATTTCTGTACCACTTGGAGTGGGGGGTGGGAGTTCCCCTGATCTCAGAGCTTAACCTGAGTCTGTCTCCGACTCGGGACTGTGAGCCATTGAGATGTCTGCGGATAGAGGGAGATGTGCGGGAGTTTTCAGATGTTCGAATTCCGTGTGATCCGCCTCTTAGATTGATAACATCCAGGCAAGCAGTTGCTTCTACCCTGCCCAAATCATTGTCAAGAGTGACTCTGTACAATCCGGAATCCTCGTACTTGACATCTGAGATTGTTAGCGTCCTGTCATCGTCATTTTCCCTGATGGAAATCCTGGAGGAAACCGGAAGGTCGCAGCCGTCCTTGTCCCAGGTGACGACTGGTGTCGGGTGACCGGCGATACAGCAGCGGAATGAGACAGTTTCTCCCTCCTCTGCCACCCTATTGAAGGGTACAGCGAAGAACTTGGGCGGGCACAGGCGCCAGCGGGAATCGCTGCGGGATGGACTGGGCGAGTAGCACTCCCTGCCATGCACTGAAAGCAGAAAGAAAGGATTACTCACAGTTCGGAAGATGCTAGTACCTTGTAAAAGATAATTGCTTAGTATGCCACTAACTTGGGCGGTTTGGTGACACACTTCGAGCAGGGGTGGTGCGTGGTGAGCAGCGCGGGGTGGAGCGAGGGGTGGAGCGCGGGGTAGAACCAGCGCTCAACAGCATGGCAGGTCGGGCCAACTGTTGGCACACCAAATTCTCCTTCTCTTCCGGAACTGGAAAAACATAGACGATCCTTAGTTCATGACAGAGGGTGGAAATCAATAAATAGCATTTTTGAATAGGTAGGAACTGTCATTCAAATATGAGCCAGTAGTGCATTGGAAAACAATTGATAAACTCGGATTTATGCTCCGTGATAAAATTTAGACAAACCAAATTTGATGATGTGGGTAATCCCAAAAAAGTAATTACCGTCAACAATAAGGCACGATGAAGTGTAGGCCTTCCCGAGTTCGTTCCAAGCGATGCAAGTATACACGCCCTCGTCCTCTGGGTACACGCAGGCTACGGTCAGGCGGACCGTCTCACCGTCGGCCTCCATCTTGAAATCACCACTGTCGGGTACGGGCTGGAAAATATAGAACATAATAAGCAATAAGTAAAAAAAATTGTTTATAAGAAATAATCTCTTATCAACAATTCTAAATGATTGATAGGGGGTAGATACGAAGAGTTGTCCGTGTTGTCTCATCATGATATGACAAAGGTCTTGACGACGCTTTGCCATTGCACTTTATATCTTAAGAGTGTTGACACCACTGAAGTAGAGTTCGACAAACGAAAGAATGCACTTCGTATACTGCGCAGCTTTGCCGAAACTGTTGGGAATCGCCGTTTCTCACTAGATAATCCGTGATTGGTGATTTCTTCCGGTTGACCGCGCTTCCTACCAATAACATTTTCTGTGCAACAAGCGTCAGGCGCATCCTTCCGTTTGTCGAGCTCTACCTGTTGAGGTTGAGGTTGAGGTTAACTTGGCTTGTTTAGCAGGCAGGAGAATTTTTTTTTGCTCAGCGCCGGATCTACCATAATTGCAGATAATACGTCGTGAAACCAAGGCGGGACATTTAAAAATGCGCCAGGACTATTTACAAAATTAGTGCGCCTATGCTTAAGTACTATGGAGTTTCTTACCAATCCATCCTTTTCCCATTTGAGGGTTGGGAAGGGGGTGCCTTCCACCTGGCACTCGAAGGTCACCGCGTCCCCGTCGCAGCAGCGCAGGTCGCGCAGCTCGCGGGAGATGCGGGGCAGGACAAACATTCGCCTTAAATAAATAAAAAAAAACAACTCCACTGAATTTTTTTAATAGAAAAGGGGATTCTGGAGGAGCGAAAATGTAGAAAATATTACGGTTTACTTGAAAATTTCCACCAATTCGGGACGGATTTCATAGTCAGTAAAAATCTCAAATATTTTGTCACTGATTTCCCACTAATCGACAACTTGTAAATTGAACTTAAAAGGACTATTCTTTAAAAATAATCCTGTAAACTTCCACGTCCCTAAAAATCAGACAAATACATGTTTCGCTACTTAACAGTACCTCAGACATGATAAATAGTAGATATCTAATGGGTTACCTATGCGATAATCGGCCAAATAAAACTCTCACCATTAGAAAACATTGCCTACACGACATTGACGCTATCAACGATAGTGACGGGCAGTTTCAGTCTTCGCTGAAATACCAACAAAACATGGTGGTATCTTTATATTATTGGTTATATGGAGACATCTTAATAATTCAGCTGCATAATATAGGTGCTTTGTATAGGTGTTCAGCGGAAGCGATAACGCTAACGACCAGTGATCGACTCTGCGGTTGGCCAATTTGACAATGCAAATCATAGCCTCGTTTGCATTAAACAACAATAAGAATTATTGGACTCCCGCCATAATAGCAGTAGTACCTGGTGACCTTATTAATCTTTTTGGACTCTCGCAAAAGCCGCAGACGAAACTTTCATCACATTCGTTTCATTGGGCGATGTGATATTCAAAAATCTTTATCGAACAAATAAAAGGAAAAGTACGAAGGGTATAGCTTATAGGTACATCCTATTTCATACAGTTAACCCACAAAATACGTATATGTGTATATAAATAAAATAATAAATATATTTAATCATCGAAGAACATAATATTAACATAACCCAAATGAAACATGAAAACGGAAAAAACAACAGAAAATAAAAAGATTTCAGTCGCATCTGGGACTCGAACCCAGGACCTCTGCCTAACCGGGGCAACCGCTTAACCAACTTAGCTAATGAGACCAGTTCAATTTATGTCATCTTCGTCGATATCATATCTCAAATTCAAGATCTGTCATTCATGTCTCCATTTTTAATCCCATAATTAATTAATAAATATATACTTGCACATAAAATATGGACAAGTTACTAAGTGCGTTCAATTTATGTATTCAATTAACGTTTAGTGATCATTTAAATATAAATAGATCGTGTTGATGTTACGTGGAAGGTTGTTATATACTTTAATTGCCATGTAGTCGGTCCTTTCTGAGATATCATTTTGTTGGGTTATGGTATTAGTAGGTTTCCGTAATATACCTACATACCTACTACGAGTAAAATCAAAATTAGAAAGGACATAAAATCAGCAGAAATCATTATGGGATACGGAACATGCAGATACCACAGTTATATATATATATTTTTTAAATAATTAACAGTAATTTAAACAAACGGTATGTCGTGTTGTCTTTCTTTAATACAATGTCTCAGAGTGCTGATTCCACTAAGGTAACTTTTGAGGTATTGACATTTAAAAGCTCCATAGCTCATTATGGTACTGGCGTTGTTAGCTGAACACAGTAGACAGAAATTTAATACGGAAAAAATGCAAATTTCTTGATTTCAGGACTCCGTTCGAAAGTGTTTACTGCTTAAGACCGCAATGAATTGTAACACTTATTTAATATTGAAAATATAAAAGTTTATCTTGCTTACCCAGTTTTCACAGTGTGGCTGTCCATCTCATCAGGTCCTGGGAAAGATACGAAACAGAACACTGAGTTAAAGATTTCTACCGCAAACGTAAATACACTTTGTTTACATTAATTTCCCACAATCGAGTGTTTGTTTAGTTGATTTCTTCCATACAAACTAAAATCGTTTCATTTTGTATTAGTAGGTATATTCCTATTTGTTTGATATATTGGTAGATATGACGACAGAAGGCAAATAAAAGTCAGTAGGTTTGCGTAAACACGAATTTTCCAAGAAAAAAACATGTCGTGGTCAGTCAGACAATCAAATATTGAATATTCAGCCGAAGTTTAATGCCAGAATCCGCTGTGGAGTGTGGACAATAACAATGTGTCTACCTTCACTACCTTCCATAAAAATTGACAAAGAATACAAAGATATAATATGAAGGTATACCAGTGGCGTGCAGTCCATAAAGGCGGAAAAGCTGTGCATACTCTGATATTCCAAGAAAAACGAACAATAACGATAAATTTAAAAGTAATGGAAAAATGCTACAAATTTCCATGAATTGGTAAGAAACTTGTAAGTTCAGTGATGAAGTTACCCTTAAAATCAGCGGAAGTGGCCATTTTCAGTGAGAATATTGCACAATTCATGTTCGAACTTGAAAACTACACACAGCCTACCTTTAAAGAAAGAGTAATGTGCACGTTACCGAGGTACACATTATTCATTAGCATTAGTTATGTCTAATGTCGATATGCCAAATATTTTGTCTCTCGTTTATGGGATTCGAAACGTAAAATTTTAAGAGATTTTTACCTCAAAAAACTTCACTTTCAAAAAAGAAAAGATAATTCAATTAATTCACGAACAAAAATAAGAATTAGCACATTTAATTTCTTAAAATATCCCGCTGCTGGGCGAATCTAATTCCACTCCACTTTTGTATGAATTTGCGAGGTATTATTATATATCGTATTGTAAATTTTTTTTGTACAATGCCAGGGAACGTTTCTCCCTCTTCCTGTATCAACTGTGGTTAGAGGTACATAAGTGTGGAGATAATCTTCTCTACACAGTGAGTGGGCTGCCTGTTCCTACTGTAGGGATTTTATTTAATTTATTTCAAGGAATTGTAAACTGTGTTTTAAGTGCTAGCAGCACTTGCTGATAGCAATCTTATATTTAAGCCCGCTCACTAAGGTAATGGAGGATATAAGATGGAATTTGGGCGGAGATGGAGAGTGTCGGTGGTGGGGGCCCAGCGGCCGAGGTTGGATATAGAGGGATTCTAGTTCGATTCTAATTTGGAGTAAAATGTTTTGGCTAAATCTATTGCATGTTTTTGGAGGGGAGGAATTTTCGAGCCCGTGTTAATTATCATATTCCTGACCAACCAGGGACATTTGATGAATAGTCGGAGCAATGCATTCTGGAATGATTCCAGCCTTTTTGTATTTGAAGTAGCCCATATAGGTGAAGCGTATGTTAATTTTGGTCGGATTGTCGATGTTTCAATGAGAAGTTTTTAGGTTGAGTTTACTGTTGTAGCTGATAAAGGGGTATAGTGCGTTTGCTGTTTGTCTAGCTTTCGCTAGTGTTTCATTAATGTGTGTGTTCCATCGTAGTTTCCGATCGAGTATCACTCCTAGTTACTTGGCACTTTTTTGCCATGGTATGATTTTGTCGTACATTTTGACGTGACCCACCGCCACCGGGGTGCCGCGAGTCCTTCGCTTGAGAAGAAAACTGCAACGCTCTTGGTCGGGTTCACGTCAATTCGCCACCAGAGGATCTGCTTGAGCGACCTCCGAGTAGGAGAGGAGAGGGGTGGTATATCGGGAGTGGGATGTTTTATTGTTATTTTTCCCAACCTAGCAATAGTTAAATAATAATTATAAACACTTTATATATTTAAATTTATTAAACAATAGATTAATAATAACATGTGCCTGTACAGGGGTAGGTCGAGTGGAGGTGGCAACGTTTAGCAACCAAGCACGTTTCGGGTGTGAATGTAGTCATATTATACTAATGTAAAAAGAGTAGGTAATCTAAAAAATAAAATGTAATATCTTCAAGCAGGGAAGGAACGGGGAAAGAAATGAAAAATAACGAAGATTGGTGGAAATGCAGCGTGCTTGCAGGAAATCACTAACAATTAGCTTTCATTTATATCGATGAAGGCATAGTTTGAAGGGTATGAAAGGAAACACACCAACAACAAGAGAAGAAAAATACGTTTTTCTGGGCATTACAACTTTCAGCCTCTTTAAGCTACACTGTGCTCGCCCCGATCATAAGATAAGTAAAGTGTTAGTTACCCTTAGCGGTGATCTGCAGCGAGATGATGGCCTTAGCCTGGCCGTGGCAGTTGGACGCGATGACGGAGTAGGCCCCCGTGTGGTCCAGCTTGGCGTGCGGGATCTCCAGGCGGTACTCCGGCCCGGCGCCCACTCTTCGGAACTGGGTAGCGTCGCGGTAGTACTCCGGCTGGGGAATTCAACATACATAAATGACTACATCCATATTATATTACTCGCCGAGAGTCCAATACATCTGAAACGCATACATTTTAAACTATATATACCGTCAGAACATAATAAATAATTATGATTTCTTACTGACATTAGAGAATTTTCGCAATACAAACTGATTTGTTCTGATTCCTGTGCTTCCCACAATTCTTTCAATTCCTTCAACTGTATTTATCTTCTAATTGCTTTGATTAAACTATTACTATTAATTGTCTTAATTATTTTAATTGACTTATCTGATTTAATTATCTTAAGAAGAACGGCTGCGCTGCCTGTTTCATACATAACTTAATTTTGGTTTTGAGGCCAAAATACCCATCCAAACTGAATGATATATATATATATATATATATATTTTATTATAGGTTTAGTAAATATCGAGTACGAATGCGAAGTATTTTTGTTTTAAATTATAAAGTATAATGCCATAAAAAAAAATAAAAAATAATAATTTAAGAGGCAACTTAGAAAATTATTTGCGGGTTTATTGCATTTAAAAAAATGATATTTGCAATGTAAGAAAAATATTTAAAAAAACCTTTTTTCGCTTCGATATTTTAAATTATGTACGGCAAATTTATGTTCCAAAGTAAATTGATCGTTTTTAATATAATTTAAAGGCCACCGTAATGCTTATTTTAATATTTTTTTTACATTTTTCATTTTATATCTCATTATATTTTCAAAGAAGATGGGGTAAAACTTTTTTTTTAATGGCCTATATTACATAATGTAAAACAAAAATAAATAAAATACTTCTAATCCGTACTAGACATTTACTATACTTTTTGATGAAAAAAAATATCACTAGCTTTAGGTGAGTATTTTGGCCTCAAATCCAAATTAAATTTTGTATGAAACAGGCCGCGCAGCCTTTCCCTTAACTCTTTTAATTTTCTTCAATCCTTCCAATTCCTTTAATCTTTTAATTGTTTTTTTCTATTTAATTAATTATTTTAGTTCTTCTAATTTTTGCTTACCTAAACTTATTTAAAATTTTGTAATTTATTTTAATAATCTTAACTTTTTAAATTATTACTTCACCTTTCTTAAATTCTTTCTAATCTTTAAATTATTTAAAAAAAAACTGAACAACCATCACGCCGTTTCCCCGCAGGGGTAGGCAGAGAGGACGAACCGCCAAACAACTCGATCTTGGTATACACTTTTTGCTTCATTCACTTTCTTACAACGTCTCATACATTTTCTACTGTTATTCCGACTTCTGACACGGCCCGAATAATTAAAATAAATAAATAATTTTATGTATGTATTTTAATTATTATATGTTATCCGTATGTTAACTTCATCTGCCTTAACACGGGGACATGACTAGTATGGCAGGCGAAACATCACCACAAAAACAAAATTATGTTTTACTTTAATTTTTTTTATAACCAAGCGCCATGAACTACTTTTGATAGTAATGTTGGATGGAATAATTTCGCAAGAAACATAATTTTTTTTTTCTGTTGGTTCGAGAAGTTAAAATATTATGTAATTAGAAAAATGTTGCATTCGCTAGTCACATTTTGGTAAAAATCTGAATAAGTCCGTTTTGCAATGCGATTGATACAATTAGTTTGTGACAGGTGGATTATTATCGAACTTATTGCTGACTCTATTCCGACTGTCGACATTTTTTTAAATTGTCAACTCATTGTTATGGTCCGGATTAATTATTCTTATTTTAGTTTCACGTTATAAATCGACTTACTAGGTCAACTACCACATTCCATAGTATAAATGCTAACAAATGCGTATCTTCTCTCCCCAATGCCCAGACTTCTTATCACAGGAAATGAATGTCGGCACACAATAGATATTTTCAACTCCTTTAAAAAATACAAATCTGATACAGTTACAAGCAAATCGTTTTAAAGAGTAAACTTTTGAATGTATTTGTTCTCACAGATAGTGGTTCAAACTGGGTCGAACTACTTTAGAACACCCGCCCGCAATCCCCCCTTACCCTGCAGTAGTCCTACGATTCAGTACACCAGTACACAAACAAGAATCTCTTTATTCTGATTCACTTGTAAATGACTGTGTATTTTACTCATTCTGTTCAAATCAATTCTAACGTTCAATATTTCATTCCATTTCAATCCGGCCCTTTCCTCAATGAGTTTAGGCCCTCCCGATACGAAAGGCCATTTTTTTAATGATGTCGTTTGATGATATTATTTATGTGGTTAATGCTTTGCGATTGATAATTAGTTCAATAAACTCGTTTTTAGAAGGTAGGTTTATTTGTCTTTGTTAATTGGAGGTTTTGTGTAAATATTGATTCTTGATCATGTATTCGGTGATTAGTGGAAATGTCTGGAGGCAACCGCACCTCTGTACCGATGACGATTTATGCCATCTGACCCTTCCGCGACGCTTAATTTCGTTATGTTGGAGATGCAATAGAACCACTGTCTCAGTGGCGGTTCATTCCAACATACCCTTTTGCCTCGCACAATTTACTACGTTGGAGATGCAATAGAGTCACTGTCTCCGTGGCGGTACATTCCAACTTACCCTTTTGCCTCGCACAATTTACTACGTTGGAGATGCAATAGAGTCACTGTCTCCGTGGCGGTACATTCTAACTTACCCTTTTGCCTCCCACAATTTACTACGTTGGAGATGCAATAGAGTCACTGTCTCCGTGGCGGTACATTCCAACTTACCCTTTTGCCTCGCACAATTTACTACGTTGGAGATGCAATAGAACTGCAGTCCCCAACCCAGCTGCTTGTAAACTACCGAGGTAACTATGAAAATCTATTAATGCTTATTTTCGTTTTGAAAAAATGTTGCCATTAACTTCTTGGGACGAGATAAATTTCCCCTCTAAAGAAACTGAACGATAGGTGTGTGTCAACCATTATAGATGTTTTTCCGCAGTTCGATACTTTTTACTAAATTTGCTCTTATTGTAGGAGCACTTATAGCATGCACCTACAAGAAAATAAGGCGGAATTATACATTTTATATGGAGATATGCATTTATAGAATATCTATAGCCTACGTATGATAGGTTTGAAGCCTATTCAGACTAAATCCTTAAATTGTAATATTACTAACTCATAAATTTTTAACAAAAAATACTCGATTCTGGAGATTAAAAATAATTGACCTTAATGGGAATCTCACCAACGATTCAACGAAGTCAACGTTTCCACAGCTCAACTACGCAGGCTATTCAATGTAATGAGAAGTCTGCAGGCGACGACACAGACAGAGAATGTTACATTATTTGCTGGTAAACAAAAAAACCTTGCTTTTGTAAGAGATAGTGATGGTATCTATTTGTGAATACAACAATCATGAGGACATTTAAAACGTTCGTAGATAAAGTTGACCTCGTTGCGATATTAGTATGTAGAGCACATACTGTTTTATTTTCCGTTTGAAGAGCACCACTATTGCAGATACGTAATATGCAAATCGAATGCTGATATTATCTATAAGTCTTCATTATACGTGATTAGCGCATAGGGGCAAGCCTATCTCACGATTTAATTAGTCGCCAATTAGAGATTAAGGTTCACAAAGAGGGTCCTTTGTTTTGCCTTGAACACTTCCGTGTTCTTATCTTTACAAAACCTTTGGTAAAGTTTTAACCCCCGCAAAGTGATTAACGTATTTTAATAAGTTAATAACGATTTTCAAGAGATCGATTTATTTTGTAACGTCTGTATTTCAACTTAGTGATTACTCAGGTTATTTCTCATCCGTAAATAATAATTATCATCCGTCTTCGTCACATCTTGTGAAATCTGTAGCTCGTCATCGAATTCAAGAGTTTGGAAATTCCGAACAGAAGGTATTCTGAGCGGATAAAGTGTGTGAATATAAAATCTTAAGTAGGTACTTTCGGGTGACCCGTTCGGCGGCCTCGTGAGTTGAATCACGGAGTAAAGAAGAGTTTTCTTTGTTGTTACATTAGTCACTTTTTTTGTTGTGTTGTCTTTTCAGGGAGCAACAACGGAGATGAAGTAGAGCCGTTTTACTTTTATTTTCTCATCTAAATGAACAATGTCCTCATTGGGTGAAATAGTTTTATAATCTAAACATAAAAAAAATACTGTCTACCAACGAAGAGAAAAGTTAATATTGAGGAATTTGGGTAATGGGCCATGGCTCATATTCCGGATAGCGATAGCTAATAGCTAGTAGGTAGCTACCTACATAATTAAGAAGTTATTTCTTCGGTGATTAATATTTATAGTTCTTGCCTGCCTAAGCGATTGTACACACGCGCGCCGCTTATATATAAAATATATTGAAAACAGTGTATTAAAAAAAAGTACAATCTTTTTCACATTTAAAAAGGCGCCAAAATCAAGTTGCTCCAGGCGCCAGTTGACTTGGGGTCGGGCTGGTATTATTATGTGAATAAATAATTCGTTCATTGTTATAAGATTAAAAACCTGTTTCAATATCTACACTTATCGATTATCAGGTAATTGTGACTTTCATGCATTATTTTTGGTAAATGCTGCCATACAAATGTCCAGTGGGCCGCAGCAGACATAGTTGGGAAAAAAAACTTCAGAGACTGTACGAGAAGAGGCCGGGCCTGCTATTGATGGAGACGCCCGGGGGCGCCTTGTCGGTGCGATAGGTCCCCGACCAGAATAAGACAAGGGGAAGAAGATATGTGCATTCTATGATACAGCCAGTACAAACATCGTGCAAAAGCACAAGAAGCAATAAATAATTGTATCTTGATTTAGTTGATGGATACGAAAAGAAATTCGCACATTCCATTTTAATCCGAGATACAAAACTTAATTTTGGATTTGAGGCCAAAATACTCACCTAAATCTAATGATCTTTTTTTTCATCAAAAAGTGTAGTAAATATCTAGTACAGATTAGAAGTAATTTATTTATTTTTGTTTTACGTTATGAAATATAGGCCATTAAAGAATTGATTTTTCGTGATTTTAAAGGCACCTTTAACGATTATTTGGGGGCTAACGGTGATGTAAAAAAAAGTTTTACCCCATTTTCTTTGAAAACATAATGAAATATAAAATAAAATTTTTAAAAAATATATTAAAATAACCATTATGGTGGACAATAAATTAAATTAAAAGGACCAATTTACGTTGGAACAAATATTTGCCGTACACAATTTAAAATATCGGCCCGATATATATAATTTTTTAATACTTTGTTTTTATATTTTTTATTTACGTAATAATAATTACATAGCAAAAACAAAAATTTAAAAAAAATACGAAAAAACCGCAAATAATTTTCTAAGTTGCCTCTAAAATTAAAAAATTGATTTTTTTTATGGCATATACTTCATAATTTAAAACAAAAATAAATAAAATGCTTCTCATCCGTACTAGGTATTTACTAAATCTTTAATTTAAAAAAAAAAGTGTTATTCAGTTTGGATGGGTATTTTGGTCTCAAATCCAAAATTAAGTTATGCATGAAACAGGCAGCGCAGCCGCTCCTCTTAACCTTAAATAATAAAATAAAAATCTCACTAATGGTTCACTAATCACAATTACAATTTAATAAAGACCATAGTTAATGTCATAATATGATATCTATGATGGGGACCAAGGTAGACGTAATAGCAAAGGCGGCCCCACACGACTTTTTAGCCCAATACTGAATGAAGCCACCGCGTCGAAAGGTTCGGTCGTCTGACGGTTCTATCCATAAGTCAAGCCCATTATTCGATTCCTTCTCACACGTTTTCTTAAAATCGGTGGAGACGGCTATACAAATTGTTATGTAAAAGTAGGCTCTAGTGAGTCACCTCTCGACTAGGAATAAATTTAATAACCGCCTGGCAGTGAGCATTGAGAGTGAGCGGTGACACTTTGCCAGATTCGGCATTGCATTGATGACTTATGGGCATAAAATTAGCACTAGGAAATACTCCTTTTTAAGTGGGACCTTACAACTGACCTAAAACTAACTGTACGCTTTACATACAGAATATATGTGCATTGAAACATTGTGTTCCTTTGATGTGGGCACATAGCGTAGCGCGTTCCAACAAACATCTCTCAAATAATTTTATTTATATTGTGGAATCTAAAAAGCAAACTAATGGGTAATTTACAACATTTTCCAGCTATTCCCTTGCTTTTCCTGAACTATCTTCGTCCACAATACAAACAGGCGTATCTCATATTTAACAAATTTCTAGGAGAGCCAAAAAAACAGTTTTTTTTACGGATTCTAACATATTTTATTACGTGTTTCGCCAATGGGATTTTAATCAAGCATTTTTCTTTACCCCATTAGTGAAACATGCAATAAAATGTATAAGAATCCGAAAAAAAATAATTTTTTTTAGCTCTCCTGTAAAGTTGCTAAATATGAAATACGCCTGTTTACGTTGTAGGCGACGATACGAGTATTACATCCCCAATTCATCAAATTAAAGATGCCATAGTTCTACTTACTCTTGACATTTGGGATTTGGGGCGAATCACATATCGTAAGAAAAAACTATTGGTAGATTCCAAGACATGCTCCTGACTGAGAGAATTGCTTAAGCCAGCTGATAAAGTTAATTTTTTAAGCCAACCTAATTAGATTATTTTTCAGTTATTCCACTTCCCCATACACTACCAATATACTAATATTAAACTGACTGTAACGGCCACATTAATAAGCACAAGTCATCAGTGGTGAGGGGTCCTCAATAAGTGATATTTACCCTTGTGTGCTGTGTGTATTTACTTCGATGGCAGTAGCGTGCATTGTGCTTAGCAGTAGCGTGACTGCGCATTGAATATTTGAAAAATTATTATTTTATTATCATCTTCCACTGATAGTTATGGCCAACTGAATAAATGAGCTTACAAGTTTCTTACTAAATTCATGAGAAAATCACATTTTAATCAGAATTTTGTCGTCTTTTAAAATGTTTCTATAATATCTTCATATGGTACATTGTTCTTGGGGTAGGCACAGCTTTTTAGCCTTTATGGACTGCACGTCATTGTATAATGGTATAGTAAATTAACGACACCAACAACAAATGACAACACTGCTGTCGGTGTTGACATCTTTGAATAAAGTGTGTATTTCCTGAAATGGCTATCTCGATCCGTTTTAGACATAACATGATTGCCGCTTGTTTCTATCCATATATAATTTGCCATGGGAGCTAGCACCGCCAGGTTCCCACCGATATATGACAGACAGCGTTGTAATGGTTGACAACGATAACAAATATTAATAATACATAATATAGTGTATAGGTTATAGTTGGACTCGAATTGAGATACACAGAGCCTTAACGGTCAGAGTCTACCAGACGAATCAATGAGTCACGGACCGAGCGAGGCCGGAACGTCAATACTATTTCTTACATGACCAGTTGTACAGTTTTTATGTGCTGACACATGATTTCTTAATAAATCATTATTTAACAAATATCATGCTACACATTGATCGGCTGCAAAATCTATTAGTGTTGAAAAGGATGAGAAATCGTTATTTCATAATAATATAGTAATACTGAACTAGATATTGCTATATAAAGAAGATCGGTTATTTATTAGTATAATAAATAATAATGCGGTCGTATCATGGAATAAATAAACATATTAATACAGCGAACTTTGTGGTGAATATAATAACAAAAACAAATTGTTTAAAGTCCAACTAGTCCTGGCACAACTGTGCCTTTTTCAGGGCAGCATAACTACAAAATAAAACCACAAATGACAACTAATAATTTTTTCAATGTTTTCTTAAAATTGCTATCATTATAACGCAATAATTCATATATTACGTAACTATACGTAACTTGTTATTACATATTATATCAAATTCAATCAGTTTTTATTATAGTAGAAATATATACATTAATTTTATTTGCTTTTGTTAGAATAATAGGCACTAATACAATGCAAAAATGGCGCAGAAATTGACATCCTTTTTTATCTGGGTCGATATTTTAAACGATAGCTCTTCAAACAATAAACTGATAGAATATTTTGCTTAAAGAACGGTTTATCTTAAACATACGTATTTACAAAAAAAATAGCTAAATGGGTAAAGGCAGGACAGATTCAGAAAAATTGTTAAAAAAAGTTTTTATTTCTTTTTGATTATTTTTTTTTATTTCATTTTTGTGAATTACTTGTACTATTTTTATATTGACATTATATACCAACTTAAAACCAATACGTAATAACTAAAATTTTGCACAATTCTTAGAGCAGGCATCTATCTGCCTCGTTATAAACTAATGTTGACTAGGCCAAAATATATGAATACACACCTGTATTGCAGCCTATCCTCGACGCATGCAAAATATATCATGAAAAAAATATATATTCATATATATATTTCCAAGACCGGATGTGAAATGAGATTATCGTTTCACCAACCACCATCACTGCTCCCCTTGTAACAGAACGTGATGAGAAAAAAAATACCTCCAAAGATGAATACGATGATCTAACTTTTTGTAACCTCAGGAAAAAACGTTCGTAGATGATGTGTTACAAGGGTTATATACCGGTTAATTCAAATTTGTATAGTCTACAGTTTAACCGCATTAACCTAAATTCAGTTATACCAAGAGTTTTTTTTTATAAATGTATGTAGTATGTACTTAATATTTATGTCGTTAGTATTTTTTTACGTTATTTACTTAAATTTATTTATACACAAAAAAATATTATGACATTGACACGGATTCAAAATTTGAGTTACGTCATGAATGTTTTGATGTTAAATCGACAATAACGTTTAAAAAACATTTAAATGAAATAACTTTAAAAAATTCAGAAACGATTTTAACCGTCTGCCAATTACGTAAACATACATATTCACGTAAAGAAGGTAATACTTTTATTCGTATATTTAACATGGAATTAATTAAATTTCATCAATTTCCAGTGCATCAGATACATAATAAATATAATATCTGATTTATTAAACTGCTCTGACCTGAACATTCTTAACATCTTTACAAGGGGGCTAGGAAGATAACTAAACGAATAAGAAAATAGTTTTTTTAAACTTCATAATTTTGTTACGTGCATAAACAATGTACATATTTTCAACAATTACTTATTGCATTATCACCCGACAATTGATTCTATCCACTCGAAACCACATCGATCGTAAATAGGTAAAAACCCCCCAAGTCACAATTTTTGGGAATGTTTCATTTAAGTGTTGTCAGAGAGAATAATTTTCAATTAACAATGTGGTAAAATCATTTTTGTTGAAAAATTGTATTTTTCATTCTAAAAAATATATAATAAACCATTTTTGTTATTTTTTTTGAAAAAACTTTTGTGTTATGAGTCAAACTCATAATATTATAAATAAAAAAAAAATGAAATATTCTTCAAAAATTCAAGAAAAAAAAACATTCGCTCTCAAAAAATAATCAAGATTTAAAATTAGTTTTATGCATATTCGTATTTATCGTCTCTTGTAAAGATTTCACTTGGTTTTACCTATTTTCAGCCGATATCATGTGTTCAATTTTAGTTTTAAAATAATGTGTTTGTTCTAATTATATTACTGTATTTTAAATAAATTAAGACAGGGTTCGATCGTCCGGTGAGGTCGACTGGCAGTCGCATTGTTTGAGTTCGAATCCCACGACGAATAACGACTTTCCCCCGTTCCAAAACGAATTAATCTCAGCAACAGTGCTGTATTATTATTCTTATTTAATTAAAACAAATTGTAAAGCTAGACAATCTTAATGATTTTCCACGCGTTATTAACCCTAATTGTATTATGTAAATATGCAGGTACTTTTGGCACGCCACTGGTGAACGTGAATTTATTTGGTTTTTCTAGTATTTCCGCAGACGTGATTTTGTATTGACAAAGAGACCTATATGACTGATATGAGCCTGGTTACGTGAACCTACCCATACATGGCGATATATCGTGACCCTACTAGATGCATATCTACTTCCCTTGAAGTAATACTTAATTCATAATATAACATTGAGTGATCTACTTTGGAATGACTTTCGAACAAACATAGATTTATAAATAATGCCTTTTGACTTAGCCTGGCAATCATGCCGTGGCACATATTCATCGTCACGCGTGATCCACGGATATATAACTAACTAACCATCGTGCCGTTTCACACATCCCTTGCTTCATCGACATTCAAACATTTCCTCATAACGTACTCTTCTGTTATTCTGAATCTCGACATGGCCCGACTCAAGTATTTGCTTCACTTGATCCTGCCATGTCTCCGGCCTCTTCTTCCATTCACATTTGAGTCATATATTCTCCTTACACCTCTTTCTTCGTCCATCCGTTCTATATGCAAAAACTATCTAAGCGCCCCTTTCTTAATCTTAACCGTTAATCTCAGAATTGAATTCTCGCAAGATATCCACATTTTTAACTTTCATTCTTTCTCTGCCAGTTCCATGCTACACGTTGTTATATATTAGAGTTGGTATCAGCACTCCACTATGGACTGCTAGCTCCGCTTCTTTTATCATATTTTTGTTGGCGCTAACTGTGATCAGTCCTCCATTTTTTGGAGTTCTTGTATTTACCGTTCTTTCAATATCCCTATCAGCCCTTTCGTCTCTCATAAACGTACTTCCCAAATACACAAACTCACCCACGAATTGGAAACATTGGAAACTTGAAAGTTTTGAGACAGTCTTCGCGATCAATAATTAACTAAGGCTAACCACGCCAGATTAAGCAACACTTTGCCTTGATGTTTTAAAACTGTTGTCTAGTTCGTGCAAACAGATCGGTATCCTGTCGTTTTCAATTGTATTGCCTGTTACCTTCCAATCACCTTTCAAACCTAAATGGCTACAATGCTGCTTTGTTCGTGCTCGTAAATTAATTCAATGAACCCAAGGCATGTGGCTTTCACTGGATTATTTTTCTCGGTGGAAGATATTATTTAGTATGAAGGTCGATCAAGAGAAACCCAAATAGGTCAGTCTTCGAAAATTGGCATAATCAAGTAGAACACGAAACGAAAGAGAGAGATGTCGGAATGAGGCGAAAACCTCCATCGTATGTAAAATGTTTACTCTCCGGACGAACAATGTCGGATGTGCAAATTAGTAACTTTGCATTAGAGGCGTTTACCTAAAGCTTAGTTTATACATGTATGTATAAAGTCTCGTGTCCACATTTTTTTGTAACTACAGAGATTTAAAAAAGTCAAATTTTGTTTCCTAATAGTCGGAAATCTTCTCCATGGCATCTATTTTTTTCTGTTAGGTTGCAATCTTTATCCCCGCTACAAAATTCGCAAATATAGTGACAGCTCCCCTTTCGACAGTCTTGCTCGACCTGGGATTCATTAGTATTTATTTTTTGTTTTATTTTGTCTTTATATTTATTAATTTTACACTGTGAATGATTAAAAAAAACGTTTTTCTGTGTGCTGTTTTTTTTGCTGGCTAAATAAAAATAACTGAGGCCAAGAAATAATTTAAATCAGAGTAGAAAACAACTAAAAAATTACAAAAATTATTAAAAATTAAAATTATGCCTACACCAAAAGTTCTCCAATAATTTTCTTATGCGGTAGTCAAAGGGTTAAATATTTCTGAGAGCATGAAATATAGCTTTGTTTGATATTTTGATAGTTTGATAGTTTGATATTTCGCATAAACGCGTTTTTTCATTGAAAACATTTATTATTTTTCGTTTCGCTTAAGACTTTTTAAAATATGACATCCACTAAATCGGTGAAACAATCAGTTTGATTTTTGGTTTGCTTCGGATGCATATAAACACTTCGTCTTATGGATTATATTATCTTATATTTCTGCATTTCTTATCAGCAATTATTGAATAGGTATTTAATGCGAAAAAAAGAAGAAAAAAACATACATTTATAATTTCTTCAAACGATTGGTATTCACTTTGCGGCGTCATTATAAATAAATTAATTTAAAAATATACTAAGTATTTAATATATTTCTGATTATGAAGGCATCGCTTTCGAAACATGTTGATATCAATGTATATTTATAAAGTGGTGAATACTAAGTATATTTTTAAATTCATTTATGTATATACATTTGCATCAAATATAAATAACAATAAAGGTAAGAAAATCGTGCTAAGACTAGACTTACATTCACAACTTTAGTACATACGTACATAATAATGTCAATAGGTAGGTACTCCGCGCAAGTAGATCCCGCCATACCCAGCCCGCCCCAGGCAGCGAGAGAGAATCCCACGCAGATGCGCCCAAAACCTCAGAAAACGTCTCCAACCATCCACTGACCGTAAAATAAACTACACAATTAAGTTCGTTAATGGTCAAAAAACGTTTTTGCGAATATTTTAAACGAATCCGATAAATGGCTGCTGCGCAAATTGCCATTTAATGAATTTGATCTTTCGATCAACAATATTTAGATAACGGCAACCTTTCAGACATATGGCCAGAGGTAATAAGCAAAATTTATAATTAAGCGATTTCGACACTATAGTCGTGATTCTGTTGCGTACAAGAAATCACTTTTGATTACCTATAGCGTGTCCATTTATAATATATCATGTAGTTTGCAGACGATGCATTGAATCAATTCTGACTGTTGTCGAGACAATACTTATATGCACGATAATAGCGATGTTATTAATAACTTTATATTTGCGTAGAATGAGTGGATAGGACTTCACACATAGCATATTACTAATCATAAATAAAGGTTATACATCTGAAAAGTAAAGAAATCAACGAAAAGTGGCCAAGTAATAGTACTGGTTTGTTGGGAGATTGAGATTAAGATTTATTGGATGGATGCAGGTTTATAAATTTGTAAGCGAATTTTTTTAAAAATTTAATGTGTATTTTGCATCATATACGTAAAAAAATTGCCTGACTTGTGAAGGTTGTGAGACCGTGTCTATGAAAAGGACTCTCATCTTAGTTTGCCAACGGTCAGGGATTTTGCCTTTGCCCCTTTTCGTTGCACGCTCACAATATATAAGTCCCCCCACGTCGAAAACACACCTTATCTTCCTTATTTCCCGTTTAAAATGATATTTTCACGAAGTGGTACAAAAAATGCACAACTTATGCAAATGGTGGGTGGCTCTCGGATGTTGACATAAAAGAATTTGGTAAATAATTCTAGTGGTCAGTATTTATATTTGCATACGGCTATTGTTTTACGTACTAATAATTCCTTGGCATAATAAATATATTATGTTATTGTTAACTGTTTCTGCGTTAATAAAATTTAATTTTTCATAAACTACACTCATGTCTTATTATTTAATCTTGAAGAGCACAATTAATCTAATTTTCTGTCTGTTGTGAAATATTTAAAAAAATCGATGTTTAAAAAAAAATAATTCACATTACAGTGAAACGTCATTTAAAAAAAATACGTATTAATCTTTTGTGGCAATATTTTTTTAAATTTGTAATTTGTTTTTGTAGTGATTCATTTTCAATGTTTGTAACAATAAATGTTTCAGTTTTGTGGGTAATTAAATAAATTTGTGTATTCATACATGTACAATTAATTGATGAAAAGTTGTAGGAATATAAAAAAAATACAAACCGATTTATAAGTGTCACAACATTTTTTTTAATCTGGTAAAGCGTATAGCGCGGGAACTTTGAATTAAATAAACAGCTGTTCAAAAGTTAATTCACGCCCACACACTGTCACTGTCTCTGTAATACTAGCGCCACTTCAGGTGTCTTACTGCGAGCTCCTCGCTTGGTCGATACTAAGCTAACTTTGCCATGTTGTAAGAGGTGTGGAGCGTTGCGCCGCGTCGTTATCAACCGGTGCACCAGTTAAGTAGATGAACCTTTTTGTAATTTTGTTCTGCTGAGTATCGTTTTGGATCATTGTATCCAATGGTAAGAATGTGGGGGAAAATGTGAGGTGTGTGAACAATTTTTAAACAATAAGGCGATGTTTAAACTCTCCATTGGTCTTAGTTTTACTTTTTTAGTTCATTGTCATGTTTTTATTTTTTATATAAATAAAATATCCTTTAAAATAACACTGTGTATGGAATATAGTTTTTGCAGATATTTTTTTATAAGAGACTCGTTTCTGTTCTGTATTGTGTTTCAGAAAAACAATTTAATAACTTAATTCTATCGACGGTATTTTATCCAATTTTCCATATTTTTGTGTGAGATGTGCATTTACTTTTGAAGTTTCTATGAAATATGTGTAAAATATTCCTACCTTGAGGAAGTCTCTCAGCCAAATGACCTCCGGTTTGGGGTCTCCGATGACCTCGCACAGGATGACCACCGTGTCGCCTTCCTTGGCCTCGGAAGAGCGAGGCTTCTTGGTGAACATGGGTTCCTTGGAGTACCTGGAAGAATAAAACCACCATTACTTTGCACCACTTTGCAGTCTTCTTTATCGTTGTATGTCGCTGTCTTTCAAATGACTTGGATTTTCTCCGCTCTCGGTCTTCGCTTATAATGATCTAAAAATAATCATTTATTCGAGAAGTGTACAATGCAACACCATCCATAAAAAAGAATGGGAAGGACTCAAAGAACAAGGTACAATCAGTACAGTCTTATAATAGTAAAACATTTATGGAGGATATTATGGGACTCCCATCAAGGTAGCCATGTAATGATGGAATGGAATCGTAGAATAAGAAAATTATTGGATTTGCTTAGTTTACACCATTGGCTCCCAATGGCGGAGACGACTTTTGGTAGGGACCTATTTCACCGGGACACCAGCGGAGACACCAAACCAAATGTTTAGCGCTCTATGGAGGATCCCTCTCCTGCAGTGTCCGCTGTGTGTTTTGTGGCGACACCGCCATCGATGCGTGACCAGTAAGTTACTGGTTGCTTTCACCAGGCACCTCTTATCCCGTGTGCTCCCCTATCAACTTCCGATTCGCTATGTTCTATGAAAAAGCTGTCGTTCTATGTTGAAACTGCTGACGATTCTGTCGGCCACTCTAGTATCTCGTTTGGTTGACTGTGGACAATGGAGTGTGGCGCCACCACAGTGGCTGTGGTGGAGCCACACCGGTGTCTCGGTGAAATTGGGCCCATAGAATTCACTCGTCCCTCCGGGAACCCTTCAGTAGCATTGCAGTATAACGACCCAAAGAGTTCACCCACAATCAAATGCAGACCCCCGAACAGTAATATCTCGTGGAGGCTGTAAAAACAAAGTAAGTAAATAGAAGTAGGTACTTACGGTAATGATGGTGTGATCAGTATCGGCGGCTGATCGTAGGCCTCGGAGCGGTCTCCCCTGGGCGCCAGCACCTCCACACGCACTGAGCACGTCGCGCGCCCCACCATGTTGTTGGCCGTCACGGTGTACACGCCTGCGTCACGCCGCGTCACCCAAGCCAGTGTCATCTCCAGCTCACCCTCGCGGTCCAGCGTGAACACGGCTCGTCTGGACATGGAGAACATCACATTAATACATTGATTATAGCACAAGCACGAATCTCATATTTAGAAAAATTATAACGGAGGGTGATCATTTTGTGAGTTGGATCACAAGAATCCACCTGACTGGAAAATGATCTTACAATGTTAACAAAAGTTTACTGATGACTAAATGACATATCGTCACCTTAATTAGCAATTTACCTAAGTCAGTTTTTTCACAAATGTAGATTTGGATGCTACCTTATATTAACTTATAATATTAACCATTAAAGAAGATAATATTAACACATCCCAAATGAACCACGAAACCGAAAAAACAACAAAATTAAAAAGATTTCAGTCGCATCTGCGACTCGAACCCAGGACCGGGGTAACCGCTTAACCAACTTAGCTTATGAGACCAGTTCAATTTACGCCATTTACACCGATATCATACTTCATGTTCAAGATTTGTTAATATTATCCTCCATTTTTATAAATCCCACATTATTGGCTGCTATCCTTATTAATATTAACAAATCTTGAACATGAAGTATGATATCGGTGTAAATGGCGTAAATTGAACTGGTCTCATTAGCTAAGTTGGTTAAGCGGTTACCCCGCATAGGTAGAGGTCCTGGGTTCAAGTCCCTGGCACTGTGCATAAAAATTTTACAATACGAAAGACTTTAAAAAACTTTAAAAAAATGTCATCATTATGTTATTTGTCGACAATTAAAAAAATGATAAAAATTGCCTATTGTAATGAAAAAGAGAACAAAACGAATAAATAAGAAATTGTTTTAAAAAACATTTATTTTGGGGTAGCATAGCTTTACTTTCTATTTATTTGCGATTCATAATTTTAAACGATACGATTAAATATTATAAGTCATCATACTTTAAACAGAAATAGTTAAAAATAATTTACTGTATCTTTCATAACTTTTTTATCGTATAACAAAAACAATTTTTTTATTGCATTAAATTATTATGTACGTAAAGTAGTTCCAAGGATATCTCAAAATGTTTAACTATGTAGTTTAAAAACAGTTTTTTTGTTTCTCCCACAATGTTGCCAAAATGGACTGGTAATTTACTAATTAAGGTGGCATATTTGATATTAAGCAATAATGATATAGGTAAGCAATAGCTATAACCGAAATCGATATGAAACGAATATTACAAAAATGCATATTATGTGCATATTCAAATGCATGTTTCGGCATATTTTCTCGTTAGTCCATAATTTAAGTGTTTCTACAATAGAGAGCATATTTATTGCAAAATGCCGGTACAGATTGATTGTTGCTTACTGTGCATCTTCTTTTAAGACAATCGAAAGAACTGAAGTGATCATTAACTAAAATTGTAATTCTTATCGTATATATACAGGCCAAGGTTTTTGGCGCACGTGTGACACTTTTTGGGATATTTGCACGCATCTTCCAAAGCGAATACATATTATTCCGTTCCATTGTAATTACCATTTCCAACGAAAAACTTAAAAAGATAATTCAAATAGATCATCTATTTAAGTAGATACCGCGTTTTTACAATGATAACACTTGCAAAGTACTGCTTTTACTCAAATTTTTTTTTCTACTCTGCGGTAGGTATTATGTTTCTGTGATTATTATTAAAAAAAAGACTAGCCTGCTTGGACGTAGACGAGTGCCGTCACGATGCCACGCCACGCCGACGCTGGGGTAGGCCTCTACGCACGCCCTTATGACGAGGTCCTCGCCCTCGTGCACGCGGTAGAGCGTGTCTGGCGCGAAGGTGAACTCGGGCGCAAGGTAGGCGCGCAGGCCCTTGTCGACGGTGAGCGCCGCGGCGCACTTGACGGCTCCGAGCGGGTTGGAGGCGTGCGCGGCGTACAACGCGCTATCCTCGAGCCGGGCGCTGGAGATTTCGAGCGTGTGGAACCGGTCGGCGCTGGAGAATGTATGGCGATCTGAAATTATTTTTTTTAATATACTTTTTATTTAATACTTCTGATACAAAAAAAAAAATAATAATGTATACTTAAGCCAATAATGTAGACATTTATAAATTATACACGCGTCAAGGATAGGCTGCAATACAAGTATGAATACAGAGTAGCCCAGTCAACATTAGTTTCTAACTATGATCCTAAATTGTTCTAAGAAACTAATCATGCCGTGGTATGTTACAATGGTATGTTGTAATATCAATTTACAATATAAATGTAATGGTAATACTCTAAAATAGAACCGGAAAAATAAGTAAAAATGAAGAGAAATTCGTAATAAATTATTAGTATACATTTTTTGATAATTTTTCTAAATTTGTCCTGCCAAAATCTATTAGTCATTTGGCTATTTTTGGATCGAAAGGAAACATTTCACCTAGTTTCAGTTGTGAAGAGGTTTTATTGTTTATTTTCGGTCCGAGGTACGAGAACACTTTTTGATAGATCGCTGTGCCACTCGTTTGAACAGAGAGGTCATTTCTGCCCTTACTTCTAGTCTGATATTGATGTTCGACTGTTTTCTTTTTTTTTATGGACATACATTACTATCGTCTTGATGTAAAACTGTAGAACATCAAGTTCATTAAATTCCTTGAAGAGGGCCTCGCTCGAATAACGCAAAGGTTTCTTCATAATAAAACCTAAAATTGATTTTTGTACCTTCAACTCCCTGTGCCCCCCCACACCCAATGCAACCATAGGTTATGATTAAGTTACATACATAGCAAAAAATATTTATTTTTTTATTGGTGCGTTTTTTTTTTTTTAATTTTCCGCACATAAATAAACATATGAATCAGTGTGCGCACTCTTTTAGCCACGTTTTCAATATGGAGTTTCCATTTGAGGTTATCATCAACTATATGGCCTAAATATTTAATGGGTTTAACACATTCGAGGGCTTCGCACTTACAGGGAGAAATATCATTTCTGAAGCTACAGTTACTTTTATGTATTGTGAGGTGAAGAGGTCTTTGAGGTTGTCCCGCAATAGTAGCAATGAATGTTTAGCATTTGGTTTTCGATAAGTTTAATGTAAGTAATTTGTTAGTAAAAGTAAGCGGATGATAGCTGTGAAGAGTGGGGGAAATGCAGAGTTTTCAAAGGTAAATTATTTGGGACAGGTTCATATACAGATTATCTGTAACGCACCATCCTGCATCAGAGGCTCCCCGTCCTTGGTCCATTGCAGTAGGGGTGCAGGACGGCCGTCCACGCGGCATGTCATACGCACGGGGTACGTCACCTGCACGCGGCGGTCGCGGATGCGCATGGAGAACACGGGCGCGCAGTCCTCGGTCTCGCTCTCATGGTATCTGTAAAACGTTAAAGGGTTTCGTTAAAACAAGCTGGGAAATGTATAAAACATACACCTCTAAGGTATATTATGCAACACTGTTATAGCAAGGAACACTATTTAATTATGCACATTGGATCAACGCTTCAGAAACAGCGGACGAAAATTAAATATCTGTTTACCTACAAGAACGCATCATCTTTCTTTCTGAGAAAAGCAAATACTGAAGAAAAAAAACTTTATGTACCATCAATATCTATCAACTCCCGGAACTCCTTGAGTATCTAACAATTTATCGATGCTTTTAGCTTTACAATGACATATGAATTATAAACAGAAATAATGTATTTATCGCACGTCACTCATTTTGAACACGTTACTATCAGTTTGGCCTTTTCATCTCAAAACCAAGTACTTTCAAATCTAATAGCACTAATACCACACTGCAGCTTTACCATCAATATTTTAATTTTAATAAACATATGATTTACTTTGAGATGTTAGTTTGCAGGTAATTTTTAGTTATGCTTATAGTAATGTAGAATAAACCGACTTTTAATAAGTATTGATGGTTTCTTTAAAATTCATTATATTGAGTGTAAAGTGTAGTTTTCCCAAAAAATAATAAAAGTGTTCACAAGTTCAATTTCCTTTTCATTCACTTATTATATTTCAGATTAAAAATACAGCACTAATTTTGTAAAAAACGCCCCTTCTTTAGTGCACTATTAACTATTAATAAGCATCTTCATAATGAAATTTGCATAGATTATTATATATTTACTCGATCAACGCATTATTCTTTTTCATATTATTTGTATAACTTTTTATTTTATTTTTGTTTATTTGGGAGACTAACAGTTACGTTGAAAATTAAGAACAATGAAAAAGTGATATAATTTTTACCATTTACAGGTTTCCACTTGGATAATATATGATTGAATCTTGTGATTTTCGAAGAAATCAAAATAAAATTTAAAAGATAATTTTACAAAATAAAGAAGAAATATAAATTAAAAAGTTAAATCTAATTTGACTATTAGGATACGTTGCCAGAATTACCATTACACATGACAGGTGATCAAAAGCTGAATCGACGGAGGATCGGCGTTGAACGAGGATCGTTCTAATGTTAAATTTTCTAAATGCCTTGATTTGATGGACATCAAATGTTATGGAGTTTGAAACACCCCACACACATTTTAGCAAGTAAAAAATGCAGGAACTCACTTCTTGAACTTCTCGTCCGCCTCCCAGATCTTCCTCTCCGTAACGACAGCCACACGCGCGAAGGTGGTCGCGGTCCCCGCCGCCGTGGTGGCGCGGCAGCTGAAGCGGCCGGCATGGTGGTGCGCCACGCGCGCCACCGTCAGGCTGCAGCGACCGCCGGGGCTGGGCCCATCGCCGTCGATCTCCTCGCCGTCGCGCAGCCAGCACACAGTCGGCGTGGGCGAGGCGGATACCACGCACACAAGGGTCAGCGATTCGCCGACGAGGGCTTTCACCTGGAACGGAATTAATAAATGTCTTAAGAATTGGTTCGCCATGTTGCCAACTTTAAAAAATATTTTCCGTTTTATAATCATATATTTATATATATAAACAAAAAAATATTGTCACAGCTTATTATAGCAAGTGGTGGGGATGGGAAATATTTCACGTAGGTTTCATTGTCGAAATACTTTAGTTACATAGAGAAGTCGTATAGTACAATTTGTTATTTTTTTCAACATTAATCATAACAATCATGGGTATCATTACAATTAGTTTTTAACATATGAATACTCTAAAAAATGTACTTATAGGTAATCCCATCTTCATTTCTATATTATCTATAAAAATATTATTGGGTTTTTATTTATTATAGAAATTGATTGGAAATAGTGCAGTACAGGTTGCAGTCTGTAGGACAAAGATTCCGCTGCTGATAGGCAAACCAAGCCTAAGAAGAACTATAGATAACCATGACCTCAAGAAGCTTAGAACATTTTACTGTTTGGGGATCAAAGTTCACTAGCAAGTAGTAGTAAAAAAAAGGAAATACGGCGAACAATGCATTTGCTTGCTAACCTAACAATGGTGAAAAAAAATACCTGTCCCTGTAGTGGCGTTGTGAATTCCGGCAGCGTTGGTTTTCCCCCGACCTGCACCGCGTTGCTAGACTGCTTGGACTCTCCCCAGCCGTACCTATTGCGGGGTGTCACCCTAAACAGATAGGCACCGGGCGCCATACGGAACGCGTCGAAACCGTTGACGGGCGTCAAGCCGAGCAGCGCCCAGCGCGCACCGCCCTCGACGCCCTGCAGCCAGGCCTCCACGCGGTACGCCAGCACGGGCGCCGCGGAGCCGCGCGGCGGTCGCACCCATCGCAGAGACACCCAGTCCGGGCCCAGCTCCGACACTTCGGGCTCGCCGACGATGGCTTGCGGAACGTCTGAAATTATAAAGGTCATTGTTGACTTTATTATCGTAGAAAATCACCTCAAGGGCGCTTTACAACATAATTTATCTAACCTATACCTTATCACTTAGACTTATGTATAATAATTATGTTCTTCCGTATTTGCTTGTATGAAATCATTTCAAGACAATTAAAAAATATATTTTGTACAACGAAACGGTTACCCATTGGAATAATTATGTTTTATTATTGTTCATAATCTTGACTATAATTCTAAGTTTTTAAATCCTAAAATTGAATGGATCTAGTATAACCGAAGTAATGCAGTAACCGTTTGATCTTACAGTTGGAACACTACAATAAATAAACATCTTTTCACGAGATTCGTAATTTGAGCTAACTATTATCATACTTAGCATCATAAATAATTAAATTGTGGCTACTTTTCTATCATGCTAGCTAGCCAATTAGCTTGACTATTGTACCGACATGGACAAGGAATTTATTTAATAGAATATAATTTACTTTTTGTTTGAAAAGTTTTATTCGCTTTGTACTTTTGTTACATGAATTTATTATTTCGCTACCGGTTTCGGCACATCCGTTCTTAAAACTGATTTAAATGAAACAAGTACAGTAACAATTAGTCACCATTAGGTGAGGGTAGTAGGAGCGGTGATTTGGAGGGGGGGGAGTCAAAATTACTAGGAAACATGGTTAACAAAGGTGATTTACAGGGTGCTATTATTTTTTTTACCAAATTAATTTTAGATTTAAATTTTTGTTTATTTCTAAAGCTTCTAAAACGCACAATTTAAAATATGCGTTAATATTTGAATGTTTAAACTTGTTTTTTTTTTCTTTATTGAAGCTATGGCCTGTCTCTAATAAATGATTAGCAAACTCGGAATAGTTATTATTCCGTAAACAAAGTTCATGTTCCCTGATTGTAGTTATTTAGGATGTGTCGAAACCGGTAGCGAAATAATAAATTCAAGTGACAAAAGTACATAGTGAATAAAACTTTTAAAACAAAATGTCTAGAAATTGTTAGATAGAATGCCCAAGTAATACAAAAAAATTATAATATACTGTGCATAAGATAAAAAGTGTAAATATAAGATGCAAAACGTTGAAATGTGTATATTAAATTTGATATATACATTATTGTGTTTTAATATAATATTTGAAAATATTATTTAGCATTTTTTTTTAATACAGTGCCTTCACACAGTTAAAAAAAATTGATGTTGTAATCTTTGGATATATTATGGTTAGAAGAATAATAAATATTCCGTGAAGCCTACGTTCAATAAATAATGTATAATATGGTGGTGAGGCGAGTGCTCTTTCACAGTTAGCGACGTGAACACATTGTGACGATACAGTGCGGGGTAAAGAGGTTGGGGGAAATACCTTCCGTGGGCACTAGACAAAGCTCATCCAATTCCATGATCAAGCTACGTTTTGACACTGAACTACAGGTATACACGTTCCCTCCACTCTGGAACAAGGGATTAGCGAAATTGACTGACAAAGACTGGCCGCGCCAGAAGTTGCATAATTTGATTCGAAATCTTAGCCAGTATTATTGCAACTGCTGACACAGTCGAATCTATTGATTTTGCCAATATGCCAAAAGCCTTTCAAACGTGCCGATACATCAAACTACTTATTTCAATTTCCAATGCGTCGGGTCAGTTTTGCGTAATGTTTAAAATAATCAGGTCGATAAGCACCAGCAGGGCCGAGCCGTCACAAAAACCAATAAAAGTGTCAAAACAATGTTAATTTATAAAAATTACAAGGCAAATTAGTAATCGATATCTTCGTATTTTTAGAACTTACATTTGGTTTGAAGAATCGTTAAAACATTTTACTCTTGGTTTAAAAACTATGAACCCGTTTTACATCCAAATGAAAATAGGTATCAACACATTTTGATGCACAAATAATTTTTTCTTGTGCTGAACGTAACCTCAAAAAATAGAAGAAATTGCCTTCTTAATCTACGAATTTTCTAGTTAATTAGAGCCCAAGATAGCTTTTCGTCAGGTCTTCCCTTCCCAAGAAGATGCAGCAGGCTAGCCTAGTGAGGCGGGTTATGTGAAACTTCAACAATGACTGTTATTATATTATTTTCTATTTTACTTTATAAACCACTGTATATTTACATTATTATATATTTATACGAGATGACAAGTATTCCCAGGTTACGAATAACCTGACAATATTTGAAAATCTCCTACTACCATCACAGTAAGCGGAAGATGTTGCTTGTGTCGTAGATGGAGGACTTAGCCAGCCGAGGAATTGAACTCACGACGCCTGGGTGAGACCCAAACGCGATGCCAACTCAGCCACTGACATATCATACATGTATTTTAGTTATAGTTAAGTTTAATTACAATAAAGATATTATTATTATTATTATTAAGCTTTTGAAAGAGCTGACAAGCTGCTAATGATCGAAACGTCTGATGAAGACCGATCTTTTTGTTTTCTGATTTATGAAAAATTATTCGTTCTTTGATTTTTGTGCCCGTGCCATGTTTTTAAGCCATTCATCGTTTACTATTAACACTTAACCCAATCGCCGCTAAGCTCATGTTTACTACGGCAGTTTTCAAAGGTTTTAAAGAGCTTGTCGTAGGAAAGTAGGTAGGTATACAATAATCGTTCAGCGGTCGCCAGAATTTATGTGAGTAACACCCAATAATACACCAAGAAAATAATAAAAATAATAATTAACTTAGATCACAGTCGTCCAAATATTCCCTACATTTTGTCATCTTTTGCATAGAGAGATATTTTTGTAAAAAAAAAACAAACAAATAAATTAAATAATAATACGTGCATATTATACTGGTAACGTATTATGTGGAACACCCAAATATAAATATTTTGAAATCCATTGTGCGATAAAATCTGTCTAGAGTTTTCGTTTTAATTAGCAACCCTGTGCAATACATTTAATCCGCTCGAATAATCGGGAACTCAGAGGTCTACCCATCCAATGAATGCGATAGGTTCACATCTGCGAACCAATTTATTTTAGTTCTCGCCGACTAACGAGCTCTATGTCTTGTGTAACTGATGAGATAAATATATCCACAGTGCGTTCGTCGTGTCACATACCAATTAATAATCCTCGTGTAAATAGCACTGAAAAAATAACACATTTGCGAGCGAAAAGGCGTTAGGTGCGAAATTCCGAAATAGTCATCGTATTTATATCATAAATTGAGTTTTTTTTACTAAAGGATGTTTTGACAGATTTTGTGTTATGGACGCCCCGTTTAAATGGTTTACAAATTGATATGAGTTCTTTTTGCTGAGAAAGTATTCGTTAACTCAATAATCACAATAAATTGAATTCGCACATACCTAACACGTGGAACGTGTGTAGTAGGTTGTGATCGACTATTCCCTAGAAATTCACAAGAATTCGCGAGATGTGATTTTAATTCCCATCAGTAGATAATCGTTGTATATTTCACTATAGTGCTTGTGTTTGTGTGAAATTTGTGCACACACACACTTACCATATAGGTAGGTACTTTATTGTTTAAGATGGCATCTAAATCTTCTTTCCAATAAATAACACACCCAATAAACATGTCATAATATTAAGATAAATTATTTTTGATTTACGAGTTTTATCACGAATATGAAATATATTGAGGAATCGTAAGATTTCCACAAAAAAAACAAATATTTATACCTTAAAAAAATACTTTAGTCAAATATGCAGTCTGCAAAATATCTCATATTATGCATATCTATTATAAGGAATTATTAAACAGTCGGCAAAATGGCTGTCACCCGTAAAAATAATATGACCCAAACATAAGAAATGGATTGTTTCGAAGACATCAGAAAACCAAATGTAAAAATAGTGTTTAGTTTTATTTCGCGTTTCTTGTTGAAATTTATTTTCGACACAACTGACACAATATTATGTATTATACCTAATAACACATTATTAATAGAATCTGTAATCATTTAGAAATTCCAATGCATTAACATTATTCTCTGAAATCACAATAGAAGTGAGACATAAACATCGTATCTTAACAGTAATATGAGTTGACCGAGCGTGCACAGGTTGGTTATGATAGTACGCACAGTACAAACAGGTAGGTATTAAGTATTTTTTTGCGAATTGTAAATTGATTTGTAGCAAGCCTGTGTGGCGCGGCGCCAGCCGTTTATACCTTGATCTGCGGTGAGATAATTTAAGAAGTCCGATACCAGCGACTCGCGAGAAGACCAACTCCTTCTGAGTGTCGTCAAGGACAGCTCGCCCTCTGCGGGTGGGCCCGCCTCCTCGCCGACCATCTTTTTGCGGGGCACAATAACCTATCGACCTGGTATTATAATATGTTTGTGATCACTCGGGATCGCGCCTGCACATTGTTATGGCAGTTTCCATCGCCGTTGTAAGAGCACTGAAATATGCTGACTGGGGGATACTTCGCACGGCTGTTTTTCCACTCAACTCGCGCCTAGAATACTTATTATTAGAAGAGTGAGAGTCCGGGAATCTACGCCCTGCCTGCGGCTCGTAGGCGGGCCGGGCATTATTATCACTAGGAATATCTTCATCAGCAGCCGCTGCGATCATGTTTTTTTTTTTTTTATATGAATACCTCACAAGAGTCCCAACTGCTCCCAACCGTCTGGAGCCAGTGAGACTATGACATTACCAATTGGGGAATGTTGTGAGGCTGAAGGTATTGGGGAGGGGAAGGAGAAGGGGAAGAGGAAGGCTGGGAATACCTGGCTATTCAGATCTGGTCACCAAACACGGCTAAAAAGCCATTTCAAGCAACGTTTCAATTCTGAATGGTGGTCTTTCACCAGGGCGATACTGAGAGTATCTTCCACTCGGGAACGTGCGCAAATATACTATATATTATTTTTAAATGAATTAATTGTGAAACAACACAAATTAATTAAATAAAAATTACTTGCGCACGCCGGGATTTGAACCCGCGACCTTCGGATTCGTAGTCGAGAGCCTTACCCCTCGACTATGGAGGCATGTCATACCAACTTCTCTGTTTACTAGGGCTAGCTATTTACTATCCCTATTCGACCACCAAAAACAAGTACATTTATAAATCCATGAATTTTATGAACATATTAAATTAATACACGATAATAATTCAGCCAAAGTTCCAAACATTTATTTACAAGCCGCATCGTTGAAGTGAAACAGTACCTTCAACCAGCAAGCAATACTTTCTCCTTAGAATGTAGGTAATTGTAAAATTAAAAAAAAAATGTTCAGTTTGTTTCTATCCTGTAAATGATCGTCCTTCTATTAAAAAAATGTCAAATTAGTAAAAAAAATTGTACTATTAACAAGGACAAAAAATAAATATCTCTCACACCCACCATTATGTACTCGTACCTTAATTATGTTTGAGAACTCCATGGATATGAGTGCTCTTTCTGCTGGGTATCCATAAATAATATTTTGTCACGCAGTAAATAATCAACATAACATATTGTGTATAGATAGAAACGCACTAAAACATTAAATGATTTAATAAAATATGATGGAATGAAAGTCGACTTCTCGATAAATGTAATAAATGACCCACATTATTCACGATGCGTTAAGTGAAATGTACCCACCTATCCATGTTGTGAGGAGACTGGTATGCAAATCTCGGGGGCGAGGTACTTATTAAAAATACATGAAAAAGTGTAGCAACTACATAATATTGTGTAATTCGATAGAATAAAAAAGTAAACAGTTAGCAACATACCTCTGAGATATGTGACGTCAGAGTAGCTGTGGTCGGAGAGGCCGGAATTAGACACTGAAGACTCGGAATCCAATCTTTGCCGGACCTGGACAAGGACAATAAGACATCAAAGTAAATTATTGCAAAACGCTTTGCATACAGTTGGCATGACACGTTACATTGAAGTGTCGAAAAACTAAAACACACTGTATACATCTCATTGTAAATTTAATATTATTAGTATCGTTTTTTCCACCTTGAAGTTTTCTCAGAGGATGCTGTACGGGTGGTTTCTTTTTAGGGAAAGCATGAAGGGAGGAAATACGAAAGTCAAGCTGTTGAATATAAGAACGAGTCGCAAGTCGCAAGAACTACCCTTCAAATTATGTATATTATTCCAAGCTCAATGAACCAAGCAGTACTAATGTACCATATATAAAGCAGGTGCTCGATATGTCTCCCGATATTACAATAGTGATGAATTAGGGTTCCATTAAGGTTCAATGGGGTTAAATTCTGTGGAGTACCAAAGGGGTCAAATCTAGGACCTCTACTGTTCTAAATATTAATCGACGACTTACTAGAATGCATCCAACATGCCACTTGCTGCTTTTTGCTGACGATCTACAACTGCTCATGAAGATTTGAGGCAGTGAATATTGTATAAAATTACAACAGGAAATGAATTTAATAACAGCGTGGGTTGACAATTTAACACAAAAATGTGTATCTGCGATATATACGCGCTCAAAAAACCCCATTAAATTTATTTATAAAATAAGGGAAGATATGTTGTCATCTGTATAATCCATCAAAGACGTAGCATTTGATTCCAACCTTACGTTTTCAGACCATATATTGCAATTGTTTACATCGTGCTACAAATAATTAGGGTATGTTATAAGATCTAGCAGACATTGTACAAAACCCGAAGACATGACTTCCATGTTCAACTGCACTATAGAGTCCAAACCTAAATATACTTCTGGTGTTTGGGCTCCATACCCGAAAAATATATAAATAAATATTAGAACAAATACAACAAAAAAAAATCAGGTATCTAAATATGAGAATGCACGGAGAGTACCCGCAATTTGTGCATCATGAATATTTGCTCTCTGATACGCGCTACTAAAGTCTCCAGTCGAGTAACTGCGTATAAAATTATACATAATTTGATAGACCTCCTGGAATGCTATAAGCTGTTCCTACTAATCAACTTCAGCTAGGGGCGGCACCACGATCTGCTGTGCATACCACTTGGCAGAACAGACGTGTTGGCTCAGCGCAACATGATACGGGGATGGTGATGCTAAATAACATCTCTCTCGATATCTTCAACATGAACCTTGAAGGTTTCAAGATAATGTTATTATTCATGTGTATAGCAAATGGACGCAGTCCGCTATACACAAAACATAAATAAAACAATACAAGTTCTTAGAACCTTCAGAACACTTTTCATTGAAATATCAATGGATTTAAGATTTGGTTGTATATAAAAGATTGACATAATTCAACACACGCATGAATCAGGACACTTTTTGAAAGTGATATAAAGCCATTAAAAGTCCAAAAAAAAACCAGCCCAAAAACCTAATCTAACCGAACCTAATTAAATATATTTTTTAAGAGAAATGTCTTCTTCACACTGGATTAACTAAGTGAAGTTATTAACAGGAATATTTCTGGTATGTTAGTAAAAATATTTAAGGGAGCAAAAAATAATAAACAAATAAATCCATCCGTTTGCGCATATTGTTATAATTTTTTTTTAAAGTAATACCAATTTTGTTTTAATGATGTTTCGCCCGCCATGCTAGGGATGTCCCTGAGTTATGGCGGACGAACTAAGATAAGGATAATAATAATAATAATAATAATAATGAAAAAAACATAGGTAAAATAATTAAAACATCAAAAATAAGTTTAAGAATTGAAAGAATTTAAGAAAAATTGAAGAAAGAATTCAAGAAAAATTGAAGAAAGAATTTAAGAAAAAATGAAGACAGAATTTAAGAAAAAATTAAGAAAGAATTGAAAGAATAATTAAGAGAAATAAGATAAATTACAAGATTTAAAATTAATTATCCATTTAAATGATTGGAACAACAAACATAAATTACGAGATTATGGTGATAGTTTTGTGCTTACAAAGACGGTGACGAAGGCCCTGTCACACCCGTAGCAGTTCTTAGCCAGGATGCAGTAGGTGCCCGCATCTGACATTTGGGCCCGCTTCAGCGTGAAGCGCACGTAGTCGTCCGAGGCTTCCTTCAGCGAGCGCCAGCTGCCCGTCAGCTCGCGCACTCCCTTCATCCAGATCACTGCAAAATAACGAGCCTTGGTTCACTAATCATCGTCAAGCATCATGTGAGTCATTCGCAATATGGTCCTTAATTGTCAACATCTACCTAAATTAGACCGTTCTCCTGTGAAAATTATCTATTTATGACATATTTCATGTTTATGCTTTCCGGATAAGTGCAAAAGTAAATTTCATTTGATAAAATTGTGTATTTTTACAATTTATCATTTAAAATGATATGTACGAGTAGTATATTTGCGGCACGTTTCAGAATGGTAGATACTGGCAGTATCGCCCTGGTGAAAGACCACCATCCAGAATCTAAATGTTGCATGTATGGCTTTAGCCGTATTTGGTCACTGGCTCCAAACGGTTGGGAGCAGTTGGGACTCTTGTGTGGGGTTCACATAAAAATATTTTCTTATTCAAAACTCTGCAATTTCAAGAGAATTTAATGAATATTTAAAAGGATACGTGTGCATAAACCGAAATAAAAAAAGTATCATTTCATTATAAATGTGTAATGGATTTGTATCACCTAATTATTTAGAAAGGTGAACACAATCATAACGTACCTAATATAGTGTTTATAAGTAAAAAAAAATTTTTTGCTTATAAACACTTTATTAAGTATCATCTCGAAGAGCGCTCTTTCACTGGTATTATTTTTTTCCAACATTCATGATTACAAGTACTAATATGCGATTAATAGGGAGGAGGAAAGATATTTAAAAAACGAAACGTGACACAAAACCTCGTTATACTTTCAAATTCAACTCAATGGTAATACAGAAATTATTATTATAATAGAAAAAAATAGTTGAAAGAGTCACCTTTAGGTTTTGGGTCTCCCTGTGCCCTAAGAGACACGGTGAAATCTTCTCCCTCGCACACGGTCAGATCGGGGTCTGGTCTCGCGAGCAGAGCGGCGGGTTTACCACTTCTCAACGCGCCCGGGGGCAGAACGCTGACATTGGCCACGGTGGCCACGAGCCCGTGTTCATTCCTTACGGTGCACGTGTAAACCCCAGATTCCTCGGTACTGGCGTTTTCCACAGCAAGGGTATGGACGTTGCGATCAGCGAAGGCACGTGCTCTTCCCGGCGGTAAGGGTACTCCGCCCCGCCGCCACTCCACTTCAGCAGCGCCACCTCCTACCTCCACCTGCAGGGCGATTGTGCCACCCACAGGAACGGCATGGTCGGCTAGCACGCGGCAGAAGTAGGGGCGCCGTGCTTCGTGCGCAGACCGTGCGCTGCGCACTGACTCGAAGCGTAGGGGTGAGCTGGCCAAATGCATGTCTCGACCTTAGAAAGCGTAATTGAAGTATGTTAAAAAAAAGATTTGTAAATTATCCACCTACATTATTTTTGATCGCTATTTTTTAACATCTTTGGCGATATTCATATTTTGATAAAATAACAAACTTACCAGAAAACTGCACTTGGTGATTGATCTCATCACTCCACAGTGGGTTCTCTGCCTTGCAAGTATACCTGCCGCTGTCACTAGGATCTGGCCTGCTAATGAGCAGTCTGCAGACACCGTCAGCCAAATAGTGCATCTGGTAGCGTCCATTTGCTAACAGAACTTTTCCATCCTTTACCCAAGAGATGGTGGGCCTGGGCTGACCACGAATGCGACATTCCAGAACCAATTCATCTTCGGCGATATGGTAAGTATCTGTAAGAAATTATAGGACAAGTAGTATAAAACATACATTTTCTTAAAAAGTATCGTGAAATGTTTTATTTTTATTTTTATAATAATTAATATATATTTGCAATAATGATATAATAACACACATATGAAACTTATTTCCACAGACCAGTCTGAAGATGGCTTTAACATGCTGAAACCGGTCACGGAGAAATAAAATAAAAGTGGAAATAAGTTTCATATGTGTGTTATTATATCATTATAATGGAATTCCACCATGTATTATCAGTTTCAAAAATAGATATATTTGCAATGTTTACCTTTTATCGACCTCGTAAATGTTGGTGGTATCGGTGTTGTTTCAAATCCAGCATATACTTTCAGTGAAGCTGAGCAAGAAGTTGTTCCATTCTCATTAGTTGCGGTGCAAGTATAATCTGCCGAGTCGGTCGGAACTGCATTGAGTACTTCCAGAGTTGTTAGTCCATCACTACACTTAGTTTTATATTTGTTTTGATCATGTAAAAGGACGCCATTCCTGAACCATTCTACATTTGGTTCTGGCGTGCCTAAAACACTGCATGTTAGCTTTACCCTAGAACCCTCAACCGCTGTCCTGTCTGTTAGGTGGGTGCTAAACATTGGCTTCTTCCTGGCATCTCTCGGACCGGGTGTTGCTTTTTGGCGAGAAGAAGAATGTAAGTTAGTAGATGCGTTGGATAAGATCGAAGTACTTTTAGCAGTTCTTGAATATTCACTAATAGACTTATCTCCACGGTGTGTCGTCAATCTATCTCTAACGGTGTGATCTGTCTTACGAATTTCCATTTTATCTTCAGAAATATCAGTATGGGTATCATCGTACATGTTCCTTTTTGACTTCGATTCGTCATAAGAATAATTATCTGATTCAGATATTTCGAAAACATCCTCTTTATACTGCACCTTGCTCGTGTAATTAGATAAGGATGATAATTGGTCCTGGTTATCTCGTTTCTCTTCTTCGGAAAGTCGGTTCTCCTCATCATTATTAATTTCTTTAATCCTAATTTCTTTTTTCAATTCTAAATTGTTTGGTTCTTGAACAGTGTCCTCATTTTCATATCTCCTTGGAGCAGTTACAGAAATGCTTTCACTTTTTATTAAACTTTCTTGGGGGTTTCTAGATTCATCAGCGATTAGCGTTTCACATTTTTTGGCATTTTCGGCTATATCGCGGTCTTCTTTGGCCTTCATCAAGCGTTGCTTTTCTTCTTTACGTTTTTTTTTCTTTTCTTCTTTAAGCATATTTTCTTTTTCAACCATGGATTTTAAAATATTTTCTTTTTCCGTTTCAATTATTTCTTTTTCTTCTTTTTCCTTTACCAATTTCAGTTCTTCAACACGTCTTTGATAGACGGTTTCAACTGCTTTTTCTTTTTCAATTTCCTGTTCTTTTGCAAGCTTTTCCTTCTCCACCTTTTCATCTTCACGTTTCTTTTTCTCGGCGTTCAATGTTTCGTCATGTTTCTCTTTTTCAGTTCTAGCTGTTTCTTTATCTACTTCAAGAGTTTTCAATCTCAAATCATCTATTTCTTTTTCGGTTTTAGCTTTTTCCTCAGCATCACGTTTGATTTTTTCAGATTCAGCAAATTTCGAAGCCGCCTCTGTTTTTTCGATTTTAGCTTCTTCTTCAGCTTCAAGTGTCCTCAAAATATCCTCTTCTTTTTCCTTTTTAATTTTTTCCCGTTCTTCCGCCGCATGTTTCAATTTTTCCTCTTCTGCTGCTTTCCAAACTGCATCTTCAAGTTCTTTTTTTAATTTTGTTTCTTCATCTTGAACCTTCTTAGAACGCTCTTTCTCGTCTTTCTTTTTTTGTTTCTTTTCTTCCGTAATTTTCTTTTCTTTTTCAAGTTCCGCGGCTTCGAAATTTTTCTTTTCAAGTTCTTTTCTTTCCAGTTCTTCTTTTTCTTTTTTGGTTTTCTCTTCCTCGAATTGTTTTTGATTTTCGGCTGCTTTCAAAATCGAATTTTCTTTATTAACTTTCTGTTTTTCTCGTTCTACTGCTTCGCTCTTAGATTTCTCCTCAATTTCAGTTGCCTTTAAAATCGCTTCCTCATTTTCTTTTTTGATTTTATCATGCTCTTCCTCTCGTTTTAGTTTTTCAAATTCAACAGCTTTCGAAAGTGAGTCTTCTGCTTCCCTCTTAGCTCTTTTTTCCTCTTCTTCACGTTTCAGTTTCTCTAATTCAGCTGCTTTCAAAACAGCATCCTCTTTTTCCTTCTTGATTTTCCCTTGTTTTTCTTCTTCTTGTTTCAATTCTTCGGCTTCAGCTGCTTTCGAAATTGCGATTTCTTTTTCTTTTTTTATCCTCTCTTCTTCTTCTTGAATCTTTTTTATGCGTTCTTTTTCTTCTTTCTTTTTCTGTTTCTTTTCATCTTTGATTTTCTTTTCTTTTTCCAGTTCGATGTTTTCCAAATTTTTCTTTTCCATTTCCCTTCTCTCAATCTCATCTTTTTCTTTTTTAATTCTTTCTTCCTCTAAATGTTTTTTATTTTCATCCTCATCCTTTTCCTTTCGAATTTTCTCTTGTTCAGCTTCTTCACGTTTCGTTTTTTCAATTTCGGCCGCCTTAAAAATTGCTTTTTCTGATTCCTCTTGGATTCTCTTTTCTTCTTCTTCATGCTTCAATTTCTCTTCTTCAGCGGCTTTCATAATGGCTTCCTCCCTTTCCTTGTTGATTTTTTCTATTTCTTCTTCACGTTTTAATTTGTCAACTTCAGCAGCTTTCAAAATTTTCTGTTCTTCTTCTTTATTGATTCTATCCTCTTCTTCTTGGGCCTTCTTTAGGCGTTCCTTTTCTTCTTTCTTTTTCTGTTTCCTTTCTTCCTTCATTTTTTTCGCGTTTTCTAGTTCGATAAATTCCAATTTTTTTCTCTCTACTTCCATTCTCTCGATTTCTTCTTTTTCTTTCTTAAGTCTGTCTTCCTCTAATTTTTTTTCTTTTTCAGCCTCAATCAACATAATCTCTTCTTTTTCCTTTTGTATTTTTTCTTGTTCTTCTTCTTCCCGTTTCAGTCTTTCAAGTTCAGCAGCTTTCAAGGTAGCCTCCTCCTTTTGCTTTTGGATTTTTTCTTGTTCTACTTTTTCACGATTCAACTTTTCAACTTCTGCCGCTTTCGAAATTTCCTCCTCTTTTTGCTTTCGGATTTTAGCTAGTTCTTCTTCTTCGCGTTTCAATTTTTCATCTTCAGCTGCTTTCAAGATAGCCTCCTCTTTTTCCTTTTTGATTTTTTCTTGTTCTTCTTTTTCACGTTTCAATTTCTCAATTTCTGCCGCTTTCGAAATTTCCTCCTCTTTTTGCTTTCGAATTTTTTCTTGTTCTTCTTCTTCTCGTTTCAATTTTTCTTCTTCAGCTGCTTTCAATATAGCCTCCTCTTTTTCCTTTTGGATTTTTGCTTGTTGTTCTTTTTCACGTTTCAATTTCTTAATTTCTGCCGCTTTTGAAATTTCCTCCTCTTTTTGCTTTCGGATTTTTTCTTGTTCTTCTTCTTCTCGTTTCAATTTTTCATCTTCAGCTGCTTTCAATATAGCCTCCTCTTCTTGCTTTTGGATTTTTTCTTGTTCTTCTTTTTCACGTTTCAATTTCTCAAGTTCAGCTGCTTTCGAAATTTCCTCCTCTTTTTGCTTTTGGATTTTTTCTTGCTCTTCTTTTTCACGTTTCAATTTTTCAAGTTCTGCTGCTTTCGAAATTTCCTGCTCTTTTTGCTTTTGTATTTTATCTTGTTCTTCTTCTTCACGTTTCAATTTTTCATCTTCAGCTGCTTTCAAGATAGCCTCCTCTTTTTGCTTTTGGATTTTTTCTTGTTCTACTTTTTCACGATTCAACTTTTCATCTTCTGCCGCTTTCGAAATTTCCTCCTCTTTTTGCTTTCGGATTTTTTCTTGTTCTTCTTCTTCGCGTTTCAATTTTTCATCTTCAGCTGCTTTCAAGATAGCCTCCTCTTTTTGCTTTTGGATTTTTTCTTGTTCTTCTTTTTCACGATTCAATTTCTCAACTTCTGCCGCTTTAGAAATTTCCTCCTCTTTTTGCTTTCGGATTTTTTCTTGTTCTTCTTCTTCGCGTTTCAATTTTTCATCTTCAGCTGCTTTCAATATAACCTCCTCTTTTTGCTTTTGGATTTTTTCTTGTTCTTCTTTTTCACCTTTCAATTTCTCAAGTTCTGCTGCTATCGAAATTTCCTCCTCTTTTTGCTTTTGGATTTTTTCTTGTTCTTCTTTTTCACCTTTCAATTTCTCAAGTTCTGCTGCTATCGAAATTTCCTCCTCTTTTTGCTTTTGGATTTTTTCTTGTTCTTCTTTTTCACGTTTCAATTTTTCAAGTTCTGCTGCTTTCGAAATTTCCTGCTCTTTTTGTTTTTGGATTTTTTCTTGTTCGTCTTTTTCACGTTTCAATTTCTCAACTTCTGCAGCTTTCGAAATTTCCTCCTCTTTTTGCTTTTGTATTTTATCTTGTTCTTCTTCTTCGCGTTTCAATTTTTCAACTTCAGTTGTTTTGCAAATTGCCTCGTCTTCTTCTTTTTTGATTCTGTCCTCTTCTTCCTTCACCTTATTTAGGCGTTCCTTTTCTTCTTTCTTTTTCTGTTTCCTTTCTTCTTTAATTTTTTTCGCTTTTTCAAGTTCGGTGAATTCCAACTTTTTCCTTTCTAATTCCTTTCTCTCAATTTCTTCTTTTTCATTCTTGATTCTTTCTTCCTCTAATTGTTTTTGATTTTCAGCCTCAATCAACATTATCTCTTTTTTTTCCTTACTGATTTTTTCTTGTTCTTCTTTTTCTCGTGTCAACTTTTCAACTTCAGCTGCTTTCAATATAGCCTCCTCGTTTTGTTTTTGGATTTTATCTTGTTCTTCTTTTTCACGCTTCAATTTTTCTACTTCAGCTGCTTTCAAGATAGCCTCCTCTTTTTGCTTTTGAATTTTCTCTTGTTCTTCTTCTTTACGTGTTAATATTTCAACTTCAGCTGCTTTCGAAATCGCCTCCTCTTTTTGTCTTTGGATTATCTCTTTTTCAAGTTCACTGGATTCTAATTCCTCAGATTCTTTTCTTTCCAGTTCAGCTTTTAAATTTCGTTTCTTTCCTTCTTCTTCGTCGTTGTTGAATTGTTCGACTTCTGATGCTTTTAATAAATCATTATCTTTTTCTGTTTTTTGTTGTTTTTCTGCAACTGTTTGTAAAATCACTGCTTCTTCTTTTTGAATTCCCTCCTGGTCTTCTAGTTCACGGATTACTTTTTCTATATCAGCAACTTTTAAATTTTCTTCTTCCCTTTCTTTTGAGTTCCTGATCTGTTCTTCTTCAATACATTTCATTTCTTCTTTTTCTTTTTTGGTAGTTTCTTCGTCTTCTTGTGCCTTCTTAAAGATTTCCGTTTCTTCTTTTTCTTCCCCTTTTTGTTTATTTTCGTTTTTCATGTTATTTTCTTTGTCGAGGTTAATAGATTCTAACTTCTTTTCACGTCCGTTTCTTTCGATATCGCCTTTTTCCTTTTTTATTATCTCTTCCTCCATTCTTAAATGTTCTTGGTTTTCTGTGTCTTCTGCTATCATTATCTCCCTTCCCAGTTCTTTGTCAATTATTTTATTTCCTTCCAGTTTTGTGTTTATACCCTCCCTTTCAACTTCCTCTTGTTTCACAACTCTCTCATTTTCTTCCGGTTCCTGTTCACTCTTTTCATCACCTATTATTTTTACGACATCCTTTCCTTTTACTGTTTTACTTTTGTTTGTATCTTCAAGGATGTTTATTTTTTCTTCTTCGTCCTTGATATCAAGTTTCGTCGATTCTGCTAATAGTTCATCTTCACAATCTTTATTCAACCGCTCTTCTTCATGCCGGTGTTTTTGTGCAGCGGGTTCACTATTTATTTTTTCTGTTTCAACGTCTATCATGGGCTTGTCTTCTTCATATTTACCCTTTGTCAAGCTTGCTTGTTCTTCCTTAAACTCTTTTTTCTCTCCTTCTTCAAGTTGTTTCTCTTGATCTGTTTCAACGACTTTAAACCGATTCTCGCTATCGTGTTCTTCTTTTTCTTGGTTTTCAATATTTGCGGTACTTTCTAAGATTTCTTCCTCCAACTTCTTATTATCACTACTAAAAGCTTCAATCGTTTCTCTTTCAACTATTTCCTCATTTTCAATGCTTTTCTTTTCTATTTGGCCTTTTTCAGATTTTTCGTTTGCGGTTTTAAATGCCTCATTTTGTTCATTTTCCTCTAGTTTATTTTCCTTTTGATCAATCAATTGGTCTTCTGCGTCCCCTTGGTAAGGTTGATCTTCTTCGTGAGTCAGCTCATTTACCTCAATTGTTCTCAAAATCTCATTTCCATGTTCCTCTTCAAATATCTTCTTTTCTTTCTTCAAATAGTTTTCTTCTCCGGTCTTGTTTTCTAGATCCACTTCATCTTTTTTCGGTGTTTCTGTTCCATTTTCGTTTTTCTTTCTTTCATCCACAGGTTTTTTATGATCCTCGCATTTTTTCTTGTCTTCTTCGTTTTCATTCAACCCCTCTTCTACTTTATTTATTTCAAGTTCAACAGCTTCGTGTTTCTCAATATTATCTATTACCGCTGTTTTCATTTTATCTTCTTTATCTAGAACCAGTTTTTCACCGTCAAGTTTAATATCTTCAGGTTCAATATATCTTATTTCTTCATTTCCTGTAGGATCTAAACATTTTACGCATTCTTTGCTGGTTTCATCAGTTTTAATTATCTCTTCTTGGTGTACATTTTCTGGACACGTTTCTTCTTGTAATTGTTCATCTCCGATGTGTGTTTTATTAATTTGGTCTTCATCGTATTTTTTTTGTAAATCTACTGCATGCTCCAATTGGTCTTCTTTGGCGACAATAATAAACTCCTCATTGTCCACGATTTTAAATCTTCCTATCTCTTGGTTTATTTGTTCTTTTTCAGATTGCGAGTCCTTTTCGGTAGCTGTTAGCTCGCGTTGTTCGTCTTTCTCAACTTTGATTTGCTCATCCTCTATAGATTTATGTTTGCCGATGTTTTCTTCCGTAATGACTACATGATATTTAGCTTCTATAGTGTTTGATCCCTCTTTGTTCTTTGTTTGACCTATTTCATCCAATTTTTGATCTCCGGGCTTCTTATTTTCAACCTCAGTTGTTTTCAATTTACCTTCATCTTGGAATTTTTCTGATACATTATCTTCTAGTGAAATATCGATTCCTTCAGATCTGGTTGTCAAACGGTCTTCTTCGTTCCATTGTTTACCTGCTTCTTTATTTGAATGTTTTTCTTCCATGTAATTTTTGGTTCCTTGTTGCTCTTCTTTTTCGTTATTTAAACGTTCTTTTTCATCATTGAGAACTTTTTCTGGTTCATTTAAAGCTTTTAATTTATCTTCGTCCTGTCCTATAGCTATGCTTCTTGGTTCTGCAATGCTAGTTGATTCTTCTTTCTGTATCTGTTCGTCCCGTTTAAGTGTTTCATCTTCTGCAAATGCCTTAGTTTCATCAAAATTTTCATCATAATCACGTTTATATTCACCGTCGTGTTTCAGTTTTTCAATCTCTTCACTTTTCGAGAAATTGAGAATTTTTTGTTGTTTTTCTTCATCGTTATCTATTTCCTCTGTAGTAATTTTTACGTCAGTGCCTTCTTTAGTACTTTTTGTTCCTGAGTTTTCATCGCTTGAGTATTTACCCTCATCTAGTTTTTGATTTTGTATTTCAACTGTTTCCAGTCTATCAGTTCCATCATCTTTTAAGGATTCGTCACCTTCCTTGTTTCTGGTTTGAACAGGAATTTCTATGTCCCCATCTTTATCTTTTTCCGTTGCTTCTGATGGTTTCTCATCTTTTTGTTTTTCACTTTCTATGAAGTTTTCCGTCTCTAAATGTATATTTTTGTCAGGTACATATTTTTTCTTTTCACCATTTTCAAGATTTTCAGATTCTTCGACCGATTTTAAGTCTTCCATGACAACAATTTGATTTTGTACCTCTTTGGATTTTATATGAGCTTCAGATTCCATTATTTTTTCTTCCGCTACCATAATTATTGTAGTTTCAGCTTCTCGTTGTTTAGTTTCCGTATTTTCATTGGTTTTTGACTCAGTTCTTTCTATCGTTAAAATATCTGTTATATTCAGCTGATTTTCTTTGTCTGCTTCCTTGATACTTAATTCTTCTAGTTTATTTTTTTCTTTAATCATAACTCTTTCTCCGTCGTTAAGTTCTTCGACTTGTTGGTTCTTTTCATGAGGCTTGTCATCTTCCTGTATTTCTTTATTTAGAGTCTTTTGATCATAATTTTCAGTTTGTTCAATGACATCTTCATCTTGCAGAAGTTTTTCAGATAATATTATCTGCATTTGCTCTTCTTCATTGATAACTGTAGATTTATTTTGAATTTCTTCTTTGTGCAGATCTTTGCATTCAAAACTGCCTTCCTTGTTATAATCATTAACTTCGTCTAATTTCCGTAATTCATCAACATTAACGATATTGTCTTTTATATTTGCTTCTTGTTTTAACCTGTCTTTGTTGTTTGTAAACGACTCTGTTTCTTTGAGTTGATTAATTTCAGAATTAAGCTCTTGCTCCTCAATTTGGACGTGCTTGTTTTGATTTTGTTCATCTAAATCAATACCACTAATTGTTTCACTAGCTATTTGCTTGATCTCTTCTTTAATCAATTGTTGGGTGCCTGGTTGACCTTTTCCGGTTATCATGGTTTCTTCAATATTGTCTATTAAAAGTTTATCATGCAAGACGTCAACTGTTTGTGTTAAAATTTCTGAATGAGCAAAAATTTTTTCTCCTTCACAAACAGCAGTTTCTATTTGATGTACCTGTGTTTGGGTTTTATAATTTTCTACGAATTGATCCAAATTTACAAACTCAGACATTTCTGCCTTATTTGTATTTATGGATTCAGATAAACTTGCATTCTGATTTGCAGCATCAGAAGAAAAGTTTTCATTTTTTGAATGTTTGTCATCTGTTACTGATTTATTGTCTTGTTCTCTGATTTCACCACTAACATTTTTATCTTCACTTGAATATTCATCAGTGAATTGCGTCAAATTATCTTTTTCATCGACCTTTTGAATAGTTGAGGATATGCTTTCTTCCATTCGAGTCAATGGTTCATGTAATATTTGTAAACACGTGACGCTATTCGAATCATTTGATTCAATTGCAGAAATGCTCTCCTTCAAATTATGTATGGTTTGGCCAATAGATTTAATGTTGACAAAATCATCCTCATTTAAGAAATGGCTTTCCGATTTAATATGTTTTTCCTCAATATTCAGTAATTTTTTTTGCAATTCAATTATAGGTTCAGCGTATGTTTCAATAAGCGAAATATCAATAGAGTCGTCATCCGTAGTTTCAAGTTGTTTTTGTACAATTTCCAGACATTCTTGTAACTTTCTTACTGGTTCTGTCAGTTGTAATATTTCAAGCGAATCTAATTGAATTATTTCTGAAACTATTTTATCTTCTTTATATTTGCTCACTAAACAGGCATACATCCCATTTAACGAAGCAGCAATGGATCTTAAAATATTGCTAGTTACCGATTCTTTCTTATGAATATTAATTTCACTCAATACGTTTCCCATGGTATCGTTCAAATCATTAGAAAATTTGAGAACTGTTGCCATATCTGCTTCTTTTAGATATTTCTGATTAAATGACAGTAAAATGTTTTGAATCGAATCAAAGGTTTGGTAGATATCTGGAGATTGGAGTGATAGTTCATCGCTAATTTTAGGTGTGGCACTACACAAATCCGCTTTTTCAAATTTATCACAAATTTCTCGCAGAGGATTCTTCATAGTTTCCAGTTCAGATAAACCTTTAGATACTTTAGGCTGTTGCTCGTCAACATATTTTATAAAATGCTTAATATCATTTAATGGCCTCACAATATTTTTTTGCCGACAGTAATAATTAATTTTCTTCAGTGTTTCTGACATGCGTTGGGAACTCGTTTTAATCAATTCTAACGATTTCTTCAAAGATTGTTTTGTTCCTTCATTGCTAATATCCTTTGTGAGTTCATTGATTTCAAAATCTGCTATTGATTTCTGAGTTTTTTCCAGAAGATTAGCCAAGTCGTTTTTATGGCTTACTACATAAGCTAAAGGTTCCTTGAATATTTTTTGAGCTTCTAATACGTATGATTTTATTTCCTCAACCTTTTCCATACATTGTTTGCTCCCGGAAATTTCATCAGAAAGATTTATAGATCCAAAAATATTCATTGTGTTCTGAAAAGTTTCTCTTTGATTGTCTATCTCCTTGTCAATTAATATAGTTGCAAACTCCACCTTCATTTCAAATGGTTCATGTGTGTCTGAAACTTGGGTCAGGTCAACGATTTGGTTTTGTTTAAGAATAGCAAAACATTCGTGAACGGCGTTTAAAGATTCAGCTAAAGCGGCCGTACGAGTAAAGTCCGTTAGTGATATTTGCTCTTCTGTAGAAGCACTTAGAATATTTTCTTGGACAGCGGTAACGCATTTATAGAGTTCCTGTAAAGGCTTAGTGATTGCTTCTAAACAGATGGTTTCAGAAGTATCTTGCAGGATTTCATTTTGCACTGTAGATATGTTCTTCAATACACCCTGTAAAGTTTCAGATATTTTAGCATTCTCTTCGGTTATCCCTTCTCCCTTGACATTTTGGCATGATTCCCATATATTATTTTGTATTGCTCCAATTGATACCTTCAGCTCATTTAATGGCTCCTCCAATGTTTTTAGTAGTGAAAAGTTAGCTATATCCAAAATGATTGCTTTTTCTGACATGGACTCCTCTTCGGAAGTTTTATTTTCATTTTCACCAGCTATAATCCCATCTACTTTTTTCTCTTGATTATCAGTGGTCTCCTCTTTAATAACTCTATTTTTTAAAGTTAAAATACAATTTCGGACATCATCAACTGAGCTTTCAGCTGCAATAATATATTTTAAGGCATTTGACATATTCTGCTGATCTTGATTATCAACGGAAACGTTTTCTTTCAGGGTACTGATCAAAATATTTATGTTAGCTATCGGAATTTCCAAGTCTTGTAAATTTGGTTCAGTGCTCAATAATTCCTTTTGGACTAGTGAAATAACCCTAAGCAAATCATTTGATAAGTTTTCAATTTCAATTTCTTTTCGCGAACTGTCTAAAGATATATCACACTGAATTACATCGATAGCCCTTTTAATTTCATCAAGCGGTTTTAAAATATGAGCATGTAAGTGTGTATCTTCGTCTGTACTGGGACTCCATAGCCCGTCCGCTGATTTTATTTTATTTTTCTGATCGTCGCTTGTCAAGTTAGATAAACATAATATTTTTATATCATTCATCGCCTGTTCAAGTATCATTTGACTTTCCAAATAACATGTTTCATCTTTAGGCATCTTCGATAAGTTATTCTCGACAATAACAAGAGATTTTTTAAGTTCATCAATGTGATCAGATAACAAAATGTTTTCATATTTTGGTACTTGTGCCATATTTCCTTCGTCATTTCTAGACGATATATCAGTCTGAATCGCATCTATATTGTCCATAAGTGTCTGAAGTGATGTTGTAATGCCGTTTTGTACAACACTATTCAAACAATCCACTTGATTTAATTCTTGTTTTACCAAATCAATCGAAAGCTGAAGGTTTTCCAAAGGCATTGAAAGGGATTCCAATTGATTTTCAATTTCCTTGTTTAACACTAACTCCCATCCAGAACTATCGATTTCTTTTAATTTTTCGGTATCGATGTTAGTGATTTCTCTTAATTCGTAATTATCAGCTAACCCCATGCAACTTTCAATAACGTTTTCACAACTTGAATATGTTTCGTCAAGTTTATTATAACAATCTTGAACGGTTTCAATTGCATGCATAACATTGTGGATCGATTGTTTGTTGTCGCAAGTAGCATGTGCTATGTTTTCTTGTGCTGCTATGACGCATTTACATAGTTTGTATAAAGTAGATTTTAGGGAATCCACGTTTTCAATTGTTGTTTCAGTGTTATCTTCACACTCTGACCGTAAAACTCCTTGCACTGTGGCCAATTCTTTGACAATATGATCCATGTCTTCATCGGAATAATTGTTTTTTGTAATAAAACTACTTTCTCCTTTGTTTGGTTCTCTTATTTCAGATGTTCTCTCTTTTTGAACTTCGCTTAAAGCCATCTGAAGAATTTCAAGAGGTTCACATAATATTTTTAATGGCTTTTTATCGCAAATTACTGGAATAACATCGATAAATTTGGTGGCTAGTGATAAAGTAGAAGCACGCTCATTTTCAATATCTTGCGTCACTAGTGGTGCTAAGTTTTCTTTTATCACCTCAACACATTTTTTAACGTACTCTAAGTTGAATTGCATTGAAATCTCTTGAGAAATATCTTTCATTTGGGATACACATTTTTCAAATTCTTCCAATGTTTCAGAAATTTCTTTAATACTTTTTCCCTCAGCCAAATTAACTGATTGAAGAGGATCAACACTCTGTGTTTGAATAGCTTCCATTAAACTGATAACTTTGGTTGCTTGTGAGTTAAATGATTTTTCTAGATGTTCATCTTTTTCGATAGATTCGCAGGTTTCCCAATCAATCTGTTGCTGAACGATGCTTATTGAAGATTTAAGTTCTGAAATAGGTTCTGCTAATTTCTGGATTTCTTTGTTAAGGTGTTCTGTTATACCAAAGTCTTTGGATTGATGGACAGCTCTATCAGATAAATTTATATCTAAATCATCTTTTGGATATTCAAAGGAAACTTTTTCAGAGGTTTCATTTTTTACTGCATCCTTTTCTTCTAATTGTATAAGTTTATCTTCAACTTCCAACAGCGAATCTTTCAATTCTCTAATGCATGCGTTGTTCACCGGAGTTAAATCCATTTCCTCTATAAAAGATAAGCTGGTTTGTAAATTATGAATGGATGTTTCCACTTCACCTATCAGAGACATTTTTTCTTCCAATGATGCATGTTCGCTATCTAAAACTTGTTCTTCAATGTAAGATAATTCTTTTTGTAATTCAATGATAGGTTCTGCATACGACTCTACTAGGGATATATCAGCTGTCAGTGTGTCTTCATCCGATTGTTGCATTAATTGCTTCTGAACTGTAGATAGACAAACTTGCAAATTCTTAATGGGTTCGGCTAATTTAGAAATTTCCAAAGCAGATACTACGGAGTCTTCACCTTTTACTTTACCAGACACAGAAGAATGAATGGTTTTTAAAGGCTTCGATATGACTTGGAGAATGTCACAGCCCAGAGCTTCTTTGTGTTTGATATTCACTTCGTTAATGATAATTTCCAGCGTAACCTTTAATTCTTCGGTGGCAGTTGCAATAACGGCTTCATCATTGAAATTAAACTGTTCTTTGAAATGTGTTATAGAATCGAGGATTGCTTGAAGTGGATCGATAATTTCAATTGATTGAACAAAAATATCTGGATTTTTATCGGAATCTGAAGACAAATTTGCAAGCTCATACTTGTGACATATTTCACGTAGTGGCATAATGATTGTTTCCAAAAGAGTAAAGTGCCGAGAAACACTCTGTGGGGATATTTCGATTTGTTTGGTGAATTGTTGTATATCATTGATTGGTCGCACAAACTCAATATTTTTACTGTAGTTGTTTATTTTAAAAACCATTTCCTTTACACGAAACAAATTGTTTTTTATTGTGTTCATAGATAATATGAATGACTCTTTGATATTCTCATTTTTTACTCGTTTCGTTAGTTCTTGAATTTCAAACTCATCGATGGTTTTTTCAGCCAGTTTAATTATGCGTGCCAATTCTTTTTTATTTGAAAGAACCCGAACTAGTGGTTCGGATAATAGCTTCTGCAGGGATTTAATATAGTTCTTAATGGTCTCAATTTTTTCAATCGATATTTCTTTTTGGTCATCCATTATCATAGAAGATTTTTCAATATCAACAAATATTGCTATGGTGTTTTCAATGACATTTCGTTGAAAATCTATTTCCTTTTCAATAAATTCTTCAGCATACTGCTCAAATTCGTAATCAGACACTATTTGTAAATCAGAGGCCCGAGTTAAATCAAACAGATCATGTTGTTCAAGTCCAGCGAAACACCGCTGTACTGTTTGCAAGCACTCAGCCAATGTTAATGTGTACGTAAAATCGCCCAATGATTGGGGATCATCTTGAGGTTCGTTTATTAAGTTTTCTTGAACTGCTATAATACATTTACTAAGTTCATGAATAGGTTTAGCAACAGCTTTCAAGGCGTCGGGTTTAACACCCCCTTGAAGAGTATCTGTCGATTCAACTAGTAATTCTTTTTGGACCAAAGCGATTCCGTGAAGAAGTTCTTGTAATGAAACTGCGAGAGTATCAGCTTTTTTGGTCATTACGTTTTCTGAAGAAATTACATCATAAGATTCCCAGCTTTTTGGTTGAACCTCTGTAGTTAAAGCACCAACTGCAATTTTTAAATCTTCAAGTGGTTCAGCTAGAGTTTTCAGTAGAGACATATCGGTTTCGGAAGACATGTCACATATGTTGTCATAGAACAAGGGCTCGTCTTTGATAGCCAAGTTTTCTCTTTTACTGGACATAAATATATCATCAATATGTTCACTTAATAAAGGCTTATTTAGTTCAGTGAGATCAGTACTCACAAGCTTTTCTCTCACCAGTTTCACGCTTTTCTCCAATTGTAAAATAGATTCCGTAACCAAATTCAGTTTTTTAAACGTGTGATTATCTAAGTTAGCTTCCACGCATTGTTCTAACTTTTGGTTACGAATCGCATCAAGAGAGAGTTGTAATGTATCCAAATGTGTTCCAATATCCGATGATCCTTCAATAATCAATGTGGGTATGCTCTCCGTATTGATTACACGTGATTCTGGATCTACTGAAGTGCATGATAATTCGATACTGTTTTTGAGGTTATTAATGCAATCAGCTAAACTTCGCAACGGTGATAACGATTGTTTTTCTAAGTCATCAAATGAATTTATATCCAGACACTCTTGCATAGTCTTTAAACTTTCATGTAGGATTTGAACAGGATTTAAGAGGTCAGCGTTTTCATAATAATTGTCTTTGTACTCAGAAGTTGTTTCCAAAGCAACGTCAATATTCATAAGAGGAATACTCTCTACAATATTGTGCTGGATTTCAGCAGCTGACTTCATTCCAGATATATCTTGCATTGTTGACATGTCATCGCCAGCTTCCAAGGCAAACTGTTGCTGAACTTCAATTAAACATGTATTTAAATCTCTCATTGTTTTGGCAATTGTGGACTCAGCAGCAAAGGTTTCCAGTTTATCACCTATCTGCGACTCTACGTGGTGCTGAATAACAGTTAAATTGTTGTGAAATTCGTAAAAAGGAATCGCTAGAGTATTCAAGGCTGAGAAATCTTTGGAGTCTTGAAGGCTTTCGTGATCTTCATAGGTTTGTTGACTGAGAATGTTCAGGCTTCGGTTTAATTCATTCAATGGAGTTGCCAACTCGTGAGCTATGAAAAAATCAGTAAGTGAAATAATTTTTTCCGGTGATTCAGATGTCTGCACTTCGGCTGCAGCAATTGAGTCACGTAATTCTATTAATATATTTGCCAATTGATGTAAAGAAGATTGCTGTTCTTTTTGGGATAAATCTTTCAAAGAATCGTAATATTCGTTTTCTTCGGTTGAGTATGAAACAGTTTTCTTGATGTTGTTGATAATATTTGTCAAACATTCAGAACTTTCTTTCAGCACAAATTGTTGCTGATCAGATTTCAGAGGTTTGGTGGTTGTATCTAATTTTTTCATATTTGATTTCATTTTTTCAATGGATATCAAGGACGTACGTAATGAATCTTCTAACTCGGGTGAATCCTGTGTTTCTATGCATGAAATGTTATTTTGAAGAATTTCAAGAGATGCTTTTGAAGATTGAACGAAATTATCAGTATCATTTTGCTTCAAATAATTAAAACTTAAATTCAGCATATCAATTGGAGACACCAAATTACGTAGAATATCAAGACTCTTTACAGTAGAAAGTTGCACAGCATTTTCTAGAATTTTAGCAAGAAGAGTTTGAAGTTCATCGAAGTCTTTAGTTAGTGGAGTGCTTTCGCTTTCTTGAACATACATTTCAATATTGCTTTGCAGTGTGAGTAGATTTCGAGCAATATGCTGAATAGCCTTTTGGTTTTCCTCAAATGGTTCTAAATCCTTTATATCAAATTGTTCACCAATATCAATTAAATTATTTTTGATATAACTTATTGAAGAGATCAAGTTATCAATGACTTCTTCTGTCATTAATGAATGTTCTCCCTCGCTGAAAGAGTTTAGGTCATTTCTCAATTGTAACATCGGTTGAACGATACTCTGCAAAATGGCAGAATTAATATTGAACAAATTCTCGTTGGATTCTCTAACGGCTGCTTCTTCGACTGATTCCAGTGCATATTGAAGTTCGTGTATTGGTTTTGATATCAGATCCATAACATAGTCTTGAATTTGCACATCTTTATCTGAATAAATGTTATTTTTTATAGATTCCAAAGACTTTTGCAATTTCAAAACCGGTTTCCATATGTTTTGAATGACTGTTGAATCATCTTTTATTTCGCCACTTAATAGATTATTTGAAATCAGTGTATTTTCGTTTAGTTCAGCAGCCTGTTTAATAAGGTTGACAGATTTTATTGAATCTTCGGATATCGACAAGGCTGTTGTGATATCGGCCAGGAGAATATTGATTTCTTGGGTATTTTTTGAAGGCCAATATTTTTCTAGGACAGCAGTTGCATTTTGGATGACAGATAAAACGCTTTGCATTGGTTTTGCTAACGTTTCTATGAGGCAAATGCTAGTTCTTTGTACTAATGTATGTCCCCCACCTTCTATCTCTACACATTTTTCTATGACCGCTAAATTCTGTTGTAAGATTTTAAGAACAGGTATAAACTGCTCAAAATTATTAAGGCTTGTTTCACTTTCCAGCGTTTCATCTTTTAAGATTTCACTGATGTCTTGCATCTGTTCAATTGGAGTGATAATGCTTCCTATAACTTCTAAACTTTTCTTTGCTGTTGCTGCAGAACTCATTTGGGCAGATTGCATTATGACTTCTTCTTCTACAGCCTGTAAGTGACTTTTAACAACTTTACATATTTTAATTAGAGTTATTATCTTCTTGTATACTTCCTTCGCATCTTCTTTACTTGGAACTCCACCTAAGTCATGTTCAATAGACTTTTCACTAGCAGAGCTTGATTTTCGAGATCCTTGACTGCCATGTCTGTCTTTTCTGCCTTTTTTAGTTCTACGCGACTTTTCGCTTTTTTCTAAATCCTCTTTGACAGCAGATTCAACAACGTTTTCCCCTGCTGCTTCTTCTTCCATCTTGCGCTTATTTGCCTCCGAACTTTTAGCAGACGCATAAGTTTGCGGATCACTGTCAGATACGGGCTGTATTTCGGGAGTCTTCTGTTTGTCAGACAAGGAACGCTCTTTTGAGAGACTAAAATAATCCTCTCCACTTTTGATAGATTCTGATTTCTTACGAGGTGGTCTTACAGGAGCATCTTTAGCTACTTCGGTACAATGCATGACAATGGGTTCTGTGACCTCTACTGGGAAAGTCGATCCTCCCATATCCTCAATTATCGACATGTCGTCCATATCAGCTTCAGTTCTCAAGTCGTCTTCGGCTGTAGTGAAGTAATCGGGTGAAACATCAATAACGATTGCCTCCATTAGGAGATTCCCAGAGGTAGAAGTTTCTTTGACGAACCTTAGGGGAGGTAATTCCACAACGTTTTGTTCCGTTACGTTTTCTGATAGCTGATCAGCGTACATTTCAACTATTTGAAGTGCTTCTTCTTCGGTCAAATCTGGAGTCTCATATAGCGAGACGGATACTTCTTTGCCATCAAAAGAAAATGATATTTCGCCCCTGTCGTCAAGAGTTATATCCCCTGCTGGGGTATCATACAGCTGTGAAGTACGTTCTTCGTGAATAGTGGACAAAGAAATATTTCTGTGGAGTTCCGGTGGATCGGGTTTACTTGCTTTCACGGTATCTTCAAATCCAAGAAGCGATGCTGAACTTGCAGCGATTCCCATACAGTTTTGCGCCTCGCAGGTGTAAGTTCCCAAACAACAAGTTCCATCTTGTCCCGATATTATTCGGTGTATATCTCCGGGTTTTAATTCTTCGCCATCTTTATACCATTTCAACACAGGTTGGGGGACTCCAATAACTTTGCACTCTAAGTTAACAGCACCCTCTTCGGAAAGTATAGCGCGTAAACTTTCCAGAAAACGGGGTTTTTTAAAATGTCTCGGAATTACCAGTTTAAGGAAACACGATGTAACACTATGGCCGAATTCATTGGTAGCAATGCATTTCCATTCGGCTTGATCGGTTATTTCAAGCTGGTGGATGTCGAGGTGGCAAATTCCTTTGCTTTCCTTGGTAGCCCTATAACGGGGGCTCTCGTCAATCGGTTGGTCGTCTCGATACCAAGCGAGTGTTGCTTCTGGAGAAATACTCACTGAAAAATAAGTTGGAACACATTTTTTTTAAATTCAAACATTTTCATAAGTAGGTGCAGTAAATTATGGAAATATGCTCAATTTATTTACGAATTATTAACAGTGATGATTATAATACCTTTTACAGTAAATTTAAAATCTTCGTTTATTTTTGCCTCCTGGCTTTTGAGTGGCTGCACGAATTTTGGTGCCTTATTTTCAGAGAATAGTTGCATTCTTTCTTCGTCATCTAATTGGTTCTGTATATCCTCCACAGTGAGCTCAGCTCTGCTGCTTGCTTGCCCCATACAGTTGGATGCAATGCAACAGTAGGATCCCAGGGAGTTACTTCCAGTGAGCTGGTACACGTCTCCTGGCCGCAACTCCAATCCATCCTTGAACCAACTCAACTGTGGCGTGGGGAAACCAACCACTTTGCACTCGAACGACACCAAGCCTTCCTCGGTCAAAACAGCCTTCAGCTCTTCCATGAATCGGGGTTTTCGATAATTTTTCGGAACTGTAAAATTAGTTTTAAGATTTCGTTAGAAATATTTGGTTAGAAAAATATCGTAGAACTTTAGAAAAATGCAAAGAATATAAGAACTGATCAATAGTACTCTTTTGTGCAACTTAAGAAATTATCTCCAATATTATTCCAATATTGCACTAAATATGAAATTATGAGGCTGAAATTATTAATTACATATTTTCATATTTATTTGACCCGTAAAAAAGTGTTCACTTTATTGAACTTCACTGTAACATTTAATAATTGAAGAAGATAATATTAACAAATCTAAATATCTGTGTCTATTTCTGTTTCATGTTTCATTGGAATTTGTTAATATTAAAATTTTCAATGGTAAACACGTGTATTTACCGTCAACGGCAACGGTGCACGTGGACACTGCCAGCCTTCCACCAGCGCCCGTGGCCACGCATTTCCACTCGCCCTCATCATCCCACGTGGTGCTGGGCACGTGCAGCTTCAGGCCGCCAGCGCCGTCCTCCAGTGCCTGCGAGCGCGCGGGGTCTGCGCGGCCCGACTTGCTGTACCACGCCACGCTGCGTGGCCACGGAGGCACGCACACGCGGCATGATAGCTCGAGCGGATCACCCACCTTGAGGTGGCGGTCTTGGAGCTCCACAATGAAGACCGGAGGGGGCTCGGTCGATATGGCACTGGAATTACACACATATGGTTTACATAATGGCTGGTAAAGTGATGATTTGAAGTGAAACATTCCCCTAGCCTACACAAACAGCGAGTTGAGACGAGAACGTTTACTGCACATAACCCTCAGCCTGCATTTGAAATGTTGTATTTATTTAATTACTTTACTTTCAGGTCGCCGCGATCCCAATATGTTTTGGCATCCCTGATTTTTCTCGAAATATTGCTTCTTTTGTGAATTTATACTGGGCATTACTTATATATTCTAAATTTCACCTGTCTGCTGGTTTGAACGAGCCCTCCCTGCTTCCCCTCCCGACGACGTGCACCTTAGATGAGGAGTACGCCTTGCCCATGCAGTTGGCCGCCTCGCACGTGTAAGTGCCGAGGGACGTGGCATCCTCCGGGTTGGCGGTGAGCGCGAACACGTCACCCGCGCGGATCTCCTCGCTGTCCTTAAACCAGCGCAGGGCCGGAGTCGGGACACCGACAACCTTGCACTCCAGCGACACGGTGCCCTGATCCGTCAACAGGGCGCGCAGCTCCTCCAGGAACTCAGGCCGCTTGTACGCCTTCGGGACTGTAAATGAGAAACTTTATCATGAAGCACTTGTAGCAAAATATTATTTAGAGAAATCTGTAACGATTTTGACCGGTAAGGGGCCTAGTGGTCCAAAGGGTCGGTTTCCCACCAAGGCCTCGCGGGTTCAATACTCTGCTAGCTAAGTACTCCGTTATTGCACAAGCAACATTTTCGCTTATTATGATGACAGTGTAGATCAAAGAAAATCTGAAACACTAATTTAATATGATCAATAAAACTTCTTCCTTTCCACGACGTTTCGGATTATTTACTTCTGCTGGCCATGTGAAGGAGTGCCCTTTATCGGAAAGCCACTGCGGGACTGCTGCACTCCCGATAAGTGAAGTTAGTAGGGTGTAAGAAGATTGGAGAGTATAAGGACTGCAAACCAAATACAGATTTGTTCATGTAAACTTATTTACATTGGTGTTTTAACGAGTGTCTACACCAATCGAACGGTGGGAAAGCTCTCGTCTTTATTAAGTTACTGATCAACTCAAATCTCTCTAAGTAATGACATTTATTGGAAAGCGCCTTACGTGATAACTAAATATTTAAAAAAAAAAAAGTACTGCCCTCAGCTCAGTGTATCTTAAAACGAGTTGGCTCGACACTCAATCAAACTGATCTCACATACTATTTAAAATCTTACGTAATAAAATTGACAGTCCTGATTTATTACTTACAGCTTATAAACATTGTATCAAAGATTATCATTACCGTTCTATTGCAACAATACTGCAACGATCGCACAATTTAACACCCCGTTACAATTGAAAACTTTGGTAATACAAATGCGCATGTCGCAGATATACGGAATGTATCGCTGATACAATACAAACATATCCTCACAAACTCATCTATGTACTCTGATATACTCACTGTGGATGCTCTTCAGTAAATTGATTACTTACTACAAAAAATTATACCTATTGTAACCATATATTTAGTAATAAGTTTTATGATGTCCAGAAATATTGTAAACCATTTCATTTTTTGAAATATTATTAACATTTTAATAAAAAAATATTTCTATATTCTTGACGGTCTCCATGGTCGAGGGGTAAGGTTCTCGATTACGAATCTGAAGGTCGCGGGTTCAAATCCCGGCGTGCGCAAGTAAATTTTATTTAATTAATTTGTACTGTTTCACAATTAATTCATTTAAAAATAGTATATATTATATTTGCTCACGTTCCAGAGTGGAATATATAATCAGTATCGCCCTGGTGAAAGACCACCATTCAGAATTAAATCGTTGCTTAAAATGGCTTTCAGCCATGTTTGGTGACCAGATCTGAATAGCCAGGTATTTCCCCCCACCTTTCTCTACCCCTCTCCTTCCCCACCCCAATACCTTCGGCCACACAGCATTCCCTAATTGGGTATGCCATAGTCTCACTGACTCCAGACGGTTGGGAGCAGTTGGGACTCTTGTGTGGTAATCATATTAAAAAAAATATATATATATATATATACTTTCAATAGACGCTTATTTTTGTTTTGTTATTTGTAGATATTCTTGAATTTTATCTTTGTTATTATACACGCTCATAAGGGCTTTTTATTGATTACACATTTTTCACGTTATGGTTTGTGTTTTATACTTTATGTTATATTATATAAAAGCAGAAAGGCGTTAATAATTCAAAAAATAAAAAATAAAATATTACAGTGATTGTTTATACTCTTTTGAAGACTGCGAATAAAGATGTGTTTTACATAAATACATAAATTTAAAAATATAATTTCAGTGCATCTTAGAACACTGCGCAGTAGTATGCTGTTTTGAAATGTATTGCATTACTAAAATAAAATATTTGAGAACTGATCGGCCAAATCGGATAATGCAAAAGGCACAAGATGAAAATGATGACCAGTGCGGTAAGCCGTTCAGTGTACAGTACCTATGACGTTGAGGTGCGCCGAGCACTCGGCCCGGCCCGTGTGGTTGTGGGCGGCGCAGGTCCAGCGGCCCGCGTCCTCGGGGCTCGCGGCCGCCAACTCCAGCCAGTGGAAGCGGCCCTCGTTGCTCACCACCACGGCCACGCTCGCCTGCAGGCGTCGCGCGTTGCGGTACCATGTTACCTGCAATATAAATGTATAGCATTATATATAACGTATTGAAATACTACCCTATTACAACATAATAAAACATATTACAAATCGACCCAATAAAATGTACCTGTAGTTCATGTAACTACAGGACGAAACGTGATATAAAACTCATTATACCAAACAAGACGGAAATCACGGAGAAAAAACAAAACCAGAAATAACCACATATTTAAATAAAAGCTGACACGATAGAAATCATTCAAATTTTATTTTTTTAAAACCCGTAGATTCAGTAAACATACACAATGTAATCTGTCTTAGAGAACTTAATAAACCAACCCGAAAGTAGTTTTAGCCATAATTGAAAACCCTATCCGTCAGCAATAAAACAAATTTAAAGTCATAAATGTACATACAATATTAGAAAGCAATGGGACTCACTCCTGACATAGATGATTATATACTATAAATTTAGTTATAATCGTGACAGTGATGCTCGTGATAGTGTGAAACCGATCCGGTCGAAAAAAAAACAAGTGGAAAAAAGTTACAAAGGATTTTTATTTACAACAAAATTGTGTATTGAAATAATTTTTTGGAGAATACCCCTTCACTAATCATTTTTCTATTCTACTTGGAAGGGAGTAAGTGCACCTCTTCATGAATCGAGCTTGGTCCATTAGACCCGACTTTACCTTAATATTTTATAATTGTAGTCCCCATTGGGCCCTTTACCAACTGATTCATTAAATAAGTATGTATCTTCAGCGAGAAATCAATAAACAAGAGACATAAGAAAAAATTCCCTTTCAAATCAAATCAAATCACAATACGTTTTGTGAAAGTTAGTAATAGGAAATAAAAGCATACATACATAATATCGGAAATTATTTTCTTTTTGTAACAACATTCAATGTTTGAAAGTTTGCAATGAAAGTAATTTAGTAGCGTAATTAAACAATATTTTTCGGTTGTGATGTGATTATGTAACACGTAACATTGCAATGAAAAATGCGTAATTCTTATTTTCAGTAGATATAATGAATTTATTTTGGAACTGACAGAGGAAGGGTGAAAATAGACTGAATGCTGTATAAACGAGATCCCTGAGGCGTATGCGGGATAAAACTATGTATGACCGTGTGAAAAATTACAGATTTGCAAAGATTGCAAGGCATGCGATTGATGCTAGCGTAATGAATAAGATTAAGAAAGGGTAACGGGATGGTTTGAGCATGGTGAGTGAATGGAAGAAGACGCCGGGGACGCCCGAGGAAAACATGGCACGACCAAGTGAACCAAATACTTGCGTCGGGCCATGTCAAGTATCAGAATAATAAATGAGTATGTACGAATGTGAATGAAGCAAGGAGTTTGTGCCAATACCGAGTTATTCGGCGGTCCGTCCTCTCTGCCTACCCCTGCGGTGAAACGGCGTGATGGTTAGTTAGTTATAATTAATTTACGCCTCGGTTTAATAATTAAAATAGTTGTTGGTGTAATGGTCAACACAACTGCCTTCCAAGCAGTTGATATCAGTTCGACTCTTGACCGTGGCAACATATTAATTTTTAATTAATTTTTTTTTTTTTTTATATTTAAAAAAAAAGTTATGTTAAAAAAATACCTTTTTTAATGTGTCAAATTATAAATTTTATTTTATTATAATTATAAGACTTTCGGCCTTCTAACATTAAGCCTTACACTTTAACAAATCCTACAATTACGAGAATAATTAATATCCAGTGATTTTTCACGCGTCTGCGCTAGTTAGAAATAAACAATTTTCACCAGTAAATATCAGAATATCACAACATAAGAACAAATATTTTCTGCTGTTCGAAATTAAAATAATTTTTTTTTATTTCCATTTTGCTAGTTTTTAATAACAACGAAACTATTTTATTTGGTTCATATACCTACCGACATTATTAATTCGAAAAAATCAGGTGTTCCACCTTAATATTTGGGAGAATTACCGTGAATCTCCGTAATCTTTTGGTTATTTGGTAGAATATGTTTGATATTGATCATTACCTAGGAGAGTTGTTAGAAATGTGATAAATTCTTTTTAAATACTCCTACTGACGCCACGACGCCACCTTCAGATGAATTTCCGCAAAAACTCTCACAACATAAACCAAAATTGGAACAAAACATATTCAAATCCTGAAGAAATTATAATAATAAAATCTAAATATAAATTTAACTATAACTAAAATACATGTATAATATAATAATGTAAGTGTACAGTGGTTTATATAGTAAAATAGAAAATAATATAATAACAGTTAAAGTTGAAGTTTCACAAAACCCGCCTCACTAGGCTAGCCTGTGTTGAGGCAGTAATTTTGCAAATTGTTTTATAATTTTAAAATACCTATGAATATACATTTATATAAAGATATACTTCGTAAATCGTTGAATCAATAATTTAGAATTTGGGTGAGTGCACCGGTAAATGCCCTATCATTACTTTTAATCCAATTTTTTACATTGTGTTTGAAAATTTTTCGTGAATCAGATTTTTTTTTGCTAACCGGAAGAATGTTGTAAATTCTTATCGCAAGGTACCTAAAATTCCGTTGCCCAAAAGTCGTATGAATTACTGAAAGTTAGTTATACTCTCAAAAGAATGGTGGCATTATATAGCAAGAGCATAAAATAAGTACTCGCGTAGAAAATCAAAAGCAAAAATTATATCACTATTGAACATCGTTAATAACATTTTATATTGAACAATATTATCACCAACTAAAAATGTGTGTTGGTACTTCTTTGAACCACTCGGGTCACCAAATGACACGTTGTCATAAAGCACTTCTATCTCCTTTATCATAGTCAGATATATAATATTAGAAAGAGAGAACGCTAAGCTTTCTATTTGCATTTAAAAGTTTACCATAGACGCTCCTGAATAAATTAAAATATTTCCATAACATTTTGTATTTGAAAAATATAGATCAAAATTTGTCAATTTTTTATTAAAAAATTTTATATTTAACGAAAAATATGAAATAACAATAACCATTATAAAACGTTTGTCTAATAAAATATGGTTTTTTTTAGTTTCGTATGTGGTATTTACAGTTTGCAAAAATAAAAATCATCAGTAAAGGATCTTTAAAACTTTATCTATGTTAAAGAGGGATTTTAAAAGAACTCTCAGGGGCAAGACAAAAAGAAAATGAATGATCGTGAAGGGTGTATGACAAACTGACCTGTAATTCGGTTTCGCTTTGTATCTCCACAATGAGGCGTGTCCTGGCGCCGACCTTGACCGCAAGGTCGGTGAGACGTCTCAGGAATAGGGGCTCGCCGCCCAGCTCGGTGCCCGCGGCCGCATCCACCCCGCGCGCGTGCACCTCTAGGCGTACGCGCTTGCGGGGTGAAGCGCTCGCACCCAGCAGATACTCGCCCGCATCGGCGAGCGTGGCGCTCTCGGCATGAAGCGAGGCGCGCGCCCCCTCGCCCGTGCTGGTCCAGCGGCTGTCGAGCACGCCGCCAGCGCGGCTCCTGTAAATAAGGTTAATGGTAAGTTTATTGCCGCAAAACAATTTGAATCTTGCTCAACCATTTGACGAATCCTGAAAGAGGTGTCGATGTTATACATGTATGTTTATTATTTTAGGCGCAATCAGCATTAGACAGTATTCGTTGTTACAAGCCAAATATCTAGATGAATTATTATCCAATTTATTAGTTCAACAAAATTTAAAGATCACTCTTATTTAGATTTCCAAACCTTCCCGTGATACTCTGTGATTATATCACAATATGTGTAATTAGTTACTATTTCTGAACGGCTCTTGGAACCATGAACATTATAATACGTGGTAGACTAGTATCCTACCCGCAATTCATTTACAAATAAAAATAACAGCCAGAAGCTCACGAATTAATTTACCAAATTCAAATGCCATTGCGTTTTCATCAATTAACATTATGTATGTGTAAATAAAATAATAATTTACAAAAACTAATTAACGATAAAAATCAACAAAACGTTTTAAAAAAAGGTTTAGTTGTATCATATAAGATGTACGCATTTATTTATATAATAATTCGAATTATTTGTTATTCTGTTTTATTCGTTTACTTTTTTTATTTAAATTGCAGTACTTAATAATGTTATTATTAAGTACTGCAATTATTTTTTTTTTTATTTCGTTATGAAGTTTAATTGACAATTTGAAAATGCTTTGAACATAGAAACAGCTGTCAAAATAATAATAATAAAAAAAACTAAAATAATTGCAGAACTTATTAATAACAATAATAAATTTGATTTACTACAAAAAAATTAAATTATAAATCGATTGTAATATTAGTAAATAAATACTATGTCAAATTTAGGATGTGAAAAATTTAGACATAAAATTTGTCATGTGTGTTCAAATTTTCTTCATTTTTATAATCTAATAAATAATATTGACGATGGTTCCTAAGAATTGTGGCCTACACATCAAATAGGAGAATGTTGTTGATTGGATTTCTACCAAAGCATTGAACAGACCAAATTATTTTACTTGGGAAATCTTCTCAATGATTAAATACAACAATTAGGTTTTTTACGCATCAATAAGTTATTCCAGTGAATTAAATATTCTAGGTTTTTAGAAACGTCAATAGAAGTAAAATATAAATAAACACCGGATAGACATATTCGAATCACTATCTAGGTTACAAATGTATTCGAGTAGAAACTTTGAATTCATATAAAAGTTAGCATCTAAAAATATGGGAATTTATTTAGAATAAATACTGATGATTCTTAAATTGAAACATTGGATAAATAAAAATGACGGGAAATAATTAGCTTTTAATGGCTCAATTGGTAGAGACACCAGTCCCGGTAAGATTAGAGGATCTGGATTCGAGTCCCAGTTGCGACTGTTGTCTTTTTTATTTTGTGTGTGTTTTTTTTTCTGTTTCATGATTGAGGTTTGTTAATATTATTTTCTCTAGTGATAAAATATAAGAGAGATTTCTTTATTGATTTTATTACTATCGGGTTCTATAATAGTGCACATTATAGAACCTGATAGTAATACAATCAGGTAAAAGGCGATTAAAATCTTCTTTGATTGATTGAGTTCTAAATTTGTCCAGGGTGAATCAGCCCACCCTTGTCCTTTGGACTAGAAGCTAGGTGGCTAGGAGATAGGTGCCGTGGCATTTGGCAGAACAATATCCGTAGTGAGTCAGTACCGTTTATATCCATTCGCATTCAACGATGAGTAAACTTTGAAAAATGTCTACCGTTTATCCTGGTGCGTTTCGGTTATGACCGATGACAAGGTAGAGCTCTGTAATCAATGACAACAAAGAATTTCCCGAGCGCCTCCTGTACTCTGCGAGTAACCAAAATACTTTGAGTGCCAAGGTCGCGTGGAGATGCTTTTTTACATTTTTTCACGCGTCTGGGAAAAATGTCACAGCTTTGGCCCGTTTTCTCTGAACGTCGCGTAATGAGCAGAGACGAATTCTTCACTATTTACAAAACTGGTTGAGCTTCATTAGAAACGTCTATGCACTTTATAAAGTATTAGAGAATGACACATGAAAAAGGGGAATGTTTGAGGAAAAAAATTCCATGTGGGATATTATGAACACAAATCTAGACCAAATATGTTTTCTGGGAGATTAATAATGTAATGGAGTCAATTTGAATACTAATCTTTTTTCATTTAAAAAAAAAAATAACTAACCATTTCGCCGCTTCCTCTCAGGAGTAGGCAGAAATGATAGACCGCCACACAAATCTGTCTCGGCACACACTCCTTGCTTCATTCACATTCATATATCGCCTCATACGTGCTCTTCTGTTATCTTGACATGACCCGACTCAAGTACCTATTTAATTAGCTTGATCATGCCAGTTTTCCTCGGGCGTCCCCATCATATTTCTTCGTCCATCTGCCATACATGCTAAAACCATCTAAGCGTTCCTTTCTTAATCCACATTACGCTTACATCAGCGTTTCTTTATTTACGGATCTCCACATTGTTAACACATCATACAAAGTTTTACCACATATACACCCCCTCACAGATCTCATTTATACAAAATTCAGGCTACCCTCATTCTTCCTCTGTCAAATCCATGCTTCACACATCAGGGAATAAGATTTTAACTAAAGTTTTATCCCGGAAAAGAAACAAACAGTGGAAAAGCAGTAATTTCTTTGCATAAGTATAAAAAATTGTGACAATAATTACTATTGAGACACGAGTGCATAGCAAATTTTTACACAAGGTTTTGCTTAAAATACCACTTGGTAAATACTGCTGAAAATTTTCAGTTTGTTTGTATTCTTGGATTGAACAGAAGATGGTCATAAAACAGTTAACGCATACATTGAAGCGCCTGCAGCAACGTTTTAAAAAGAATAAGAAAAACATTTTAGCCTACCAACAGCGTTGCGTAGATTCTGTCTAACTCACAACATGTCTATTTCCCGTCAATTTTTCGGGTTGCCACAAGATAATGTAGTGTGGTGCATAGAACATAAATTGTAGCCGAACAGTAAAAAATGCCACGCAATAAGTGTTACTCGTAGAGAGCGAAAATTTAATACGATTATTCCATTTGTGGTTTAACAAAGGCAAACAAATTTCAATCAGAAATCTGGGAATCACCTTAGACTCTAATGATACCAAGAAATAGTGAACAAAGCAAATAAATTACTTGGCTTCGTAACTAGAATGACGAAACCATTACGAAACAAATCCTGAGATATATAAATTATTATAAGAATATAACCCCTGGTCGTGGCATACTAGAACATGGTTCCCCGATCCGGTGCCCTCATTATGTAATCTACCAAATCTGTTCAAGGAGCCTTTACTAAGACAATGTCTTATAAAACGGGAATAAGACAAACACTAAAGACCTACAATGAAACATAAAAATACTACAATATCAAAAGTCTAATGCGTAATGTAACAGACTTGTTGTGATTGTACTATATACTAAACAATATATGTAATCTGAACTGATATCTAAAATAAATCTTAAATGTAAAAAACGGAGCACAATGAAAATATAAAGCATTTGACGGCCTGCACGGTCGAGGGGTAAGGTTCTCGACTACAAATCCGAAGGTTGCAGGTTCAAATCCCGGCGTGCGCAAGTACATTTTATTTAATTGATTTGTGCTGTTTCACAATTAATTCATTTAAAAATAATATATCGTATATTTGCTCACGTTCCAGACTGGAAGATACTCTCAGTATCGCCCTGGTGAAAGACCACCATTCAGAATTGAAACGTTGCTTGAAATTACTTTTAGCTGTGTTTGGTGACCATATCTGAATAGCCAGGTATTTCCCCACCTTACCATTCCCCTCCCCAATATCTTCAACTTCACAACATTCCCCAATTGGGGATGCCATAGTTTCACTGGCTCCAGATGGTGAGGGAGCAGTTGGGACTCTTGTGCGGTATTCATGTAAAAAAAATAAAAAATAAACATTCAACAGCAATATTTCATTTTCAACCCCCTCTCTCGCGTGTATCGTCTATATAACGAACGAAATTGACATACTCTCCGACTGACCCATAAAATTTAAACTAAGACTAAGTGGCACGCATACTTAAAAAAAAATTATATGCACATTGTTATTTTCCTTGATAATTTCACTTGTTCCTATTATTTTTATTTTCTTCTCTACTTTAGTGTACCATATTTTTTTCTCCTGTATACAATACTAATCGCGTGATGAGAACATATTGTAAATGAATTGATAACCTTACTATTTTTTTTTCTTCTATCAAAACGTAATATTTATTATCAATCTGTAAAATGTTCCTAATAAAACAATAAAGAATAATTTTGTTAATATTTCGGTCAATTCCTCAGCTATGTTCCTCCGAACGGATGTTATGCAGCGCCGTGTCACCGCGGGCCAATCCCATCACTTTATTTATATCGCGCGCTGAAAAAAAAACTGGTGTTTGGCCTACGTTTCTGGAAATTTCTTTTGATGCCACGAATTCGATCATCGTCACAAATAATAGAGGCCAAACTGCAGAGCAGAATCCCGCTAGGCGTGCTTTCGAGACAAGGTTTTTTACCCAGTTGCTAAAATAAAAAAAATATTATCCCACAACACACGAAACTATCCTACTGATAAGTACGATTAGAAACTCAAAACAAACTAATTATTACCTGCATAAGCATAGGAAAGATCAACGATTTTTTTAGGATGTCTGAATTTCACGTTTATTCTACTCGAATCTACCATTCACAATAAGTAGACATTTCTAAGTAGACACCAAGATTTCAGACAGGCCAATGAAATGATTATCTGTTGAACGAAGAACTTGGATACATGAAATGTTTGATACATTTCACCAGAAGTAAGGAAATAAGTGTTTACTGTGGGCACACCGACACACCCAAAACAATTACTGGCAAAATAAATAATTAAAAATGTACTTTGTTTACACCACTTTTATATAAATAAATAAATATCTCAACATGTTTCGATAGCAATGCTATCATCTTCAGGAATATATGAATACTAATAATAATATTATTCCTGAGGATGATAGCATTGCTATCGAAACATGTAGAGATATTTATTTATGTTTATAAACGTGGTGTAAACAAAGTACATTTATAATTATTTAATTAATAATGACGCCACCAATCGTTTGAAGAAATTATAAATAATCTTTAATATTGTCTTAAAGCATGTAGTAGTTTTACCGATTATTTGTTTTTTCCACGCCACGTCCTTTTTAAGGAGATTGACAAAATATACAGATGTAAAATTACCTAATTTATTTATGATATTGATTTATTTATTTTTTTACAGTAACTTCACACAGGAGGCTCTGAGGGAAATGATTCTCCTCGAGGCCTATATCATCTAACGTAGTAGTGTTTTACTGCAGTTTAATCAAATAACTTTTCAAACCCTTTTTATATATATTCCGCAAATGCGCAAATGATATAATTATATCTACTTAGATAATATATTATCTCCGCTGGAACCACGGCACCGACCCCCTCTGTCTCCGCCCAGATTCCATCCTATACCTTCCATTACCTTAATTTACTATAAGTACATATAACACAGTCTACAATATTTCGAAATAAACACTTTAATACGTACCCACAAAAAAGCCCTACAGTAGCAAAAGGCAGCCCGCTCACCGAGTAGAATAGATTATCTACTCATTTATGCACTTCAACTCACAGTTCACACAGGAAGAGGGAGAAATGTTCCGTGATACTATACAAAATTTTACAATACGATATACTTAGATAATATCAATGCCATCTTTTGAATTATGAATGTCAATAAACCGAACTTTTGCGACATTATGAAAGTGCCGCCATGAATTTCAATATCAAATTCGACCCGTAAAGAAAACACTCATAACGAATGTTTTACAATAGCCCAAATGAAGTAAGAGTATCTCTACATATTATATTTTAAAACGAATAAAATTAGTAAGCGGTCGTGTGAAGGAGCTGTATACATTTTTACACTTGCAATATCGCTAATACGATTGATCATGTAAAAGGGGTATCATACTAAACTCGTCAAATGTTGTCAATAGAATAATGGAATGCATATTTATGACAAAACTCATATAAAACGTATTGCTTATTGCTATGTACAACTACGTATTCAATATAAACCAACATATGGATATCAGAGAGGAATGGTTCAAAGGGCTGCTTCTGAATCAGAAGGATCTAGGAGCATTATACATATTATAATAGTATAGTCAGTGACTGAGCTGGTATCGCGTCTTGGTCGCACCCAGGCGTCGTGAATTCAATTCCTCGGCTGGCTAAGTCCTCCATCACGACACAAACAACATCTTCCGCTTACTGTGATGGTAGTGAGAGATTTTCAAATATTGTCAGGTTATTCTTAACCCGGGAATGACCTTCTTTAAAAAAAAGGTTTAAAAGAGTAATACAATTTAATGAACTAGTCCGGAAAAAAACATAATGATTCAAAGGAAAAGAAAATCATAGTTTTTAACTGAAAGTCGCACAAGGAAAAACGCGTATTCTCATCACATAATGTATTACCTTATTTGCGCAACATCAATACCTATACCTACATGCATATCTAGGAAAAAATACTTTAACAGACTACCGGAAAACATCAGAACAATAACTGAAGACGATAAATGCTTAGTAAAAGTTAAAAAAACAATTCAACGTTTAAAAAAATCAACAGCGTTAACTCGATTTATCAAAATAATTAAATTAATGTATAAAATGTTCACATTTCCTTAAAAAAACTAATTATAGATTAAAATTATTTTTCTCACGATGCCCACCTCTCTTCTAAACATAAGCATTCGGTTCTATAGAAGAGAAATACAAAAAAAAAATTAAAGTAATCGTGAATGGATATAGTTGTAGATAGATACCTCTGTAAACTAATTAATTGATGGATTTGTGGATAGACAATACCAAAAACTATGTTACAACCTGAAATTCGAAGGCTTGAAAACTTGAAACTAACACTCTTACAAATTCCTAGTATTGTGTAGGTATATTTTTTCAATTTTCCATGTTAACCAATCACGTAAGCTAACCATCACGTCATTTCCCGGAGGGGTAGGAAAAGATGGTGGAACGCCGAAAATCTTTGCTGCATTCTAATTCATACATCGTTTCGTACAATACAATCTTCTGCATTATTAATGGTTTTTGTGAAAAATGTAAAAACCTCACAGAACAGAGAAATTAATTTTTTTCAAGGTATATCGGTTTTACCGGTAATTAAAAAATTATTTTAAATACCGTTCAATTTAAAATTTTGTGGGAGTAAATAAGTTAATAAGTAAATAATGAGTGGATAGGTTAGATAAGGTTTTTGAGCTAGTTTTTTTTTTTTTTGGTACCTTTAATTAATTTACAGGCAGAAAGGACGGACCGCCAAACAACTCGATCTTGGCATACACTTCTTGCTTCATTCACATTCATGCATCGTCTCATACATTATTTTCTATTATTCCGACTTCTGACATGGCCCGACTCGAGTATTTGATTCACTTGATCGTGCCATGACTTCGCCGGCTTCTTCTTCCATTCACATTCGCGTCATATATTCTTCTTACACTATTTTCTTCGTTCATTCGCTCTACATTCCCAAACCATCTAAGCGTCCCTTTATTAATCTTACTCAATACGCTTACATAAGCCTTGCATTCTTTGTGAATCTCAATAAATAAAATCATATAAGTCGTCGCAATGTGGTCGAACGCGGTTAAAAATGGCATTGAACGCTGAAACAGCTGTCACAATAATAAAAACTAAAATACTTGCAGAATTTAACAATATCATTATTAATTTAGTTTACAATAAATAAATAATAAAAAAAATTCTGCATTTCCGTTTCTTGACATGACATGATCAGATTGAAGTATTTTACCTACTTGTCGCCTACTTTCGGAATCTCCGAAATCGTCATACATCTACTAGTGCGAAATTTATTCCTCTGACACTCCTTTGTCCGTTCATCTACTCTACATGTCTATTCCGCATGTGTATAATATACAACATATTAAAAAAAACATTACAATTAATTAGCTTTTTTTTCATTGAGAAGTATCATAGGTTTATCACTAAAAAAACTACGAAATCTGTAGTGTAACATGGAGATAAATCGATCGCTGATTAATAAATATCATCCTTAGAAATACTCTTTTCAGCGATCGTATTTAATCTCGTGGTTTTAGTCCAACCTTCAGCATGATAAGAAAACCGATACGATCAAATACGCACGAAGCATTTAGTTCATTCATATATCATTTCTACTCTAACTAACGGCGATTATGAAATAGTTTAAATATGAAAACAAAATTCTTATTTTTTCAAGATTTTATGGAGCATTACATTAATGGAATGCTAAAAGCTCTATAATAGATTATGATCTGAAAAATGTAGCTCTTCGGGACGTGGGCGACCAACACTGTCGACTGCTCATACAAATCCCCGCCTTTGTTCCCCGACTCTATTATGACAACCCATCACCGAATAATAAAATATTGTAAAAGAGATGTTCAAGCCAGAATGTAAGGCACGAGTAAAAATAATTATTGAAGGAGTTGAAACCAGTAGTAATAATATCTGAATATACTCAATATCCGTGCACGTCAATACAAAGCACGGCTTCGTTTGGTTGATTCTCGAAAAGTTTTTCATGCGTTTTCCGCACGATTTACAAATTTTTTATTAATTTAAAATATTACAGGACAGGTGTAGTTATAATTACCTAATACCCTTTGTTTGAACATAGCAAAGATAGCCTTACATTAGTATATAGGTCTGTTAGACAAAGCCACGTGCATTGTGCGCGTATTTCGAAACACTAATGAAAATAATCGTCGGCCAAAACAATTTCTTTGCCACTTGACTGGATATGAAAAGTAAGTAGACTATGCATCTGTCAGAATAATGGGACTCCTTACTTTCCCGTCATTACTGACGAGCTCTTACTAAGTAACATCGTATTTATTCATTAAAGCAAAAGCTATTATGTTTTATTACTTATATCAGGTCGAGGGGAGAAGTCATCTTACAGGCGTCGATATATTATTATAGTATAGTCATAAAAACACTGAACAAGCTCGTGTTGGACTTTGTAACCCTGCAACGTGGGGTTACGGTTAAAGTGGGTTGTAAGTCCTAGAATATCGAAAGGAATAGAAAAGTCTTGTTAGGGTCGAAATATTATAGTTATAAAAATGCTGGGCAAGATCGTATTAAACTTTATAACCCAGCAACGCCGTGTTACAGTTAAAGTGGGTAGTAAGTCGCAGTAAAGACGAAAATACTTGTGAATTAATCAAGGAAAAGAAAGTATGTGGACCACCTGTCTGTACGGGAAATGTCTATTCTGGCCACTGATTCAGACATTGACGAGTGTATTACACCATAGTGGTCACAAAGTGTGTCGATGGTCGATGTAGACATACAATGCGGTCTGGCAAGGGCTCAATCCTCCGCTGGCCGAGTGCGCTTCACTCTCTGAGATAATTAGGAGCACACACTGGGGTAACGGACGTAATTAGGATGTAGGTAACCTTTCCCTTCCACCGGCTTACTACGTGTCTAACTCGGATAGTACTTAACTTACGGAGAGGAAACAAAAACAAAAATCGAAAGAAGACTGTATCGATGAACGATGCTATTTACACATTGCTACATTTATTTTATGTTGCACTCTCAAAACAAATAAAACTGTATTGATTTTAATCATTGGGTACTTCTGCTGAAAGCAGTAACCGCACGTTTTAACTAAAACGAATATATGACTGCCGATGTAAACCTTATGAAATGTGTTCTATCAAAAGATGAGGAACGTTGAGATTCCATTAAATAGTAGCTTCGCTGTTAGTTGTAATAAAGCCAGCGTAGAAGACGCGTTGTCTGTGTTTGAAATTAACACGGATGCACTGGCCTAGTGCATGTTGCACGCAGTTTATATGTAATCATCTAAATTCATTATTTATCCATTAAATTGGGTTATGTAAACACAACCGAAATACTCAAATCGCGTCCCAAAATGTCGGATGTAGGAATAATCGATGCCCCATATATTTATTTACTTTTTTTCGGTTTTTTGATGGAAGCTTTTCACTAAAAGTTTTCGAAGTTAAGGTTACAATAAATAAATACTCGGAAAAGCACACTGTATACTGTATAGTGTATACAGTAGATTTCGCTACAAAAATTTCTTGCGTGCGCGTCTTGGGAATTACGAATAACATCACAAGTCTCTTCAAAGATAAAATTATAAACACTTTTACGTTATGTTTTACAGCTTCCTGCCATTTGTCTTTCCATTTTAAAGTATGACTGTCGTTCTAAAGCTATGCAGCAGCTTTTTAAATTACGCAATTTTGAATCAGCGATGCCAAAAACTAAGCTGTGCCTTCTATCAACAACGGTTGATGAATGTGACGATTATTTTGTTGAATGGGCTTTTGCAAGAGGTACGTATATATTCATGTACTAACATGTCAGTTATAAAGTACATTCTACAGTTTTATTATAAGCTTTTCCCTCACACAAAGTACATCAATAGAAAAGGGTTTTCATGTTTTCACTAGCAAAAGTTTCAACAATGCTTGAAGTAACGTTATTATATCTCGGTGTATCCTGTTTGCCTATCGTGTTTCCTGGTGGAGTAAGTAGCGCGAGACAAGTTACAATATGTCAGGTATTATGGATAGACAGGTGGAGTGTTTCCCCGTGGCAAGTGGCGCAGGAGTTGTTCCGCTCCGCGTCCCTCCGCGACATACGATACATATATTGTGCTGTGCTGCGGCCAACGGACGAGAGAGGAACCGGTCAGCCAGGGTGGTGGAGTGGGTGGTTTTCCGCGGATGGCGGTGGATGGTAGATGGGGGTGGCAGGTCTATGTGGGGTGCGGGATGGACTGACCTGTCGGTACAGGTGGACGAGGCGGCCGCTGCCCTCTTCTTGGCGGAGTCAGCCTTGCAACAATTCCCGCCCATACCGAGTGTTTACCTGCCCAGTGCGCGTCAAGTCCGATATAAACCGTCAACTGGGAATGCGAAAACACACGCTCGGGTACAAAAATAAATCATATTAAAAACACTCATAAAACAGTTTCACACGCGTTTCCAACAACGCGTCGGGATTTGCAATTGGTGTTTAATTATTATGTAATATTCGGGGGCACTAAGCCGATGCCAATGTCGACTAGGAGGAGAGCGTACACCGTCATGGTCCATTCACAGGAATGGCGGAGGTGGAGATGGTTCTCTTAGGGAGCCCGTCCGCTGACTGGGTCGGCTGCCGCCCGCCGGAGATATTTTTACCGTCACCTACGGGAAAGAGTCGGCTCCGGGCCCCGGGTAGGCGGGGACGGACCCCAACTGGTGGCCCGCCGCACCCGTAGGCCCACAACTTGTCCCCGCCGAGTACGCGCGCGGTCACTTCGCTGGTGGCGCCTGTGCGAGGTCCGTAGATCCATTGAGATGGCGTTAAGCAATCTGATGCCAGCCAAATTCACCGTGAACCACACATATTCACATATCACGCTAAATGCAAAAAATCAAATACACCGAGGACTCTGTGTTTTTACGACCTAGTAATAAATGCAATGTATTTATTGCTTGTTGGGACGTTGCTTGCACATAGGCAGGCCTTTTGCTTGAACACAGGAATCCCAACGAGGGAGACCAAAAACAAATATAAAATGTTTTTATTCGCATCGTAGTCGTTAAATAAGCATAAAGCAATCTTAACGTAATCTTCAAAATAGTGTCTATTACTAAATGGATTGTTTGGTATTAGCTTCCCGAGACAAGGCAATGCTTCCGCCGACAAAGCGACGCATGTGTAATAATAAAAGAAATGGTACCAACACTACCAAATTTCAACAGTGTTTGGAGTAAAATGTAAAAAAAAAATATGTTCAACTTTTATGTGCAACCACAGGTAATATTAAGTGTAGGTCAGGTAATATTTTTAATAATTAGTAAAGGTTACGGGCAAGAAAATGACCGAAAAACAAATATTTAGTCCAGCGCCAATCAAACACTTGACCTCGTGATCAGAAAGCAGCCGTATTGAAAAACCTCTGAGCTGTGTTCGTTATCCGTATAGCGCGATATAAATAACTTTTACGAATTTGTCTATTTTAAGTACAAGTGAAACCTGTAGCATTATGGCCAGACCTTAAGAGTCTTCAAAATCATTGTATTCATCATATCTGTATCTAAATATCAAGTCAAAACAATATTAAAAAATGTAATATTGTTTTTCTTTACGAACTAAGTAACATACACATACACAAACATGTTTTGCGTAAGTAGGTATCTACTGCATTATTAAAGAAAGAAAAAATCAACTTTCGAAAGTGTATAGCTATTGCAGGTTGACATAGATCCTTTGCATCGTTTTCCACTATTTCTTCCCTGGATTATAAGTTGGAAGTCCACTGGGTGCTGATACACCCTGTATATCCAATGATAAATTGAGCACTTTCCTAAGGCTAGGGAGAAATAATAATATAATTTAATTAACGATTTGTTTCAATTTTAACGACATTCAGGACCCTCAATTTTCCGGAGCCAGTGGGGCTAAAAGTACCACCAACATTTGAAAATATTTGAAGCGGAAAGAAGGTAAGGAGAATGCTATTATTTAGAACTGCCTGAATTTTCAGAAATATCATACCTGCAATAACTTAGTGCCGGTATTTCAGTATACTCAGAAATGTTATCCTTCGGATTAGGTTGTCAAAGTTCCTACCAGCAACTTAACGGACGTAAATATCTTCGTAAATTGCCGCTTACAATCAGAATGCTGTAATAGGCAGTGACGTACAGTTCATAAAGTTTGTAAAGCTGTGCCTACCCTAAGAAAAACGAACCATCAGAAGAAATTATTTTTAAAAAATTAGAGAAATTAAATCTAAACATATTTTTTCTACGAAATCGGCAAGGAATTTATACGCGCATTTATTTAGTTAGCCGCAACAATCAGCGGAGGATGATAATGAAATGATCATTTTCAAATATTCAATGCACAATTGTAACCCGAACTTGAAAGAGACGCAGCATACTTTTGATCATAGAGTAATCCACGCTATTGGTAGTAGGGATCCTTGCCGAAGTAGATGCAAATACATTAAGTTTTCGGCGGCTTCGTTGAAGTCATGAACACTTGCTGAAATAATCATTATTGATTGATGGATACTAATCAGCTGAGAGATATTTATATTTATAATAGCAATATTTCTTTTCTTTTTTTAAACATTCCCGAGTTACGAAAAACTTGACAGTACCTACATAATATAAAAAAAACCTACTTGAAATTATCATCTACACATTTAAAATCAATGTAAGTTTGTTTGTTTGTTTGTCCTTTATGTGCGGCTATATTAAGCATAGGAAATGTTTGAAATTTTCAAAATATCTTCTTTCCACCCTCGCGATGGTTTCTGTATTATTACAACCACATGGAAATTCATCTGAATATTTCACCATTACAAAAACTGTCAACCATGCCACACTTTGAGAATGACATTTTTCCAACCATAGAGAATTTTAATTAAAATTCAATTTTCGAATAAATTGTTAATAATGAATTTAATTGAAGTACTTACCTAAATCGAATGCTTTGAATAGTACTTTAAATAGGTACCTATGTTAGGTACCAAATTTGATGATTTTTCTGAAACAAGATTCGATTTCCAAATAAACTCTTTAACCGAATGAATTTTTGTTTGTTTTCGTCTATGTACGCATGACAGAATTGAATTTAATTTTTATTTATCAGAATTGCATAGTACATTTTATATGTGTACAAAAATATTTTATTATGTAAAAAGATAGTGTAAATTGACAACTCCATGAATACTCAACGAAAACCCAAAAGGTCGGAATATGTAACTACGGCCGCCTTTATATATAGCTCTACCAAAATGTGTCTGTAACATTTTAGTTCGTGTGTGACGTGATATTACAATTGCCGGTCGATTTATTGCATATTCAAAAGAAGAAGGTTTTTTTGGGTAGAATATTTTCAAAATGGAAAACAGGACTAGATACCTACTTAAGAACTTTATGACTTAGATAAATTTTGTATAAATAAACGTATTGAAAGAAATAAAGAAAGCTTTGACTGCCTAACTGGGAAATATTCCGATTTAGGGCAGTCAAATTGACAAGTTTAGCTCATATTAAGTTCCATTATACAAAATAGAATGGAAAAAGGCTAGAAAAAAAAAAAAATAATAATATAGGTAGGGGTAGGGTTAGGGGTATTTGTAGCGGTAGGGGCAGAGGTGTAATGTAAGGTAGGAGTATGGGTAGGGGTTGTGGTAGGGGTTGGGGTAGGGGTAGGGGTAGGGTAGGGTTAGGGAGCCATGGTGGGGGCAGGGGGGTAGGGGTAGGGGGTAGGGGTAGGGGTAGGGGTGGGAGTAGGGGTAGGGTGTGGGGTAGGGGTGGGAGTAAGTTGGAGTAAGGAATTAGGGGTGGGGGCAGGGGTAGGGGTGGGGGTGAGGATGAGATTGGGTAGGGGTAGGGTTAGGGGTGGGGGTAGGGGTGGGTGTAGGGTAGGGGTAGGGGTAGGGGTGGGGACAGGAGGGTGGGGGTAGGGGTGGGGAGGTGGGGGTGGGGTAGGGGGTAGGGGAAGGGGTAGGGGAAGGGGAAGGGGTAAGGGTAGGGGTAGTGGTGGGCGGTAGGGGTAGGGGTGGGGGTAGGGGTGGGGGTAGGGGTAGGTGTAGGAATAGGGGTAGGGGTAGGTGTAGGGGTAGGGGTTGGGGTAAGGGTGGGGGTAGGGGTAGGGGTGGGGGTATGGGTAGGGATAGGGGTAGGGGTATGAGTAGAAGTAGGGGTAGGGGTAGGGGTAGGGGTTGGGGTTGGGGTAGGGGTTAGGGGTGGGGTTAGAGGGTGGGGAGCTGGGGTAGGGGGCTGGGGTAGGGTCCAGGGTAGGGGTGGGGTGGGGACAGGGGTAGGGGTGGTGGCAGGGTAAGGGAGGTGGGGGTAGGGGTGGGGTGGGGTGGGGGTGGGGTGGGGTGGGGTAGGGGTAGGGTAGGGGTAGGGGTAGGGGTGAGGGGTGGGGTGGGGGCCAGAGAGGGGTAAGGGGTGGGGGTAGGGGTAGGGGTAGGGGTAGGGGTAGGGGTAGGGGGTAGGGGCAGGTGGGAGTGGGGGTGGGGGTGGGGTAGGGGTAGGGGTAGGGGTAGGGGTAGGGGTAGGGGTAGGGTAACATAACACAACCCCAAATTTTAACCATTCATAACCCCGAGCAATGCCGGGTACTTCAGCTAGTTAGATTATATAAATTACGTCATTGTATTATGTATTATTTTATTGATTCTTAAATGTTTTACACCAGACGTTTGAGAAACATCAAAAATAAGAAAAAATATATCAAAAATGAAGTCCCACTCCTACCGACCCGTTCCACAATTGAATACAATGTAAATAAAAACCGCCTCACAGTTGTCGCAATGTTAATTGTTTTCGTAGATTTGGAATATCCTTCAAAGCGTTAAGGAAACCACAATAATAAAACACATATCAATTCTGGAAGAGATTAGCATTCACAATAGGCTATCAACTGTCCGCCTACAGCGTATCCTCCGATTGTTTGGACATGTTGCTCGCCAAATCGATAACTCCAACCTGGAGAAGCTCACGGTCACTGGCAAAGTGCAAAATAGGAGAAGCAGAGGAAGGTCACCGATGCGTTGGAGTGACCAAATTTTGCCGATGTCCGGAACGTTGGTGTCCGCTGCTCTCCACGCAGTGCGGAATCGCGAAGAGTGGAGAGCCTTATACACGAAGGAGATTATAGTGGTGATCACGATCCTCAGCAATGAGGAAGCGACTCAAGAAGAAAGAATATCCTTTCCTAATTCTATCTGGACGGTCTGAAAAGAAAACAGTTTCATAGATCCAGAGTTGTGGTTAGGTTAAAGATGCATAAAACATCCCCGTCTAAAATGACACTCCCGAATTCACAGAAAACATTAATCTACCCTACCTTCACAGCCTTTGACACAATTGATATATTTGAATACCCAGAATACCCCTTCGTAAACTGCGATCGTTCGATTGCGGCAGCGTTCAAAATAGTCAAAAGTATGACTATCCCACACAAAATGATCGAATTATGAAAAATCAATAAATTGGACAAAAACAACTAAAGCCATGCCAAGCAAAATCGGCCAGCGAGTGGTGATCTCTATGATTCTCTCTCCAATTAAATCTTGTTGATTTAATCATGAAACATAGCTAGATAAATAATATAGATATAAAAATAAAAAATTCCAACTTTCGTGCAGTAAAAAAATTCGTTCGATAAATTGTTCGAAGTATTGCTAGTAAGCGTGAAATTTGGTATTGGTGTCCTCGGTCGTACAAATAGACGCGCGTGGTTCTTCATGTCACGGATCTAGGTCCCTGCTAGAAACGAAAAAAAAATTATGTCTCTGTGTGATATCCCAGCAATTTGGCAGTCGAGGGCAACAACCACTTTCCTGAACCGTTGCAAGGACCAGATGAGTCTCTACTTTTTGATATAAAAAAAACGAAGCTACAATTAAATGATTCTAAAAAACCCCGACTGTCCCTACACGGCATAACATAGATAAATAAAATACTTGGTTAACTAGGTTAGGTTTTTAGGCTAGTTTTTTTTTCACACTTTAATGACTATATCACTTTTAAAAAGTGTGCGGATTTATCCATGTGCCGAATTGTCATGAAACCCTCTGTGTGACTCAAAATGCTTTTCCCAACTGATATTGAACATTTCTGATTTTTTCTTGAACATTTTTATATTATGGAGTTGACTTTTCATCCATTATAATTTTCAACATTTTAAGGAATGAAATTTTTTGAAAGAGTCCTAACATTCGATAAATATCTAGTATACGAGCAGCCGCCATTTAAATAACTCACGTTTAAAACCACCTCGTATACATACAGGGGATATGAATTCGAGTACATATATTTGCACGTACCCGACAAACTTTAACATGTGATTCCTGAGTATATTTACGAGTACAGTAAGAAAATGTAAATGGGATAGTTTTAGGTTTTTTTTATAGTTTTAAAACTCAACAGCCGAGTAACTACCCAACCCCCAACCCCGACCCCGATACCTATTTTTTTTATGTTTTAAGTAACATAAAAGAAAGGTCACCTGAGACAATGCCATCTACAATTTTTTACTCCAAATAAGTTCAGGAATCACTGGTTAAAATTTGTACGTGCTACTACACCCTGCATATAATGGTTACTATGAAAAAAAATTATACTCAATTCTGCCAAATACTAGTTTGATAGAATCAGTAAATTGTTATTTTCGAAAAATTATTTTTTTCAATAAAATAGTAAAACGATTGTCCGAGAAAATTGATGAACTTTGCTGTGTTCTTTGTAAACACTGGAGAGATAAACCGAAAAGTGTATATTGGTGTGTCTGTGTGCCCGAAGTAAGCTTATTTCTTCTCACTTACTTCTGAAGAAAAGATACTTTAATAGCACACAACTGCTGACTCTGTACAAATCGCAACTAGAATTTGGAAGCCACCTCTAGTCGAGAACCCCAAAATATCTGAGATAAACCAGTGACGTTAGTTGGGAATCCTGTCCTTGTTCTACCGGTATTTTAATGGAAGATCCCTTCGGCATCGCTGCATAGTCGGGAAACACGCCAAACGCGCGCCCAACATTTGCACACGGTATACATTTGTCATATGAGAATGGATCGCTTCTACGACTCGTTCTTGTGTTCAACAGCTCGGCTGTGGAATATTCTGCCGGCCTCTGTGTTTTTTCCCTCCTACAACATGGGTTTCTTCCAGACCCAAGTTCACTCTTTCCTATCCTCTAAAAGACCCTCCACACAACATCCCCAAAGATAATATAGGCCTTGAAAGAAATTATTTCCTCCTGTGTGTAGTTACTGTAAAAATTTATTTCCTCCTGTATGGAAATATTGTAAAAAATTATTTCCTCCTGTGTGTAGTTACTGTAAAAATTTATTTCCTCCTGTATGGAAATATTGTAAAAAAATATTTTCTCCTGTGTAAAAAAAATGGTCAAACATTTTCAAATAACGAAATTCTTTCTTGACAAAATAATTAATTTCATTTATTTTATTTATCTCCTGGCCCCCGCCAGAAATCGAAACGTCTTACGTAATTTAACTACTTCATTCATCAGCGTTTTTTTATTTCAATTCGGTATAGATCACACAGATTATTTGTTCAGTGATTTTAAAGTTGTTATTATAGCATTACTGGTGACATTATATTACAACTACGAACCTTCATTAGATTTTGTTTGAAATCGGTATAGATCACTCTTGGGATTATTTGTTCAGTGATTGTAAAGTTGTTACTGTAGCATTCATTGCTTGTGGCATTATATTACAAGTACTAGCCTTTATTAGATTTTATTTGAAATCGGTGTAGATCACACTTCGGTTTATTTGTTCAGTGATTGTAAAGTTGTTATTGTAGCATTGCTTGTGGCATTATATTACAAGTACCAGCCTTTATTAGATTTTATTTGAAATCGGTGTAGATCACACTTCGGATTATTTGTTCAGGGATTGTAAAGTTGTTATTGTAGCATTGCTTGTGGCATTATATTACAAGTACTAGTCTTTATTAGATTTTATTTGAAATCGGTAACCCAAATTATATTTTGCGATGTATTTTACGAGAGATTATGCACCCTTGAAGATTTTTGTTCTCAGGGGCGATTTCCTTCCCGTTGCTTTAGATCATTTTAAAATATTGTAAGTAGGTCATCGCTATCTAAATCTGACAAATGACTAACTTAGACAGTAGAGCGCATTAATTTTTTTTAACATCTCCTGAGTAATTATTATAAGCACATGTTCGAGTTTTTTTATTTTGTTTATTTGTTTTTTATAAAATTTATCAAACCTATTTGTCGTAATGCCTTTGGACTAACTAACGAACTTCGCCTGCTTTACCTAGCAAGACAGGCGCAGTACCATAACTCTTATTATAATGTATTTAATAGATTATTCTATGTTACACTTTACAAGAGCGCCCCTGTCTGTACACATACCACCACCCGGTTGGGCAACAAACGTTTTAGCCTAAGGGGCACAATGACCCGCCACTAAGTCTTAAGGGTCAAGACCTATCTGGCATGACGTATTTTCAAGTTTGTTTATAAGCGACCTAAATATTGACGGCCTCCATGGTCGAGGGGTAATGTTCTCGACTACGAATCCGATGGTCGCGGGTTCAAATCCCGGCGTGCGCAAGTAAACTTTATTTAATTAATTTGTGCTTTTTCACAATTAGTTTATTTCAAAATAATTTGTTGTATATTTGATCACGTTCCAGACTGGAATAGACTCTCAGTATCGCCCTGGTGAAACCACCAATCAGAATTGAAACGTTAATTTAAATGTCTTTTAGCCGTGTTAGGTGACCAGATCTGAATAGCCAGGTATGTCCCCACATTCCTCTTCCCCTTCTCCTTCCCCTTCCCAATACCTTCAGCCTCACAACATTCCCCAATTGGTGATTCTATAGTCTCACTGGCTCCAGACGGTTGGGACCAGTTGGGTCTATTGAGGGGAAACATGTAAAAAAAATGCTCCAATAAGTTATCCCTAATATATATATTTTTATAAACTTCGGTTTTTTTTTAATAATTATAAATATTTAATAATAATATTCAAACATTGATATAAGAAAAACAGAGCAATTGAGTTCCCCCTGTCATCATTCCATGTTAGTTTCAACACCATATCGTTACTCCACATTGTATAGAATAAAAATAAAAATTATTTTAATTTTGCATTTAATATTCCATGCAAAACTAGTTTCACCTAGACCTAATCTTAATTTGGGCAGTTCAGTTATCTACTATACTGCTTTATTTTCATTTATTCTCTTTTATGAAATCAATAATATGTTACATATTTCTTCGAAAATATGATTATATATTCTTCATTAACAATATAAACAACTATATGAAGTACCCGGTGTTGCGCAGGGTTCTGAAGGGTTTGGAGGAAAGTTTTGAGGTTATGATGTGATGTGTTACCCCTACCCCTGAAACAGTACCAAAATTCTCTTTAAGGGGTGGGAAAAAAAGGAGGATTGGGATGGTTTTTAGAAATATCATGTAGACTTCCACTTGTTTTGAAGGCCAAATATTCAAAATGTTATTAAACTTAGAATAAAATGTTGATTTATACATAAAACAAGCAAACACACATACACCGCCCGAGACACTCTTCTTTATGTGTATATAGATTAACACCCTTGAGGTTAACGGAAAAAAGCTTATTAACCAAATTTTCCATGTTCATTAGTGGGGAGAGGAAAAAGACGAAGAAGAAGAGTGATGGATTAGGTAAGTACCCGGCTTACAGATCTAGTCAATAAGTACGAAATAAAACTCCCTCATATACCTAATCTAACCTAACTTAATTAATCTTTTTTTTTCGAACTTGTAATGACTTTTATCAGTTTTAAAAAGCATATTATACCACTCCTTAACATGGAGCAAACAAACCGCAGATTATTTTATTTTATTTACACTTCAAATAACACATACAAATCAATACAAATTTATTTGGGCACAGCGGGTTTCGAACAGGCGGCCAAGGAGTTTACCTCTCTACCATGAAATTTGTTAATGGGATCGATGCAATAATTGAAAAATTCTTGATAAAAATGATACCTCAACACACCTCATAGGCGATCTCAATATTAATACTATTCCTCAATATCACCAACAAGCAAACGATTATTTATGTCTTCTTGCTGAAAACGGTTTTGTTCAGACAATCAACACTGCCACTCGTGAACAGGGCGCGACTAAATCCTGTTTAGACCATATAAATGTAAAAAATATTAACTTCATTGACTCATTTGTTATCCACACATCGATTTCGGATCACTATACTACAGCCCTCTGCCTCAAAGTTAAACCTCCTCCAACTGCTAAAATTAAATACGTCCCTCGAACAAACTACACTAATTTACTTGAGGACTTGCGTTCAGAAAACTGGCAAAACGTATTTGACCAAATTGACACGAACATTGCGATGAAGGAATTCACTAGTAAACTACATTCATATATATATCTAAAAATACTAGCAAGAAACGCATATCAAACAGCCAGTTTAAACTCACCCCCTGGATCTCTCCTGGCCTTGTTAAATCTATCCAGAGAAGAAACCAACTTCATGAAAAGGCGAAAAGGTATCCAGATAATATTTTAGGACTAGCTCATTACAAAAAATACAGGAATTTATGTAAAAAATTAATTAAATTTACAAAGGAAAATTACTATAAAAAGTTCATTTACGAAAATACATACTCTCCAAAACGATTGTGGGAAGCATTTCGTGATATTAGTAAAACAAAAAACAGTAAGTCTTCCGAAATTAAAACATTGAACATCAATAACATAGACTCTTCCAATCCCAAAAATATGCGAATTTTGCTAATGAGTATTACACATCAGTGGGAGCCACACTTGCAAAAAAAATATTTTAAGCTTCCAATCGGGCATACTCCCTGATCATTTAATACACTCAATTAAAACATTGATTCACAAAAACGGAGATAAGTCGCAGACTCAAAATTACCAGCCAATATCTCTGCTAAACTCGGTCTCAAAAATCATTGAAAGAATTGATAAGAACCGTCTTACCCTTTACCTTGAACATAATAACATACTTTCTAAGAGACAATATGGCTTCCGACCAGGATAAGGTACTGAAAATGCTATTGCTAAACTGACGAAAATCATCTCCAATAATATCGACGGAGGAATTAAATGCATCGCGATCTTCCTAGATTTAGCTAAAGCTTTTGACACCATCTCGCATAAAATTCTTTTGAAAAAACTACAGCTAATAGGTATACACGGACAACTATTTAAATGGCTGGGTAGCTACTTAGAAAACAGAAGCCAAAGAGTTAATATCAATGATACTTTAAGCGAACCAGCCAATATTGGATTTGGTATACCCCAAGGAAGTACTCTAGGGCCTATTTTGTTCAATATATACATCAATGACCTATGTAACAGTAACCTTGCCGATCACATCATCACCTTTGCTGATACAGTATTGATTTATGAAGGCAAAACCTGGAACGAAGTTCACAGTAAAGCAGAAATTGGTATAAACAAGGTTATGCAATGGTTAGACAATAACCTCCTTACTCTCAATACGGATAAAACTAAATTCATACGTTTCAGTGCAACGCAAGCGGGACAACCCAAAGATGTTCTAAATATTACTGGTCACCTTTGCAATGAAATAAATACTTGTACGTGCAATAACTTAGAATGCGTGGATAGTGTAAAATATTTAGGAATCATTATTGATAAATTCCTAAGATGGGAAGAACACGTCATCTCAATTGCCACAAAAGTCAGAAAACTCACTCACCTTTTCATAACTATTAGAAACATTCTAAACCTAAAAGATCTAAAATCAATATATTATGCCATGTGTAATTCTTTACTTGAATATGCATCCTTAGGATGGGGCGGTTGTGCCAAAACAATTTTGGATCCCCTGGCAAAAGCGCAGAAATCCCTAATAAGAGTCATCCTTAAAAACCCTTCAGGTACCCCAGTGATGAATTATTCAAAGAAATGCAAGTTCTTGATGTCAGACAACTGTATATCAGGAAAATTGTATTACACACACATAAACAACGTCACCACTACCCATCTATCGAGCACTATCACGACACCAGACACTCAAGAAGTAATCCAATAGTTTCAACAAAAACCATGACATCCCTTGCTCAAAGACAATTTTCATACTTAGGACCAAAATTATTCAACATAATACCCAATACATGGAAAATGAAAAGTACAAACGTCCTGCGTAAACTGATCAATGTATGGCTTCTCGATTTAGGGAGGGTCAAAAGCGAACATATGCTCATTAATATGTATGTACAATTTTAATAAAACCTTCTTATGTAATACATCACTACTACTAAATCAAAAAAAAAAAATGCACATCATACTTTAATCTTGTATACTTTAAACTTTTATACTTTATACTTTAAACTTTTGCATCTCATATGTAATTCGTTATTACTACCCACTAAATTTATTGTAAAAAAAAAAAAGCATATCATACTCAATAATTTATTTTTCAAACTTTTATACTTTATATTTTAAACTTGTACATCTCAATTGTAATTCTTTATTACTCTACACTAATTTAAAAATGCATATCATAATTTAGAATCTTATACTTTAAACTTTACTCTCACTATACACTTTTACATCTCAAATGTAATTTATTATTTCTCTACAGTAAACTAAAAAATGCATATCATACCTTTAACTTATATTCTTTAAACTTGTATACTTTATATTTTAAACTTTTACATCTCATTTGTAATTCATTATTATTCTACACTAATTTAAAAATTGCAACATACTTAAAAAAAAAATTAAAAAAAAACTCTTTTTTTTTTCTTTTTTTTTATTGAATTTACTTTATGGATTGTTTTATATTCTTTTATGTGTATATATATTAATATGAACTAATCTTATCAATTTGACTGTCCTAAAACGGGATTTGCTCCTAGTTGGACAGTCAAAGCCTTCTGAAATATTTCTGTCAAATAATGTATGTTTCAAATAAATATTATTATTATTATTATTATTATTATTAATATTACGTAAAGAGTAGTAAGTAAGTAATAATAAGTAAATAGTAATAACTAAGTATATGGTGTTTGAAAGAGAGAGAGTACGAAAACAGTTTGCAATATAGTTGTGAATGATGAATACTTGGAGCAAGTCGATGGGTTTGTGTATTTGGGAAGTATATTTACGAGAGACGGAAAGACTGATAGGGATATTGAAAGAAGGGCGAATGCGGGAAACTCCATTAACGGAGGACTGAACGCGGTTGGCGCAAACAAAACGTTGTCCAAAGAAGCGAAGCTAGCAGTCCCCGATGGAGTGCTGATACCAACCTTGATGTATGCAGTGAGGCATGGAACTGGCAGAGGAAGGATGAAAGTAGACTGGATGCTGTAGAAATGAGATCTCTGAGGCGAATGTGTGGTAAAACCATGTATGATCGTGTGAAAAATGTTAAGATTCGTAAAGAATGCATGGATGATGTGAGCGTAGTGAGCAAGATTAAGAAAGTGACGCTTAGATAGTTTGGGCATGTAGGGCGAATGAACGAAGAGAGGACTGCAAGGAGAATATATGACGCGAATGTGAATGGAAGAAGGAGCCGGCGACGTCCTAGGAAGACATGGCACGATCAAGTGAATCAAATACTTGAGTCGGGCCATGTCAGAAGTCAGAATAACAGAAGAGAATGTATGAGACGTTGTATTAAAGTGAATGAAGCAAGAAGTGTATGCCAAGATCGAGTTGTTTGGCGGTCCGTCCTCTCTGCCTACTCCTGCGGGAAAACGGCGTGATGGTTAGTTAGTTAATAATTAGTAAATAATAATGATAATATCGAGCACACATTTCAACTCGGATTACAACATAAGGGATAACATGGATAAAGCGAAATCACCACTCTCAGCTGACATAGACTTTTTTTTACATTATTTAAAAATAAATGTTTCTTAGTTATTATGTTTAATTCGTTAAACTTTATTATGTTTTCAAAATTAAATAACGTAAATTTAATAATGTTATTATTTAGTTCTGCAAGTATTTTAGTTTTTATTATTGTGAAATAGCCGAAACAGCTGTTACAATAATAAACACTAAAACAAAATATTACGGCTTAAAAAAAAAGTATTCATACAGATCAGCAAACACCGATACACAATATACAAGTTTTATTCATATACGTAGAAATCTTAAATTTTATTATAAATCATCTCATCAAAACAACCTGTTATGTTGGTACCATTGCATTCGGAACATCTGACGTCACGCGTGTCGGCCGCGCGTGTTCTGGTTTTAGATTCGTATGGAAATTTTTGTTTTGTTTATAAAAAAATTAACTTAATTCGGGTGACTTGAAGCTCAATTGTATTTATGTTTAATGTTTAAAAAACCTATTATTGATGAAACAAATAACAATATTCATGGGCAAATGGTCAATACGAATATTATCATAATGTTAATGCTCAATACTATTATTATTCTTTTACTTATAGTTTCTAAAAAGATACATCTTTTTATTACTTATGTTTAATTATAGTTCACCATAAATAGAATATAAAGCTCTGTTTTGTCATTTCACATTCTAACCTCGACACCAACTGTCCACAGATTTGGAGCGTTTTGTCGGCCTTTGAAAAATGGAAAAAATTTTAACTGTGAAAATTAGGTTTAGAAAAAAATTGTTCTGATCTTTTAGTTAGAAGCATATTTGATTAAAGAAAATGGACTGGAGTCCTTTATTCTGTCGAGATGCAAGTCTGAATTATTTAAAAAATATCATTAGTTGAGCAATCGTCGAATGTTATGTTGGTCACCTCATGGGGTTAGCACAGGATACATTTAAAATTACTGAACATGCCCAATCCATAGGATTGATTTTTGTCCGATATTATTTGTTTTTTTTTTAAAGATATTTATTATATATAATTTATTTAATTAAGAACATTGTTTACATGGTAATAATAGTTGGTATGTAAGTACTAAAAAATGATATTATTTTTTTAATAATCCATTTAGTTTCTTTTTTTAAAATTAATGCCTCTCTAATTGAGAAATTCTCGCGTTTAGAGAGGGGGTACTATTATATTTTTTTCCATTTGATTAATTTCAAGAATAATACACCGTGCACATAATATTCTGGTGTCTATACACTAATATCAAAAAATTAAATTAAAAGGAATTTTTTAGAAATAAAATGTATAATAATAATAATAATAATTGGATGATTTGTATAGCGCCGTTTTTGTCAAAAATCACCTCAAGGGCGCTATACAAATATTTCTTAACTAATTATGTACAAACAGATACAGAAAAACATACTTACCTGGCAGGTCGCTTCAGATGAACACAGTTTTATTAGAAATTTTATTTATAGAGATGATAGTTTTAAATGGTTATTTGTTGCTCCTTTTCTATTGATGTTACTTTTATTAGAAGATTGGTATTTATTGAAATACTTATAATTTTTAGGACTGGAAAGTATTCATAAAATGAATTTTAGGACTCGAAAATATCTATAAAATTACCTTAAAAAGCGTAAGAAGCTTTTAATAAATATTAACATTTTTTTATTATTTATTTTACACTTTGGTTATTTACAGTGTTGCGGGCTGTGGACGCATTTGCGCATGGATGCGTTAGTTTTTTTATTTTTTTTGTTTTTATTTATTTGATGACTTTAGGTAAGTACTAACCGGCTAGCCTAACTAATCAATTTACATGTGAATTTCTTCAATTTATGGATACGATTGTCTGAAAAGATGTGTTTTAAGTTTAGTTCTGAATTCTGTTGAGTCTTTGATAATTCTTAAGTCATGCGGCAGTTCATTCCAGGCTTTAGGTCCTGACACTCCGAAAGCACGATCACCGAACTTAGTATTAGGTGTGCGCTTTGGTTCCTTCAACCTGCCGATAGCTGATGACGCTGCTGACCTAAGAGTGGACTGCCGTGAGTTGGTATTTTCGGGAATACACAGTTCTGATAAGTAAGCCGGAGCCATTCCGTTAAGTGACTTAAATACCATCCAGCAGAGCTTGAACTGGATTCTTTCAGGACATTTGAGCCAGTGGAGATTTTTGAGATGCTCTGAAATGTGAGAATATTTAGATATGCCGGTGATAAGTCTTGCTGCAGCGTTGAATATTGATTGCAATATGTTAATTTGGTATTTGGGGAGACTCGCATATATTCCGTTGCAGTAATCTAGACGTGACACAACGTACTAATTGACAAGCAGTTTAGTTGCCTCTGTTGGCAGGTTTCTCCGTACTGTCTTTATTTGCCTCAACTGGTAGAACCCTATACTTACAGTTCTGTTTACTTGACTTTTAAGGGAAAAGTCTGCATCCAGATTGACACCGAGTAATTTAACACACGTCTTCGGAGTAATGTCACATCCCGAAATATTTATTGGGGAGTTATCAATGATATGCTGACGTCTGCTTGTTGCGGTCCAGAGAAACTCAGTTTTTGACGGATTCAGCTTCAATCTATTTGAGGTCATCCAGCGAGTTATTGCTTGATGATATAGCTATTAAGTTATCTATATAATGTATGTATATAAACATATATACATTTTTTCCAAAGTGAACTATAACTATAACATATAACTAAAATAAGTTTCTTGTAAAATGTATTTTAAGTTTTTTCTTAAAAATTTCATAATATTTTTCAGCTTATATTTCTTTAGGAAGTTCGTTAAAACATTTTATGGGTGAATATGTGTAATGGTGTTGAGCTGTTGCTGTATTAAGTTTAGGGGTTATCATTTCTCCCGAGGTTCTTTGCCTGGTGCTCAATGACTCTAATTTTAGGTTTTCTTCGTGGATGTCTTAGGTACCATATTTCATGAAATAATATGAATGTCAAACCTTCCGATGTGTCCAGCCAACAGACGTGTATCGCGTGTATTTACATAATGCTGTGTCATACTGAATATACGGACTAACAAAATAATAATAAATCGTACGAATGTGCTTCCAAGCGCCGAATAACGAACTCCTATAATTTATGACACAAGCGTCCGGAAAATTCAGGCACTCGTACGTCAAAATAAATATTACAAATGTCCCGCGACGCCGGAACATTTCCGCTGGAATGTTGAAATGATGGCGGAATGCGACGCTTCTCACCCCCGTCCAATTGTTTTGCAGCCACATTAATCTCTCGGAGAGGGTCGTGTTAACACTGAGGCAAGATGGAGAAAAATTCTAGCCTTTTTAAGGGTAGTTACCCCGTAGCCTTAAGCCTGTGCAGGCCGCATTTAGATTACTACCTCTGCTCGGCGCCCGCCGTGGATTTATTGGGTGGAAACCGCCTAAAAGGGTCGAAATGTGTTAAGTACCCTCCCCCCGCACCTTCATTTAGTGCCTACTTGTTGACATTTTATATTTCGATTTGAAGGACAGTATTTATCAGATGAAGTCAGTTTAATGTAAGTTATTAATATAGCGAGTGAGGAGATCCGATAATCACGTCGTGGTCACCACTTTAGATACACTTTGGTAGCTACCTGCTGAATCAACCACTAACATTTACTATTTTAACAGCCGTCAAACACCCGAAGCACGGCGACAGTAGTGGCATCTACACTTCCTTTATAGTCGCCGGTTTTCCCTAATAGCTTCATTCGCCTCCCGTTAGATTAGTTTTTTTAGTGGCTGTATAAATAAACATGTGAAATTTAAAATAAGTTGCAAGTATAAAAATATTTACAGAATAAAGTTGAAGATACAAAATGGTACACATATTAGTTATTATATTTTCTAAACTATTTAACCGTTTTGTGTTTTTTTAATCTTCCTCCTTACAAGGGGGTCTGTGCTGAGGCATACTAGAGTTATTTATTTTGATGTTATGTAATTAGGTGTGTCTTCTATGTCGTTTTAGTATGGTTTTTAATGTTGTTTCATTGACCTGTTTCAGCCAGACGTTTATTCATGACTTGTACTCATTAAACTTCTCTATTAGTTTTATATCTAGGGGAAGGATGTTGTGGAGTCTTCTCGCAAAATGTATATAGCTTCTTTATCCGAACGTGGTTTTATCATAAGGATTTTTTTTATGTCGTTTTGGTTAGATCTAGTGTCATGAATGCGTGGTTTAATGGGGGGTTCCGCTTTTCTGAAAAAACATTGCAGTAATTTTTTTGCCTATATTTGTAGTACATTTGATACGTCAAAATTTCTGAAGATTTCTCTCGAAGGTGGGTTAGTTTTTATTTTTATTATTTTATTAAAAGCATATAATACTCGTACATTATGCATTGTATTCCCAAGAGTTAAGAAACTCGTTGTGGGATCACATGTAGAAACTGCAGTACAGTTTTTATTATTTTATTAAAAGCATATAATACTCGTACATTATGCATGGTATTCCCAAGAGTTAAGAAACTCGTTGTGGGATCACATGTAGAACCTGCAGTACAGTTTGTATTATTTTTATTTTATTAAAAGCATATAATACTCATACATTATGCATTGTATTCCCAAGAGTTAAGAAACTTGTTGTGGGATCACATGTAGAACCTGCAGTACAGTTTTTAGAAACAAATATACTTAATATTTAAGATACATAATTAACATTCACAGTACATCAACAACATTTACAACACATACTCTGCATTTGTAATAAAGACATATCAATGGTACTTTATAATACAAGTGTACAGAGACACATCACAGCATTAATCCTTAAGGTATTCTTTCAAATAATAGACTTTGAGCATCTTACTTTGAGACCTTTCACATCGGCTTGCATTTTTAATATCACTGGGTAATTTATTGTATTGTGTGTAAGCTATATATTCTAAAGATTTCATTCCATCTTTTTTTAGTGTATTTTTGGTATGTGTAGTTTGTTGTGGTTTCTTGTGTTGTGTTGGTGTAAGTTAATTATTATCAGATAGGATTGAAGTTATTCAAGTTTATCAATTACACACATATCGACCAGCTCGCAGTATTTATTAGCAAGGCAATGAATTCTAGGAATTGGCGAATAAATAGAGTAATTACTATTGAAGTTATTGTTACAATTAAAGATATTTTTGTTTTGAGTTTGCCTGACGGGTATGTTAATGCGAATGAATTCCAACATGTTCGTCAATAGTTTGTTAGTTAACAAATAAGATTGTATGCTAATATGTCAGAATCGCGGAAAAACATCTTTTATGGAGAAGCTCTAAAAAGATTTATTTTGTAGCTTGTTTTTTAAGTCGACCCCATTTAACAGTGGACAGTCCCGTTTCTATATTCCCTTGGAATAAGCTCCATACAAATATTGGTATTTTTTTCTATCCTCGTTCATTTGTAATTTCCCACCACTGCGGAACCTGTTATATAATAACATCAAAGCGGGAAAATGTAACTGGAATAGAATTCGTCTAATGCAATGAGTCAGCTTCTATTTTGGAAGCGGCCGACAGCGGTGGTAGTGACGTCACAGCTTATGACGTAATCAGGACGAGAGACCCCCGCTCCTCGTGCTCCCTTCAACCCCCATCCTCTCCAACTCTCCCTCGCGCCGCCGTCAAGTGGGAAGTAAAGTACTTAGAAACACAATGTTGAAAAGCCCAATCCGAGCTTTTCATTTGCGGGCCACTTGCTGACAGGGGAACGTTTCAATCCGGGCTTTGCCAATGTAACAATAGGTTGGAGCGCCACTTTCTATTACTTGCCGTTTGTTTCAGCTATAGGTCTGGTAACGTGAGGTACCTGCCTGGCCAATGAAAGAAGAGAAAGCATAGAATTCGATTTACTGCGAGTGGAACTTTATTTGGAGTTGTAATTTAACCCGCTTTATAACAGATTTATGCTGTTTAGCCTTCAGGGCGCGAAAATCTTCTGTTTATTATTTCAATTATTTTATTAAAGCTATTAAAAAACGTCCTAATATATTATTCCCTCAAAGAAATTAATGGTTAATCATTGGAGATGATATTAACAAATCACAAATTAAACATGAAACAGAAAAAAGACTAACTAACTAACTAACCATCACGCCGTTTCCCCTTAGGGGTGGGCAGAGAAGACGGACCCCCAAATATCTCGATCTTGGCATACACTTTGCTTCATTCACATTCATACAACGTCTTGTACATTCTCTTCTGTTTCTCCGACTTCTGACATGGCCCGATTCAACTATTTGATTCACTTGATCATGCCACGTCTTCCTCGGACGTCCCCGGCTTCTTCCATTCACATTCGCGTCATATATATTCTCCTTACACTCCTTTCTTCGTTAGTTTGATAGCGATATTATAATTTTTGGTTTTTCGGACATGTTGCGGATTAGCACTGGGACATCGATATTTTCGCTTTTTTTATTTATTCCTCTACTATCCATCATTCATCGCATGTTTTGTTATTATATTAATAAAAAAGGTTGTTAATTATGTTGCCCGCACAACAACTTGCTTGTTTTGCCAAGTATTCCCAGTAAAGTTGACTCAATTTCACGCTAGCCGTAATGAACGTACATAATCACCCATAGGTAATAGATACACGTGCATGAGACACGCTCTTCGTACCGCGCAAGGTCGCTCGGTGCACGTGCACTCGGGCACTCGTGCAAGGCAGTGCTGCACCCGTGGGTACTGAATGCAATATTCATCGGTATACGGCTTAGAGTAACAATAAGGTATACGGTACCGTGTACCCAGCGGGTAAGGTCGCCACGTGTCAATAGGCTTATTGGGACATGGCCGGTATTTGCGTCCCTGTAAATATCCAAACAACCTTCGTTATTTTGCAAGAATAAGGAACTCCATTGCAAAATATTACGGCTTAAAAAAATACATATATTCAAGTAGATCAGCAAACGCCTTTTATTATATATAATTATTCGTAGAGTTTTTAAATCGTTATTTAAAAGTGACTAAAAAACTATCTCATCAAAACACCGTATTCTGTTGGTACCACTGCATTCTCAACATCTGACGTCACGGGTTTCGTCCGCGCGTATTCTTATTTTGAATTTGTACGGAAATTTTTATTTGTCGATTTTGTTTCGTGTCTTAAAAGTGTATTTTTTTGGTTTTTTGCGAAATTTAAAACTATGATAGTTTTTCAAGATAAAAATTCATTGTTATTGAAAGAAATACGACATATTTATTGGCAATCAATTGTCAATGTGGATATTATGATAATATTAATGCTTACTTAAAGCTCTTATTATTCCTTCAATTAAAGTTTCTAAAAAGGTTCATAATTTTATTACTTCCATTTAGCTATGGTTTATTATGAATGTAATACAAAAGTATTATCTACACTTATTTTTCTTTAACTTTTATTCATGGTCAATTACAATTCTTAATTCCATAACTTCTCCACACCAGCTTTCTTTCTTTTTATTATTATTAGTCACACATACATTCATTCGTTAAGAAGCATTCTCACCGCAGACAAAATTAATACGGACATACGTAATAGGTACTTTAAAAATATAAATTTGAATATACCAACCTAATCATTTGTAGTAAAATGTACTGTGTACCTCTAAATAAATAAATGAGTACTGTAATCCTCGAAGAGATAGCTGATTTATAGTTGCTGTTGGAGTGCTTCCGAAAAGCTTTCAGTTGATTACCGTAGCGGAAATGGCCGACGCGTGCAGTGATGAGCTTTGATCTCTCTTAGTAAGGTTACAGATTGCACTGCTAATGCTGTACCTACACAACTGCACGTCCATCAATACATAATCATATCCGCGACCGTCAATCGCCTATTCAAATGTTGCACATCAAACGATATTCGGCGATGTACAAACTCGTGCTAAAAGTAATTTCCGACAACTATTTGTATAAGATTATTATTTTTGGCTCGATCGCTCAGAATTGGTCAAGCGCACTTTCCCGATGACCGGGTATGAATCGGCACTCTTTTTGAAAGTGATAGATACGTCAATAAACGTTAAAAAAAATTTAAAAATATAATCTTACCTAATCTAATAATTCTGTTTTCGATTTTTTTAAATTAATTTTTATTTTTTTTTAATATAAAAAAATATATATCGACTAGATTAGGTTGGATTACGTTTTCGGGCCATTTTTTATGCTTTTGATGATTTTATATCCCTTTTAAAAAGTGCAGATACATGTGTGTGTTGATTTATGATGGAACCTTTGATGAAATATAAACTCAAAACTAATAGTAAAACTAGTATTTTTAATTTAAGAAAAGCTGGTTGTATATTAACAAATGTCTCGAGCTGTGAAAAGACGGATAAAGTGCCTTGCATTCCTTAGGAAAGCTTCTCTTCATCCAGCGGTCATTTAATTTTTGGCAGGACTGCAGTGTCATTAAGATGTTTTTATTTATTTTTTTATATTTAATTTATTCATAACTAGTTGATCCGAGTACACACTCGGCCTTGCTCGGGATAATTTACTTTTTTGGAAAAAAGTTATGAAGTTGTGAATTCCTACTGGTAGTTTCGGTGCCATGATTGATTTGACAGCGAAAGTAATGCCTTCTGACGACTTTTACTATCTCTAAACAAAGAAACATTCATTAATTGATAAACTAAAGTTCTTAAAAACTTAAGACAAGATTTTTGTGCATAGCGCAAAGGGTAACAATATTATTTTTATAAACAATAATTATTAATCTAAAACACTCATCAAATTGAAAAAAAAAAAAGTCCTGCCGGCGACATTTATCTTTGCTCGGAAGGTTTTTTTTTTTCAATTTGGATGAGTGTTTTAGATTAATAATTATTGTTTATAAAAATAATAAAGAAACATTCGTTTGAAAATTTTATATCATTACTAACATTTATTTTTTCAAATTATATCTAAATAAAAAAAAGTTCTTAAGTTTAAAAACGTTTTAATATCTCGCTCCTCTGCTCCGAGCGAAATGAAACACTTGTATGAATGAGTACACTCTTAAAATATTTTCGGTTTCTGATGAAAACAATTTCCACCGCAAAATAGATTAACCTAGAATTCATTTGACTGTCACGAGTTTCCTGAAAAATGATGCGAATTAGTTTAACCCCAGTTCGGGGAAAAATGATTTCCCGTTAAAGTAATTATGTTATAGTTTTCCTCCGGTCATTAGTGCGCTGTGACGTCACACAGGGCGGGGTGGGTGGTAGTTTAATGGACACAATAACAGCGGGCGCCATTACATCAGACTGCACTCCACACATCCGCGTACACCCACTGACCAACCCAACATTGTTGCATACATTTCACTACTTACCGAGTTATTGATCATTATTGATCACCGATCCAACGGATCGAAGAGCGTCTCCATTTACACTATGACTAATGACTTCTGGCACTACTTGTCATAATAATAACAATCGGATGATTTGTATAGCCTCGTTTTTGTGAAAAATCACCTCAAGGGCGCTGTACCAATATTACTTCCTATTCGTTATCTAATTATGACAAACAGATACAGAAAAACATACTCACCTGGCAGGTCGCTTCGGGTGAACACAGTTATATTAGAAAATTTAAGGGGAGATATGATTGTGACAGTTGCTATTTTATCCACCTTTCTTATTATTGATATTACATTTATTAGAAGATTGGTGGCATAAGAAAAGTTGGTATTTATTTGAAATATTTTTGATATTTAGGACTGAGGAATATTTATAAAAGGACCTTAAAGAGTGTAAGAAGTTTTTAATAGATATTAACATTTTTTACACATTTAGTTATTTACAGTGTTGCTGACTGTGCAGGCATTTGCGCATCAGTGCGTGATAAAATGTTCTCATTCTATAAGTGACTTTAGGTAAGTACTAACCGGCTAGCCTAGCTAAGCAATTTACGTATGCATTTCGTGTCTTGTCTTTAGAGAATTCATTTATGAAGGGCGTGACCACCTTAGCTTCATTGTTGCTCCTTTTATTACAAAAAATGTAGCTAACCTTTAAGAAATTCTTCAATGCAATTCAGCTGTGATACTTATTGTCCATGATTTAATTATTATTTTTCGTGTAAGTTTTAGAGCTCCGTTGTGTGCTATTATATTATAAATTAAATAACATCACTAAAACTGTATTACTGTTTTTTATATCTCAATTTGTTTAATACTGACTGATATTTTGATATTTTTATAATATCTCAATAATAATATTAAAAAACTGGTATGCTGTTTATCATATTTTCAAAAATATCTTTTCCAACTTGTGTACATTGATCACAACATGCATGCACCTATATTGTTCTATTATTGCGCTACATTTGTATGATGAATGTTATTTATTGTTGTGTTATATAATATTGTTGAACTAAACTCATGTGACAAGCTACTTGCAGTAGCTTAGCCGATACAAGTTCCCATTGTACGAGTGTGTAATTAATATTATATAAGAATTAAAAATAAATTTGCATTTTGGAATTATTACAGATTCCCTCTATGACATGCAATTAACACAATGTTTTATGAACTTGTGGCTGCAATATTGACTGTTGAGTGTGCGGCAAGAAGATATTACAGTTGTCTATAAAACTTCATACAAATATAAAATTTGACTGAAATGGCGCTTTTAAGCCTTTCTGGTTCTCAGCGCCTCATGTGTACTTTATGTTCTAACGAAATAAATATAAAGTGTGTGTAAGTGCTGTACAGAAATCGAACCGGCAACCTTTGACTCAAATGCGTGTGCGACTAGCTTACCTGTCCCTATTTATAAATTGATAGTAAATAAATAAACTAAATTAACACTAAGTCACGTCCGCAGAACACACGACAAAGACTTATCTAGTGTTTTTATGTGTAAATCTTTAAAAAAAAAACTAGTGTTGATATCTATGTCATTCCGGATGAAAAAAGTTTTTTAAAGTGTTTGGTGTAACACTTACTTATTTGTGTTTCAGGATCCGCATTCCTGAGGATTGATTTCAGTAATCATATTCCTATCAGTTCTATCGACCTCGTAAATGATTCCGACCATATTTTACCTATCCAACCACGTTATCTTCAATCGTATTGTAAAAATAGGATTCCTAGATTGTCTTGCCCCTGAGAGCTCCATTGTAACCACCCTTTCTCTGCGTCGTTCGTGAGAAAGAGGGACTGGTTACAGCGGAACTGTCATCGGTACACCTGTACACACCTAATTTTTTGTTTGGAATACCTTTTCTCATATCAATTTTTCATAATTATCGCGTTCTCGTCATGTTAATTTTTAACATTGAATCCCTGCTGAGCATTGCACGCGCGTCCCAGGATCAATGAAAGGTATTGTCTTTTGCAGGATATCTAACATACAATAAGGAACTCCATTTAAAAATATTATGGCTTTTAAAATATATATTCATATAGATCAGCAAACGCCGATTCAGAATATATAACTTTTATTATATATAATTAAACGTAGAATTTATAAATCGTTTTTTAAAGGTTAATAAATAATCATCTTATCAAAACACCTTGTTATGTTGGTACCATTGCATTTGGAACATATGACGTCACGTGCGCATTCTGTTTTGGACTTTATGGACATTTTTATTTTTCACTTTTGTTTTATATTTTAAATATGTATTTTTTTTTAGTTTTGGTGAAATTTAAAGTTCATTTGGGTGAATTTAAGCTCTATAATTGTTATTTTATGTAAAAAACTGTTATTAGTGAAATAAATTCAGAGTATTCATGATCAAACCAATTATCAATGCGGATATTATTGCTCAATACTATTATTATTATTTTAGTCAAAGGTGATGGTTTACTATGAATAGAATATAAAATTATTTACGGTAAATCTCATCCTTGTTTTGACATTTGACATGCTAACCTTAAAACTGATTAAAACCGACCGGCCATTGATTTGGGGTGTTTTGGTGGACTTTGAAAAATTGAAACTTTGAAAATTATTTAACTATGTAAACTCACTTTAGAAAAAAAAACTAAATATACTGGTATTTAAGTTTGAATGTCATTATTGATTAAAAAAAATCGGTCTGGAGTTACTTATTGTAACGATCTAATAATGCTAGTTGGTATAAATCTACTCTCACAATCCAATGCTTACTTTCTACGTGTTTTATGCACGCTAAGTTAAAAGTAGAAAACGAGCCCTTAAAAATATTTACATGCATTATAAATAAAAAAAACAACGTTTCGCAGTGTTCTCTCGTGTATTTTGTTTTTGATTATTTTGAACGTATTGCCAAAAGTCTACCGTCCCTTCTCATTCCTTCTTTTATACAATATCAAATATGCGGGTAGAGTGGAGAAGGAAAGAGTTCTTTAGAAACGGTGTCTAACCGATGGATGGCATTGGTCACCACCGCGTGGTTACGTAGCGTTACTACGGTAAGGCTAGAGTCTACGGTCTACGGTCGGCTACGGTGGGACCGCTTCCGTATCCGATTAGAGGATAAAGGGAGCGAGTAAATAAGGCTTTGTGGAAGAGCGCGGTGGAAACCCTTCATTCCTCCCAAATGCTATTTTCATATCAAATGGCCGATGGAAAGAACACGCTGCTTTACGCGGGGTTTATAAAGCCGTTTTGTCCGACTAGTTTATTTTAAAGATGTAGAATGTTTTATGAACTAGATTCGTAGTATAATTTCTTCAAAAGACTGCTATTCACTTTGTGGCGTCATTATTAATAAATAACAATAAGGTCAAGTATAATTTTTGTTTATGCTATTTAATTTGTCTATTCCATTATTGTTTTCTATGTTTATCATTTGTCTATACTTGACATTATTATTTTTTAGTATTCTATATATTCCTGATGAAAAAAGCATCGCTTTCGAAACATGTAGATATGTGTATATTAATAAAGTAGTGAATACAAAATAATTTTTAATTTTGATAGAAAGCAGTCACTTTGTGGTTAGACATATTTAATGAAAATAAAACAATAACTTTGTTTTAACCACGAGAATTTTATTTAATTTTATTACGACCGACCGGTTTCGCTTAACATAAGCATCTTCAGGGTACAAAAATTAAACTGATCAAAAATAAATAGTGTGTGTTTATATATACAAAATAGAATAAGACAGAACATAACATAGAACAAAGAAAAAATGAGATAGCATGAAATAGCATGAAATAGCATGAAATAGAAATAACCGAGCGAAAGAGACAGAAGTGCACATAATGGAATACCAAGGAATAACTGAACAGGTGATTATGGGATGGGAAATTTTACGAGATTATAGGGAATATACCTAATATTGGGCTATTGGACACATTTAGTTGATTATTAAGAATTTTATTTTTGGTTTTAACAGCTTTCTATTTCATGCTATCTCATTTTTTCTTTGTTCTATGTTATGTTCTGTCTTATTTTATTTTGTATATATAAACACACACTATGTATTTTTGATCAGTTTAATTTTTGTACCCTGAAGATGCTTATGTTAAGCGAAACCGGTCGGTCGTAATAAAATTAAATAAAATTCTCGTGGTTATAAACAAAGTTATTGTTTTATTTTCATTAAATTTTTAATTTATTTATTAGATTCTTAGTGCTTACTGTTTTGCTTTATACTGAGGGATGCGGTTGCTAGATTCCAACTAGCATTTAAATATGGTGTTTTCATTAACAACACTGCATGTTCCTAAAATAAATTAAAAATAATACTGATTTTTTACTTTTGGAAAAAATGGATCAAAGTATATGTATTAAGTTTTGCCTTAAAAATTGAATAAAGTGCTCCAACGCACTTAAAATGTTGACTGTGGCATTCGGCGAGTCTACTTTGTCTCAAAAAAGTGTTTATAAGTGGTACAAGCGCTTTATAGAAGGCCAAGAAGATGTTAATGACGATGAGCGTCCTGGAGTTGCAACCACGTCAACAAACGAAGAAAACATCGAAACAATGAAGAAAATGGTTTTGGAAAATCGTCGAATCACTATTAGGGAAGTTGCAGAGGATGTTGGCATAAACTTTGAAGGGGAGAAAATGGATATTGATGAATAAATAAATACTTTTCGAAAAAATTCGAAATTCACCTTTTCTTTTGAACACACCTCTTACATATGTATTTAAAAAATGTTTATGGCCTTTGTACCTATGTTTATATAAACGTATGTATCAAAAAAAATTAACAATTAAAAATAAATAATAAAATTGTCAATATTATGAATCATTGCGGTTTAATCATAATGGTGATTAAACCGTAATCTTGTGAATGATGCCAATTTACACTTCAACTTCTGAGGTATTGAAGCCGAAATAGCAAATGTCAGCAAGTTTCGTGCAGAATAATAATGTAATAACAGGTAAACTCTTAGATAGTTTAGAAGCCTTGGAAATTAAGAATCCCTTAATAATAAGGATTCTATTATTAACAATCAAAAAACCTTCCTTAAAGTCTCATTTTAAATTTGTTTCATTTCGCCCCCCCCCCCCTCTCAATCTCTATCTCATCCCCCACTCTTTTACTCTCTTTTACACTCTTTTAAAAATACTTGCAGAACTTAATAATGACATTATTAAATTTGATTTACATTAAATAAAAAATAAAAAAAATGGAATTCAGTATGTTTATATTTTGCCCTGATGATGGAACGTTTGTTTCGAAACCGGTCGGCGTTAAAAATAAAAGTAGTTAAAATAAAGTTTTGTTGTTAGTGTTGGATAAATGAGTTCCTTGAAAGAGAACCTACTTAATAAAAATTGATCTCCATTTCTTTCATGAATGACGCACTAGGGGGAGGGAGAGATAGGGGTAATTTTAATTAGATATTAACATTTTTAAAAAAACATCCGAAGACATAAATTTTCAAATTTATCATTTGAAGTATCCTTGCAATTCCCATTTTCTATCTTTAGGTACTTATTATGTACATACTACCTATTTGACTTTGATTCCGGAGGTTAAGGGTTTCTGCAAGTATTTTAGGTTTTTTTTAATTATTGTAACAGCTATGTCAGCTTTGAAAGTCATTTTCAAACTGTCGTTTGATAGCAGTTTGAAAATATACTTGAACGCCGAAACAGCTGTCTCAATAATAAAATACTTGCAAAACTTAATAATAACATTGTTACATTTGTTTTCAAATGATTTTTTTTTTTTGTTAAACATTTGTAACTTTTTCCACTTATTTATTTTGCATTTGCAAATTACACATATTTTTTATTTTATTTTTTATTTTATTTTTTATTTATTTTTTTTAATTTTTTTTTTGGGTCATATTGGTAAAATACCTCAGGGTCGGATTATAAAGCTAAAATTGACTTAAAAGCATTTTTAAATTATCATAAAAGCTCGTCCGTTTATTTTCTAAATAATGGTTCAGGACACATGAGTGCAAGTTTTTGATATTGTTTATGTACGAGTACATTTGAAACCTTGCATAGATTTAAGTAGGTTAATTTATCTCGAATCGATTTTTTAAACTCTCGTATAGTATAATATATCTATAACTATCACGTTATGAAACATACATTTATTACTTTTATAATTTCGTCAAAAGATTGCTATTCACTTTGTGGCGTCTTTATTAATAAATAAATTAAATATTACTTTGTATTCACCACTTTATTAGTACACACAGATATCTACATGTTTCGAAAGCGATGCTTTCCTCATTAGGAATATATAGAATACTAAATAATAACAATGTCATGCATAGAGAAATGATAAACATGCAATACAATAATGTAAGAATAGATAATTAAACATAAATCAAAGTTGATTAAATTATATAAGTAATTAATCAAAAATGTTAATAAAACATTGAATAACAAATTTATATTGGAAACTTAAAAAAAGAGTTGTTATTATTAATTCAATCAAAGTAATTTTTAATTAAGACACTGACATTTTGTCGAATCAAAACCCCGTTATCATTTAACTACGCTATAGATAACAAAACCTTGGAAAAAGTCAACGAAATTAGTGATCTCGGAGTTTTGTTTGATACACAATTAAATTTTGTAAATCACATTCAACAAATAACTAATAAAGGTATGAAGACACTGGGATTTATAATTAGAACTGTCAAAGACTTTGATTCGCTGGAAGTTATAAAAATCGTATATTTGTCATTAGTGCGCAGCATATTAGAATACAATTCAATAGTGTGGTCCCCATACTATATCATTCATATAAAAAATATTGAACGCGTGCAGCGCAAATTTTTACGTTTTATTAACTTCAAACTACACATACCAATACAACACATAAACTATACATTCTTGCTAAATACACTCAAAATACATACTTTAGAAAACAAAAGAAAAATAACAGATTTATTGTGTATTAGACTGTTGTGAACTCCTGCAACTAATCAATTTCAATGTACCTCATCGACAAACTCGGCAAAATATGTTATTCTGTAACAATAATTCTGGGACTAACTACCAAATACATGCACCCATTTCTCGTCTACATATACTTCGAAATAAATTCACCTCTGCTATAGATATATTTAATATAAGTTTACCCATGTTTCAAAGATACCTGAACGATATTTTTATGTTGCAACAATTATAAGAGCATCGCATAAGAGCTATTGTTTAATTATTTTTTTTATATATATATTATCTTTGTACTCATCTACAATCCAAAAACTTGTTCCTCTTTTTTCTTTCTATGTATCATATACTATATTATGTATTATGCAATTTCATACATTTTTACATCATCCGAAATATAAAAACACAATGATTTTTTTTCACAATGTCATGCACTCATATTATAAGAGTATTATATTATGCACTTGTGTATTATGTATCATGTAGATCAGGCTATTACTATTTTTATAAAAAAAGTAGTATCTACAAATTAAAAACCTTTCCCTTTGTAACTTCTCTGTGTCATGCACTTATGCATTATTATACCCTCATATACATTATAAATATGTTACACTTATGTACCAACTATGCATCATGTTATTTTTTTTAAAGTTCTGTACACATAATCATTTTAATGTTAAAATATGTAAAAGCCCTTTGGGGCGTTAATGAATAAATAAATAAATAAAAAATAAAAAATTTATTTTTATTACTTTTGTTGTAATTGAAAACGTCACGATCGTGATGGTGAGACGATCAGTTGAAGGTCTCATTATTTTTCCGCTAATACGAATTCGATCGCGGCCATTTAACGGGCCAAGGTCACCGTTGGCATTCCTAACAAGTGGCGGGTGCGGATGACGGATGACCTATTATACGAGTCTCCGCACGCTGAACACGTTACACACTGCTGACTAGACTACACTGGGCATCAAACATCACATTGTGGATTACACTCAACACCTGGACGATTGGATGGAACCGCAATGTATCTTATTGGGTAAACAAACCCAGCTGCTGCTCTGTGCTCTATGCTCTATGCTCTGTCCCGGTGTGCGGTATTAGTAACCTGTTTAGGTTATATGTTATAATTTTGATTTTTTTTTTGTAATAATTTAAATAATTAATTAATGAAGATATTGCTTGCACTTGCAATAAAAAGTCTGGAAGTTGATAAAGTTACTACGAATATGCGACACAGAGAAGAAATTCACTTTATTAACACTTCCTTTACGGTGCCAAATTATAACGCGCTGCCCGGTGCGGGACTCCGAGTTACCCCGTACAAATTCATAACAATATTGCTTTTTAAGCCAAAAATAATAATACAATCTATCAACAGTTATTAATTGTGGTTGATTATTCTGCAAAATACATCTTAGGGTTATAAAAAAATATTAAATATTAATCAGGAGCATGTTGGCTCAGGTAACCGAGTGTCTGGCACCGTAAGGGGACAGTTCAGAAAATAAAATGTCGGCTCAGGTAACCGAGTGTCTGGCACCGTAAGGGGACAGTTCAGAAAATAAAATGTCGGCTCAGGTAACCGAGTGTCTGGCACCGTAAGGGGACAGTTCAGAAAATAAAATGTCGGCTCAGGTAACCGAGTGTCTGGCACCGTAAGCGGACAGTTCAGAAAATAAAATGTCGGCTCAGGTAACCGAGTGTCTGGTACCGTAAGGGGACAGTTAAGAAAATAAAATGATCTTCTCTTCACTTGTGTTTAATAAACCAAGGCAGCTAATTTGAACACAAAATTCTTACTTGGGGCCGGTTGTTTCATATTTAATCCACGTTGGTGTCGCGAATCTACGACTCCGCAATTTCGGTCGTTCGCGGGCGAAGCCGAGTATAAACCCTATAATGCTTTACTTGCAAGAATTTACTCAAAGGACCAGTTCCCAAAATTATGTCATTAGTATCGATAATTATCTGGAACAAATTCGTCACCTGCTTAAACTCTATGGACAGTATCCTTAATATACTTGGGCCCGTGGAACATCAAATAAGACAGCTCAAATTGTAAAAAGGTATTGATAGTAATATACCCCGATTACAGCTTATTTGCTCTCGCGAATCTCCCGTATAATCACATCAATATGTCTCCTCCGCTCGATCCGAGATATCAACTATAACTGGCTTTCGGGAGGTAATTATTTCCAAGGAAAGATTAGGTGGGTAGGAAGGGATTTGATATTGAGGTTTACTATTCATCGTTATTAAGCAGGTACTTTCATTTATCCCCTATCAATATTGCGCGACCATACGGCTTAGCTAAAGCTGTGATCAAGATCTATAGTGATATAGCCATAAGGTTACATTTGAATGTCTGTTGTAACATTTAAAACCTTAAATTAGAACACTAGCCTTAGCTTAAAAATCGAGTGACAGGTTGTAATACCATAACTCCCGATTAAACAAACGAATGATCACAGACTTTAACCACCGATTTAGCTATACCGGAAATAAATAACCGACCCCTACTAAAGCTTCATTCATTCATTAGGAAAGGGGCAAATGTTAACGCATGTTCTGTTATCGAATAATTAAACTAGTGTTACCATTATTTAACGTATTATTATTAGGAACATTTGTGAAAACACAATAAATACATAATAAATACATAAATAGATAATGCGGAATTTAATATGTTTAAAAATCGGTTTAGCCCAACGAGGATGCGAACTCCGCTATCGCTAATGGCGCTAATGGAGCCAGCAATTTGCACAAAATCACTTGTGACCATGACATAAACAAGTTTGGCTGCAGACCGTGGGCGTGGGCCGTACTCGTGTGTTTTTGCTTCATAAAAACATTATTTCATACGCAGATGCGAAATGAAAATCATTTCTTTCTAAACAAATTAATAATTCACGAAAAAAGTCACCAATATCATCCTTATGATTTAGATTTAGATGGCTACGAATCCGGAGGTCGCGGGTTCAAATCCAAAGTAAATTTTATTGGATTAAATTGTGTTATTTCACAATTAAAATAATGTGTAGTATATTTGCGGCACGTTCCTGATGAAAGACCACCATTCAGAATCGAAACTTTGCTTGAAATGGTTTCAGCTGTGTTTAGTGACCAGATATAAATAGCCTTTATAAGGTACTTTCCCACCTTCCTCTTCTCCATAAACTTCTCCTCCTCAGCCATACCTTCAGCCTCACAACATACCCCAATTGGGGATGCCATAGTCTCCTGGCTCTAGGCGGTTGGGAGCAGTTGAAACTCTTGTTTAGTATCACATAAAAAATAAATATAAATTATCATTTTGTGACATAAATATCTTTGTTGTATATTTATGTTTTGTATAAAATGTATTAAGATGTCGGCAAACTCTTATGAATTCTGTCCAAATCGTCAACCAACGTCGAAATGAACCGAAATAGTATATTCTTGGGGAAATGGATGGTTGGAGTTCAATTCTCCAGTCGCCAGTGCTTAGATCCCCGCGTATCGTAACAATACGATATGTTCTTGTTCATATGGCGGAAAACTGTAATAATTCTTTTCAGGGACAATACCATACGGTTTTTTTTCTACGTACTACGAAATTAACAAACGCTCAAACTCTCCTTATCCCACGTTGATTTGAACTAACTAACTAACCATCACGCCGTTTCACCGCAGGGGTAGGCAGAGAGGACCTACCGCCAATCAAATCGTTCTTGGCATACACTTCTTGCTTTATTCCCATTCATACATCATCTCATACATTCCCTTCTGTTATTCTAACTTCTGACATCACCCGACTTAAGTATTTGATTCACTTGATCGTGCCATGTCTTCCTAGGGTGTCCCCGACTTCTTCCATTCACATTCATATATTCTCCTTACACTCCTTTCTTCGTTTATTCGCTCTACATGCCCAAACCATCTAAGCGCTCCTTACTAAATCTTACTCATTACGCTTACATCTATCAGCCTTGCATTATTTGCGAATCGCAACATTTTTCACATGATCATTTATAGTTTTACCACACATTCGCCTCAAATATCTCATTTCTATAGCATTCGGTCTGCTTTCATCCTTCCTTTGCCAGTTCCATGCCTTACATCAGAGTTGGTATCAGTACTCCATTGTGGATTGCTAACCTCGCTTCTTTAGATAAAATTTTGTTAGCGCCATCCGTTAATGGAGCTTTATGCATTCACCCTTTTTTCAATATCCCTACCAATCTCTCCATCTCGTAAACATACTTCCCAAATACACAAACCTCGTCAACCTGCTCCACATATTTGAAATGTCGATAAAGTTTTTATTTAAAATAAATATTACATTTTTGAACATGTACTCGCGTATTAAGCTGGCAATGAATGGTTTTATTCTCGGTACATATACAGAACAAGACCCGGAGACATTTGATTTTAGTAACTACGAATTTTGTCTCCAAATATTTACATTTGAAACGCCTGCATCAAGAACACTCGAAGACATTGTCCTTGGCACTATTGATTTGCGACTAGTTACTTCGGCCCTGGTAAAACGCCCACGTAACATCAAAAACGTGCTGTGGTTTGTCTGTATAGTTTACAGTAGATCTTTACATGACCGTTAATGTATACAATTGACAATGTACTACCACGTACCTACCATACACATATTACACATTGCTCATAAACCTGTTTCTCATCAATGGATGCTGTGAAATTTATTATTTATTTATTTTTATACGGAAACGGTTTGCATATCTCCCATTAGTATATTGTGCTATTTCCCATTTTACCTTATTCCTTTTGGCACTAACCCGGTCCCTTTAACAATGTTCACCGGGATTGTTGTTGGATATTCGGCTATGTCTCTTGGTTCCACAATATGTCTTCCAGCTGAGGCAGCTGAGCCTTCTTCCCATCAAGTCGAGACATTGGCACCATAGGTGAATTGGAGTATCTTCATCCTCTTCTCATTTCCTGCATCTATTGGTGTTTTCCACTCCCAACATCTGCATGTGTCTCCTGAGGTGGCAGTGACCCCAGTTCCCTCAGTGAGTTTCTGTCCATATTGAGTAGTTGCCTGGTTCGTCTGGGGTTAGGACCGTTTATGATTACTTTGGATTGTCTCATTCCGGGTGCCTCTCATATTCCTCCCAGTTCTAGGATTTAACCTTAGAGTAACAAAACCTTATAGTTCAAACTTTGATGGATTCCGACATATTCTTTGATACATGCAGTACTTTTAAAAGAAAATTGAAAGCTATTTTCACATAAAAATATTAAACAAACTTCAACGAACAGTGTTTAGACATGGTGTACTTTATTATTTATTTCTATAACAATATTTTTAATTTAATCTTTATTTTTTCCCTTTACATTCCTGTCAATATTATTTGTAAAGTTTAAAAGATTTATTTATCTGTATCATATTAATCAGTGAGAAATAGCTAGGGTGCAGGCGAGTTCTCCAGATATTGTATATTGTTTTGATATTACTGTTTGTGTCTGTATTTTCTCCTTAAGTAAAAAAATAAAATAAATATTATTACTCGAATGGATTTAACCCATCTTTCAACATGTAGTTTGTTGTGGCAAGCTTCCACTCCTACGGCAGGCTCGAATCCCTCAAGTGGTGCTTGCGCCCCCTTGCAAGTCCGTCAGCCCGCCCCTTGCCTTCGATATATCTACGATCTGTACGTTAACTTTTATTTTGTTAGTACTTAATTCTTATTTAATATTCTGCAAGTACTTTAGTTTTTATTATGGTGACAGCTGTTTCGGCGTTCGAAGTAATTTTCGAACTGTGGTTAGTGGTTGTGGTTGTGTCAAATACTTGCAGAACTGAATAATTACATTATTGAATTTGATAACCTTTTAATTAATTAATTAATCACAATAACAATAACAATTAATTATACATTTTCCCTTTAATGAAATAAACAATTACTAGTGCGTCTTCAATAAACGCAAATTCACTTTGTTGCATCATCTTTCATTAAATAATAATAAATACTTCTGTAAATAAAACCATTATGTTAATAAATAAATATATACATGTTTCGATACCAATTGTGCCTTCCTCAGGATATAATGTGTACTGAAAAATTATAAACATAGATAAAAATTACAGCTGAGAGATGGTAAATAATGAGGTAACATTGTAAAAAGTTATTATACAGGGTGCTGCAGCATAACTTCCTTTTTTTTAATGCGCGCCATTCAGTCGGTTGATGTCGTAGCAGAGCGCTAGTGGTCTCGTTCGAGAGGCAGAACTATAAAGTTTTGTCCTAACACAGTTCAGTCGCCATCATGCGTTGGAACACTGAGGAGCATGCGTTTGCCGTTGAGGCCTACTTTTCGAACTTAAGTCCCGTGGTCGCAACCCTGCGCGCCTTTCGGAATCGGTTTAATTTAACCCTGTTGGCCCCTGTCTCGTACCGGAAATCAATTGTTATGTAGGTCACTACGTTCAGACAAACTGCAAGTGCGACAAGACGAAGAACTGGAGTCCCTCGTCCCATTAGATCACCTAAGAACATTGAAGCAGTGAGATCTTCAATGTTGCGATCATCATGGCGTTCTGCGCGCAAACATGCGGTTAAGTACAGTGAATTCAGACCGGTATGTAAACATGCTACAGGATTTTTTTCTCACGGATAGATTAGTTGGACTAGGGGACACTTGGTTCCAACAAGACGGTGCAATGGCACACGCTGCAAGAGCATTGATGGCTGTTTCGAGGTAGCGCCTCATCTCAATTAGGGGCGCATGGAGTGGCCGACCCGCCCTCCCGATTTGTCCCCTTGTGATTTTAAGGTCTATATAAAATATAGCATAATTTGTGACAAACTCAAATATATAAAACATAATTATTTCTTAATTATCTAACACAAATAGTTTCTTTCAGCTAGCCAAGTCTTCAATATAAATATTAACATTTATATTGATGCATTATCGACCGGTTTCGGTTGAACTCAACCTTCGTCAGGAACGTATACATAATATTTCATTTAAATTAAATATTAACTGTTTTATTTTAATATAATTTTTTATTTCAGCCGGTAACTTATTTAAACGGCTAGCAATCATATAATCCGTTCTTTGTCCATATTTGTTTGTATGCTTAGAAGCCATTAATCCTTCATTAAAATTGAGACGAGTATTGTAAGTGTGGTCTAGTGCAGTGCTCCGCAACCGGTGTGCCGTGAGCCGAATACAGGTGTGCCGCGGTCAAATGCAATATACGAAAATTTATTGTAAAATTCAATTTAATACCTATGTATTTTAGCTTTTGGTGTGCCGCGGAATTCTAGGAAAAATTTTGGTGTGCCGTAGATGAGAAAAGGTTGCGGAGCACTGGTCTAGTGTATTTGTATAATATATAGGGTTATTAATGTGCTGAAATATGATTTTGTACCACAAAATTGCTTTTACTGAAATAATTTTAAGACTGATAAAATTATAAAATATTATGCCTTTGTTCGTATAAACTTTTATGAGCTATTAATTTAACCAGTGAATTTTGCACTGGTTTGTATTTATTTTACAGGGAAGTCCCCAGGCTGTAATTCCATACCTTATAACAGATTCAGCTTATGATAAATGGCCATATATGGAGTCAAACAAACAATAACCTACTACAAAAAAAGAAAAACAACCGTTTATGGGTGTTTTCTAGATCTTAGCAAGGCTTTCGATCGTGTGTCGCACCACTTATTATGGGAAAAACTCATAAAACGCGGTGTGCCACCAACAGCAGTCAATATGCTGGCTACTTGGTATGGGCAATAGAAAAATCTCATCCAATGGGCAGGAGCTTCTTCTAAACCCCTATTCCTTAAAAGCGGAGTCAGGCAAGGGGGTAGTATGTCTCCCACTCTATTTAATATATACATTGATGACCTCCTACAAGAGCTTAACGACTCACGGATTGGTTGCCATATCTGCGGAGAAAGGAGTAATAATATCAACTACGCCGATGACCTGGCGCTGCTCGCACCATCGATTAATGCGATGAGACGACTTGTGCGAATATGTGAAGAGTACGGAAACTCACATAACAAAAAATCACTCATAGTTGTATTTAAACACAAGAAGGAGCCACTAAACATCCCACCAATCTGGCTAGAAGGAAATATACTGCTTGTGGCCTCGCAGGTCAGGTACCTGGGGCATTTCCTTACAGAAGACATGAACGATATGGAACGACAAAGAAGATCCATCAATATACGCGCCGGAATGACTCAAGGCGGTTCTACCACTGTAGCGATGATGTCAGGAAACTGCTTTTTAAGACATACTGCACTGCCCTATACACATCTGAGCTGTGGTCGCAATACTCAGCAGCGCAATGGGACAAGCTGAGGGTGTGCTAAAACAACGCATACAGGCAACTTCTGCAACTTCCAAGGTTCTGCAGTGCCTCTACGATGTTCACTGAAGGGAGGGTCCACTCATTCCCCGCCTTACTTCGCCACCGACTAGCCAGCTTCTGGGGCAGGACACGGGAGTCAACCAACGCCATTGTCGTGGCTGCATCCGCGTGGCTCAGCTCTCTACTCAATGAGCGATGGATGCAGATGATGCGACTGCCACCCTGAAGATGACCTACTCAATTAATTTTTTTAAATTTATTCCTTTTACTATTATCTATTAAGTTTGTCATTTATTTCTTTTATTTTGATGTAATTATCTTTTTTAATTACTTTTTATTTTGTTTAATTCGTTTCTTTTCTTTTTTTTTAATATTATTATTTAACCCTTTTCATTTTTATTATTATTATTATTATTTATTTATTTTATTGTATTCATTTCTCTATTTATATTGTATGTGTTTCATGTGATATGGCAGACTGGGTTTGCACTACCCACCCAGTCCTGCTGGATTAAAAACTTAAATAAAATAAAATAAATGCATTATTTGAAGTATACTCGTACAAATTGTAACAAAGAACTTTAATTTGTATAATCTACTTACAATTGCTCTTTGTCGTTCACAAACTTTATTTATTTGTCAATCTCACTTGAAAGAACAATCAATAATAACATTATATTATGTAAGTTTTCAAACAATGTCGTGGTGTTAATAAAATTCACGTAAATAGATATATGTGGCCTAGCTACATACAACCGGGCGAAACGGTTCACACGTGTAAAGATAATTCAAATATTATTTAGTGTATTTTATGGTAGATGCCAACGTTCCTACCTATTTGGCTAAAACCAATATTAGCGGTTCATATAACAATTCATTTCGGTAATGGAAGATACCCTTTCAGAACTAAATTTCAGAGCACTCCCGCACTGTTCTCTGTCCATTGTTCTCTGATCATTTCCCCACCCCTTGCCATAAAAATCACATTCGGCATTTAATCCGTTCGCCTTCGATTATTCATACAACATTGAAAGAACATTACTTCGCTCCGTGTTAACGGCCGAATAAAATCTGCCATTTAAGTGAATTCGCTTCCACAGCGGCCTCTAGTTCATTAATTAAAACGCCTTCACCCCTAACTGTTCCCAACCCAGTAAGCCCCATACCTCTAGACCCGATGGGACACTTTTTCATAATAATTTAAATACAATTTTGTTCTTTGTGATGGCAATAAACAACATTGCTGTGGCGTGAAACAGGCTATTACTGTTGTTGAAACTATGAGCAGATTAGAATAAAGGGTGATTTTCAGAGACTGGTTGACTGAACGGTACTAGGAACTACTTCATCCCCTTTTCAGATATATACCCTTCCACGCGTAGGCAATGGAAGGGAACCTTCATGCAAACAGTGGATTTGGTGTACTTGTTAGGATTTCGTTCGGCAGTAGTTTTTAGTGAATTCTCTTGTGTTTTTATACAATTTTAAATAATAACGGCCGTTCTTCAATCTTTCAAATGATCAATCCGAAACACCGATCAGCCAAATGTTTTGCTGAGCATTCGCTCTGTTTGCCTGTTTCCAAACATTTTTTATCCTAATTTATCTACGGAGGTGCCTGCCCACTTTCATAGACGAACATTTGACATTTGACGTTTCTCTTTCGTGAAAAACAAGATATAACGTACCTAATAATAAATAAAATAAGTAAAGTTCTCTTCAGTTTTATTTAAAACATACGAAAAACATGTTTTGACATTCGAAAACGGAAATAAATCTTTATCATTCAATATTTGAATCGCGATAAATAGATCGCGAACCAATAATTACATTTGTTCACCCTGTTCACACTTTTATAACTAGTCCTCTGTTGAGCGGAACTTAATCCGCAAATATCGATATCCTGAACTTATCGTGCATTTATCGAGAGTATCGTTTGGAAGAGCGTATTTGTGCATTCAAACAATGTTAAGTCAAAATTTCGGCTCAGCAGTTGCTCAATAGGGTTGGGATTAATGGTCGTAATGAACTCTCGTTAAAAATATTATGGCTTAAAAATAAATAAAAAATCATATAGATCAACAAACGTTGTTTCAAAATATACAAGATTTATTATATGTACGTAGAATTTATAAATCGTTATTTGAAAGTGATTAAAAAATCATCTCATCAAAACACCCTGTTATGTTTGTATCATTGAATTCGGAAAATTTGACATCACGGTTCTCGGCAGCGAGTATTCTGGTTTTGGATTTGTATTGAAATTTGTATTTGTAGATTTTGTTTTGTATTTATTTTTTAGTTTTGGCGACATTTAAAATTAATTTGATTCACTTTAAGCTCTATAATTGTTGTTTAATATAGAAAGCTATTCTTAATTAGAGAAATAAGAGTATTCATGGGCAATCAATTGTCAATCCGGATATTATGATAATGTTAATACTAAATACCGTTATTATTCTTTGAGTAAGAAAGGAGTGTAAGAAGAATGTATGACGCGAATGTGAATGGAAGAAGAAGCCGAGGACGTCCGAGGAAGACATGTCATGATCAAGTGAATCAAATACTTGAGTCGGGCCATGTCAGAAGTCGGAATAATAGAAGAGAATGTATGAGACGATGTATGAATGTGAATGAAGCAAGAGGTGTATGCCAAGATCGAGTTGTTTGGCGGTCCGTCCTCTCTGCCTACCCCTGCGGGGAAACGGCGTGATGGTTAGTTAGTTAGTTAGTTCTTTGAGTTAAAGTTTCTATAAAGGTACATAATTTTATTATTTATGTTTAGTTATCGTTTACTATGAATAGAATATAACATTATGTTCGGTAACGCTCATCCTTTTTTTCACATTTAACATTCTAACCTCAAAACCGACCGGTTGATTGAAAGTTGAACGGAAAATTGAAAGTTTAAAAATTATTTTATGTATGAATACTAGATTTAGAATAGAATTAAATATACTGGTATTTAAATTAGAACGTCATTATTGATAAATAAGTAAATTGACTGCAGGTCCTTATCGTGTGATACAGATACATCGATGCCAAATTTCTGTTTTATTGTGAACATCATCTGTCACGAGAATTGAAAGGTTTATGAAAACTGACGAATCCGCAAAAAAATCATTGGACAACTTTTATTGTTTGATTTTTGACAACTTATCCCATGAAGAGATATACAGATTACAAACTTGTATTTCTAACCACTTAAATACTACTATACTGTGAGCTGTGACGTAATGCATTTTGCGCAGAAGATAACCCAATTATTTTCAACTCGGAAAATACTTTTCATCATGAGGTATGAGGATTTGAAATAATCCATTTCACCGTAAAAAAAATTATGAAAGAATGTCGGTACTTGGGTGAAACGTGTTGGGAACCACTAGCTAGTCAATTATAATCATTTGTGTGCTCCCTTCTTTATAATGGTAATTATATACGTATTTTCCACGTTGGTGATCTTTCAAATGTGTTACATCTATAGTAACTATTCGTTGATTTATGATTTTCAAACCGGATAGAAGTCGACAGATATCTGCCTTTTGCTTTTTCAATTTCAATAAAATAATGACACTTCTTGTTGGAACAGTCCTTTCTTCTCGTCTCTAAACTTTCAGTTGTGATCGGCAGAAATTCGGATGGCTTCGATTTAAATTTATGCTTAAACGTTTCCCCAGCTGGCTGACTGGCTCACGCTACCAAGTTTGTCGGGGATATCTCTAAGTTGGAGTAGACGGCTCTTCCGCCGGAAGCCGATAACTCGGTGGACTTATCTCCACTTCCGCCAGCCACCTTCTCGTGTATTGGTGACCGGATATGAAGATGCGAGGGAGAATTGAAAGGAAAACGAATAGACAGTGGAGGCCGCGGAGTCGGAAACAATTTATACGGCAGTTTGATAAGTTGGCCACCGTTTCTTTATGTAGACTTCTGCGTTATCGTGGACGAACTTATTCGACGACATGAAAAACTCATATGAAACTTATTTAACACGATGGACCGATTTTGAATGATTTGATATTGGAATTGAATCAAGGCCGACGACCAAATTTAAATTATTTGGTCGCCGATGGCGTTTTTCCTTGACGTTTTTTTGGAAGGGAGGCAGGTTTTTTCTCCCTTTGTACATATTCCACGTTTACTAGTACTAGTAAACGTGGAATAAAATTCAAATTTAAATTTATTGAATCGTAATCAGTGGCGGTTCGTGGCATCGGGAGTTCAATAGGAGATTAAAAAAAATGAGAAAAAACTTTCTTCATCTATATGAAAAAAATCTATGTTGGTCTTTTCCATATTACTTATATTTTTCCCTGGATCTAAAGGGATTTCATCATATCACTGCACAAGTGCACAAGCATTAATTAATATAAAAAATTAGGATAAAAAAATAATTCGGCGATTTATTAAAACGTCTACGGCTAATGAATAATACCGTTGCCCACAACACAAACAGACGGATCTCATATTTATCAAATTTCCAGGAGAACCAAAAAATGTTTTTTTTACCTCATTCTTCTACATTTTTTTACATGTTTCGCCAATGGGCAATAAAAACGTTTTTTTGACCCCATTAGCAAAACATGTAGCTAATAAAATGGACCCCAGCGAAATATATATCCAGCAAAAAGCAGTTACAAAAAAATGGTTTTAAAATTTATTTATTGTTTTTGGACATTTACAGATTATCAACATTATCATACTTATAAAATTAACATTTGAAAGCGTGTAAGTGTTAGAGAATCCAGTTTAAAATGTTCACAGGATGCATTTCTTTAGTTTTCTTTAGGATGGTTTAGTTATCACTTGGTAGAGATGCTAACTAATTAAAAGGATTAAGGGATATTGAACATAAAGCATTATATAACAAATAAATAAAATAAAAATATAAAAATAAAGCGTGTTATAACATTTCTAATAACACCACAAGGTATAAAACATAATATAAGGTATAGAAAGAGAAGAAAAAGCATAAGAACTTATCGTATTTCTAACATCGCTATTTTCCATGGCGTGATAGAAGATGGCTGATTTGCTTTTTAAAATATGCGAGGCTGTTTTTAAACATGTCCATATCGTCACATTCTATATCATTGTATAATCTACACATTCGAGACATTGGATAGAAATAGCCAATATTATTATTTTTTTATAGAAAGCAGTCACTATAATCCTATTATATTAATATTCATCATAAAAATGGCCATGGAAACAGATTGAATAATTTAGGATCACTCGAAATAAAGAAAGCAGTTAAAACCAAAAACAAAATTCTTAATAATCAACTAAAATCTCTTCAAATTTCCTATTATCCCATTATCACCTGTTTAGGTATTCCTTGGTATTCCATTATGTACTCTTCTGTCTCTTTCTGTCTGTTATTACGTCAGATTTCTATTTCATGCTATCTCATTTTTCTTTGTTCTATGTTATAACAATATTTATATTGAACAATATTTTAAAGTGGTAAAATTAAGATGAAAGTTTCTTTTATTTTCTTATGTTTTTATGGGAGTTCACTGCAGAAACGCTCTTTCGAGAAAGACCCACTGTCCTTAATAAACTAATTAAAATTTTACAGTAAAATGCCATTCTTTCCGTGGAAATTAGCATCCGACGCTCGAGCCCGGATAATTGATCTTTTAAAATACGTAAATTGTATATTCTGTTAAAAGTTCCACATTACCTGCATATAAAAACATATTGCTAGCTCTTGTTAAAATCAAATATATTATTATCTATATAAATAAGTGAATTCAAAATTACTTTGTAATCACCACTTTATTAATATATACACATCAACATGTTTCGAAAGCGAAGTTTTCCTCATCAGGAACATATAGAATACTAAAAATAATAATGTCAAGTAAAGACCAATGATAAACATAGAACAAGTATTGTACATACAATGACAGCTGTCAGGTGTTGCCCGGCGATCGCTTATTTGAAACTGCACTATTTTAAATAGAAAAATGGATGGATAACGGTCCGTTAACGAAATGGTTCGTTACATAACAGAAGGTTTGTAGTACGTTTAAAAAAGTGACCCTTAGTTAAAACCAAAATGTCAAAGTACATCACGGCGCGGTCGGTCGGGCATCCCCAAGCCTGTACGTTCGCACATGAAGGTATATTTATTGAATTGATTTCAACTCCCAAATGCGCAATAGGGTAGACATTATCTTAAGTGTAGGCGCTGCCTCTCGCTCGTCCTGAATAAGGTATCGTAAAAGTGGCTTACTTTAGCGCTTATGGGGTAACTTTGCCCCATTTGAAGGAGTTTTTTTTTAATATCTCAGATAATCAAATTGTTCTCGTTTCATAAATTGGTACCTGTAGTGGACATAGTTTGAACCACCGATATCGTAAAAGCGTCTTACTTTAGCGCCCATGGGGGTAACGTTTCTCCGTTTGAAAAATGTTTTTGTTTTAATGTATCTCGACTATCACATTGTTGAAAATTTCATGTGCAGAAGTGGTACTTTTTTGTCATATTATGGCAGTAGAACTTATCACATGCTCCATTTTTGATATTTTCTCAGGAAACAGAGCATTCCGGACACAAAACTAGTTTTCAACACAGCTGACGAAGTTTTTTTTACATTAACTCCACATAGGAGGCCCTGAGTGAAATAATTTCCCGGATAGAAAGGAGTGAACCTGGGCATTGAAGAAATCCATGTCGTAGGATGGAAGAAACAGAGGCCGGCAAATCATTCCACAGCCGAGCTGTTGAACACAAGGACGAGTCATAGAAGCGACATGTTCTCATGTGGCAAATGTCAATGTTTGGCGTGTTCCCCGACTGTGCACCGGTGCCGAAGGGATCAAAGACGCTAGTTCCTCAGAGCATCTTCCATTTAAAAAAAAACGATGGAACACGGACAGCATTCCCACATGACGTCTGTGCTCCAAAGATTGCAATTAGTTTGTTAAGATATTTTAAAACAGCATTGTTTTTTTTTTTAATGAGACTAAGTTTCCGCTTGGGGCAAAGTATCGCACTTTACAGTATCGTTGGGGTCGGAGAAGGATGCAGAATCAGCTATCTCTCTTCTAAACCTTCTGTAACTACTAAGAAGTGGTAGATAGATGCCCCATGTTGACATAATAAAAGAACATGTCCGACATTGTTGGCCTTTATCCGTGATTTTATTGGTCCGTCCGGCCCGAAGGGTGGGTCGGGCGTGACGCCGCCGGAGACCGTCCGGCGGTGGCGCCCTTGACGGCCCGATAAATCCGCTGATTCGGTTTATTACCGGTCCTCCGTGAACTGTGAATATTCATTCCCTTAGCACAGTGGTTCTTTACCGTTTAGAAGGCAGATAACATTTTTGATCTTAAGAAAATTTTGCGGGGTACCGGAATCAAAGAGTCAGAAAATAAACAAAAACATACAGACAAATCTTTAATTAGGTACAAAATAAAACAGATTACATAATAGTACATGGAGATTAATTTATTAAAAAAAATGTGTATATATATACGAGTATTCTGGATTCCTTCTGGATCGCCCCGCACTGAAAGAGCGGACGGCAAAATAATATATTACAAAATTATGTTAATACTAAACTAAATACTGTTACCTTTATTTTGAAAAATTATTTGACACCACACTCATCGGGATCATAATGTCGAACACACATTATGATCCTGATGAGTGTGCTATACATGCTACTAGAATAAAAATAAGTGTATCACCCCCGAACCATTACCATGGCTTCTAATGTACAAAATAATTATGCCATACTTATGTTTCCAATAGGCGTATCGTGGCCTGCGGGACTTGCAAACCCATTAACGATAAATCAATAAAACGTAATCATAATTTTCCTTCTTTTTTTTACCCTTTGTAAGGGATCAATTTAGTAATCTACAAATAACTCTAATATAACGTTCATCAATATAAATACTGGGTTAACAAATGCAAGTGCGCACCACTGTTGAATTTGGTAGCCACCCCTAGTCTGGTCTGGAGCCCCAAAATACATGAAAAAACCCTTTGACTCTGTGCAGAAACGGACGGTCCGTTTGATAGATTCCCCTGTCTTAACAAACGGGTTGCAATCGAGCACAGGCGTCAGGTAGGAATGTTCTACCGGCACTTCCATGGAGAATGCTCTGAGGAACTAGCGTCATTGATCTCTTCGCCACCAGTGCATAGTCGGTAAATACGCCAAATGCGCGCCCAACATTTGCATACGGTTGATATTTGTCATATGAGAACGGACCGCTTCTATGAACAGCTCGGCTGTGGAATTATCTGCCGGCCTCTGTGTTTCCTCCCTGCAGAACAGCAAACGTCGATTCTGAATATATGTTTGGTTATTCGTGAAATTATCAGTCAATCGTTTCTACAATTTGGGTATCTTCAAGACCCAGGTTCACTTCTTCCTATCCTCCCACAGACCCTCCACACAGCATCCGGGAAATTATTTCCCTCAGGCCTATATCATTTTCTCAGAGCCTCCTGTGTGATACTTATGTAAAACAAAAACTGTGGTTATTTGGATATTTGATGTGGATGATAAGATCGGTTAAAATCAAAGTTTTTTTAAAATAAATAAATTCGTTGTTTTTCGTACTGCCTACCCTGATTAAAGGCAAAGGCTATGCGTGCCACTGGGTATCGTTGTTTTAGCATCCTTCACTAGCAAGTGCTAGACATGACATGAGCAACATTTTTATATATTGAAATAACCGAATTTTAAAACAGATCGTATACAACCTTTTGAACAATACAAAAGTAAAAAAAAATTATTTTTATCTAGGCCTCTACTCGGAAATTAACATAATAAAAGCTAAATCATCGTTTTGTTACAGAATTCCTTCTTTAAAGCTACAAAACTTTATTTTACTTGATTAATAAATAGTCTTCCCGCCCTACAAATTCCACTTCAGCTTGAATACAATAATTTTCATATGCTTGTTCAGTGTTCACAGATTAAATATATCTCACCTACCTGTGTATTGCAGCACGGCGCAGCATCTCACCGGAGTCTGCTTAGAATCTTGTTTGTTTGTTCTGGCATTCGTAGAACTGTTCCCGACCTTCTGTTTGCGGTTATTCTAAGAAGAATCGTCTTCCAACTGTTCGCCGTACTTGATTATTATTGTTTTCCTCCTATTTAATTAGGTACGTGTGGTTTCATTGCATCGCTATTATTTGAGGAGAAATACATTATTTAATCTCTCCACAAGTGTCTCTATTCCTTTTTTCCCACAAATCCAATATCATCTATGAATCTTCTGATACACATTTTTCTAAATTTGAATCACTCAGTCGTTTTCTGTTTTTATGAATCTTTATCGGACTATCATTGTACAGTGGCTTCGGAGGTCGAAATAAATGTCACAACCAAATTGGCTAATTGCTTTTTTCAACAGCAACATAAATACTGAAAATCTCTTTTTAGATCTTATAATCTACTCTCCGAGGAGGAATTATTCTTCTTCGTATAGTGGAGGACAGTTGGTGGGGGTCATATCCTGTAGGTATATTCATCCAGTCGACGGCATCGGGAGCCACTTGGTGCAGCACAGATGTGCCATAGGAAAACTGATTAAGGGATCATTCTTCTACGATGTGTTCTGTTGTTTGAATGTTTCCTCATTTACTAAGTTCGGAATCCTTTATGAATCTTCAGGGGAGTATCGTGGTAGAAGCAGTCTATCGCCTTCAGTCCAAAATGGTTTCCTGGACCTCAGGCGGCTGGCCGAGAGATTTGCAAGGTCATCTCGAAGTGGAATGTTACTATTAATGGACTTTTTGTACGGTTGCTGTATCTCGGCTTACAGTGGACGGTGCGATGTTCGAGAGGACGGGGAGCCATTGTAGCGGGGTTAAGGGAAGTGTTCCGCTCACTGTGCCCATAGCAGTATATAATTGCACGTCGATCTTCTGTGTGTGTGCGCTTCTAGCCCACACTGGAGCGCAATTTCTGCTACCGAGTAGACCAAGGCAATCGTAGCTGTTCGTAGGGTGTTTGCGTCGCAACCCCAGATAGTCTTCTTATGATGTTTATGCGAGTCTTGGTCTTCTTGCTAACATTTTCCGGATGGGAGCTATACGTCAAGCTTCTGTACAGTGTTACACTAAGATACCGAGGACTACTTTAATGAATGACGGTACCTCCTCCAAACTGTACATTAAGCGTAGCACTTGCACGCGAGTCGCTTAGGAGAAATGATTGTCGATATCCATCGTATGTTCGGTCAAACCTACTTTATTTAATTCATCTCTCGGTAGCATTTACAATTTTTACTAGATACATGAAAACCAATTGGTATCTACTTTAGTATATTAATTACCGCATAATAATTTGTATATTCCCTTATCGTTGTAATTTGTGGTGCCCTTTTTATTGTTTTATGCTAATAATGCATGCTCAATGATAACATACGATATTATAATAAATGTTCTCCTGCAGATCAGTCTGGATATGGAAACATCCTATTTATTTAAGTACGTACATATATCTGCCCCCTTTAAAATTATGAATGTATCGGTAAGTCTCCTTGGCACCTTAGTGTTTTGCTCTCTTAAAAAACAGCTGTCTAATGATAAGTGGACGTAATATCTTAGTGTCAGCAATTTGACAGATATTAGCATAATACTGCCTTCAGGTCCACTTACCTTTACCTG